>OY754987.1:8550665-8817202 GCA_963576475.1 Molanna angustata | reverse complement strand
AAAACAAAAAGAAACAGCAAGAAATAGCATGTATAAATTATATACCTAGTGTGATGGGCTCCACCCTAACCTGAACTAAATATCGTCCTAAACTATTTTTCTGTGGATCCATAACCTCCTAAACTAGCTAGCTAAACTACCTATTAAAATCTAACGTCTATTTCCTAGTACTATAGCTAATTTCACTAACTAGTTTATCCTCTACCTGTAAGGTAAATCTAGAATTTATTACATCTATTTGAATATTCCTTATTGAATGATTCTATCATGAAAGAACATCGTATTTTTCTATCTTATTTCGCTAATTTTATATGTTTTTCAACGGATTTTGGCCAATGATCGTCTAGTGATTACTGTCATTATTCACGTTAAAAAGGACCCTCTACGTTGTGTTTTATTTACGAGTTATAAATAGACGAATATTTATAATAAAATTTATATATATTATATTAATAATTAATAGATTAATAGACTCCACGACTGTTGAAAGATAATTAATCTTTATATACAAAGTTATAACTACAGAATTATTAAATTCGTATAATGTAATGATAAAACTTCGATTCTCAACCCAAATTATGTAACTTAATTGTTACTCAATTTGATCGATATATGTATATTAATATACCTACAGACTTGGTAAATTTTACTTTATAATAAAATGAATCTTTAACAGATCTACTCTCTTATATTTATATATATATATAGAAGACAATGCATTCATGTACCTACAGACTTAATAGGATGACGAAAGTTTTCATAAAACAAGTTCATATGATTCTCATAAACAAAAACATAAATAAAACTCAATAGAAAATACGATATATGCTTCTTAACGCTTTTTCACACTCATGGAGGTTAGGAAATAACGAACTTAAGTTTTCCTACCTTTTCGTATATCCTGCTGTAATGAAAACATATTAAAACAATACCAAAATACATTATATAACAAAAGACAATATTTATATGCAATCGACGATCTTTCCATGAGTGTGACGTAAATAGTTTTATATCAAATTTTGTTAGATGTCCAATATACCTTTATAATGTTAGTTTTCAGGACACGAATTTTCCTTCTACAGTAACAGATTGAAACATGAATATTTTGATTACTTTAGATAAAATGGTTATTTCAAGACACATAGGGTGATACTTTGATTTCCATTAGCGATGTCTAAGTGACATTTTAAGGCTTCTACAAAATAGGCTAATAAAGTTTTGTGTTTTTCACTCGATTTTCATACTTCATCTGACATTTTAAGGTTAGGGAAATTCAGATTTTCAAGAAGATCATGCTAATTTTTCATGCTTCATGCAGTTTGAAACGAGCACCTATACCCGCTCGCTTCCATCCTGGTCAACCATTTCAAATTACTTCCAGGTCCGAGTGCATTAACAAGGATTAATTAGACTACCTGTAAAACATGCATTACTATATATATATATAAATATATATATCTCCAACATACTTCAGCTGCGATAGGGACATTTCGACCCTTTGAAATATCGATAACCCCACAACTCTAGTGTTCATTTATTCATTTATCTATCTATATGACAAATAAACAAATAAATAAACGATATATGAAGTAATTCGAAGAAAGGAACCAATGGTCAGTTGGTTATGTCTTTTTGAGACATCAAAGGTAGAAGGACTTGGTAAATTAGATTAGTATTATATTAGATTAGTGAAGTATTTTACCACGATAGTCGATAAATAAAATACTGGTATTAAGGACAGGAAATAATACTTATTAATTTTCTACGAGATAGGATAACTTATCAATTTAACATGCATTTATAGGAAAGGAGTTATTGAGTTTTGTTAGTATTATAATGCTATTAGTAATTTAAATAAAGAAATAATTTATGAATCACTAAATTCTACATGCACACAATTTTTATGGAATTAGGATTATACAAGTTTACTTCATTTCACTCTGTCAGTTATAAAAACACAATACTTCAAATATAAAATTAATAAAATATAGAAAAATTTCAAATAGGTTTAAATAGGTTTGTTTAAAATAAGATTATGTTTATTCAAATTGTACTTGAAAGAAAATTCAAAATAGTTTAAAAATGATTATATTTTCCAATTTACATTAAATCTTTCATGTATTCTCATCTTATTACGTCAAAAGAAAATAATTAAATTGTTAGTAAATAATAAAAAAAAGACTCATCGATCTCCTGCGCAGCTCTGGTAGTATAGCGCCTTCCAAAATATCACTATTTCGTTTAAATATTTATCGACCGAAATTTTGTAATTTTTAAGATATAGAAAAATAAATGAGAAAGAAATAAATATGATTTTAGAGTCCAATGATGATCATCCTCGTTCCACAAATAAACACTGATTATTAAATGAGAATTAATTTAATTTATTTTTAAACGAGCTAATTATTAATGAATATTATATTACTGGATTCAAAACAAAGACCAAAAAATGAATTCCAGGAGCTTCGCACGTACCCCCGTCATTCACCAAGATCTGCCAGTAAGTGTCCCCGCCACCCACTAATCAACATACTTAAAGACAAATTTCTCTCCCCTCCGATTCCAGATAGGTACACTAATACAATTCACACATGTACCTTGGACTTGCATCAACAAACTTAACGAATAGTTCAAAGCTACCAACAATGACACCAAAATATATTCCATATTAGTTTAGTAAGTAGATATTATAATATTCTTCACCGACTTCAACAAAGAACTCCCATAAAGTGTACAATTCCAATTTAATATTATCAAATACCTATATTTATCATACTTTAATAATAATAATATATATATGTACACATATGTGCATATTAAAATTATAAAGTCATCACATTCCTCCCCTTGGAAGGCGATTTTCTAATCAAATAACTATCCCATTGTATTTTATAATCGTCTTACATAACGAAATAGAAATTTTAATCAGAAAAATTATGAAGAAGACGACTCGAATACCTCAAACAATAATAGACTATATGCACCATATAAGAAAACAAATAATTAATCGAATCAAATAGAGTCATCACATTCTCCCCCCTGAAGTTACGTAATTTTATTAGGAAAATTGTGGAACTTCACACAGAAGAAACTAAATAGTCAACCGAAATTCATAAGAAGTAATTCGACGTGTTGTTCTAATCTAAACAATGTTGTCCATATTTTCTATTATAAATTTAAGATTTCCTCCCCCCCGATTGTTAATCCATTCATTCATCCTAAAAATTATTGTCGACTAAGAAGAACAAACAACAATACTCCTTCTCCCCCCCGACCTTAAATATCTTTGTCCATTCAGCAAATTGGCAAATATAAAACAAATTCAATATAAGAACTCTCCCCTCCAACTATAAGTCCTGATATCCATATTCAAACTTTGAAACGTATAGATAATAGTGAAAACACTATTTAGAAATTCCATCCTTTATCTATTTTAAAAAAATTAATGCGGTCACCCTACCATTTCAGACGAAGAATGTACCGTTCGATAAAAATACTTTGGTCACCCTACTCCTGTTCCCGAGCGTAGATATAAGTCATTACAACACAAGTATATACCATATACCATGTTCCCAACGCACGCCACTTATATGTTTTGTTTTTATATCAACGAAAAAATGCAGCGCTATTAAATCTAACTTATTACTTAACTCGTAAAAGAATCCAATAAAACAAATATTTATATCACAAGTGACTAACACATTGGACCACTCGAAGTTTAAAATATTTTTTTTTTTTTAGATAATGCCATGAAATTTATGACCCATGGGGAATTAACACTAAGTTCCCAAACTATCAACATATAATCTTATCAGTAATTTAAAATTTATTTATTAACACAAAACGAATCATATATATAACATGACAATATAAACTAACAGCTTTCAACATTTATATGAACCCCTTACTTAACATATCTCATATTTCCGAAATTCAATTGTTATATAAATCTGTCCAAATATACTACAAACCAAATAAAGTCAATAAATACGTCCAATGTATGGAATGTCAACTTGGTCACTTTGTCACATTCCTCATACAAAATTGACCACATCCCTTAACGTGTCATCTTTTTAAAATATAAATCAAATAAATTATTATTTTAAATATAATTCAGTACCCCTAAATAAATTAAGAGGAACTGCAGAACTACTAAATACTACATCATACAATAAAATCAATTAAGACAGATGAATGGTCCTATATCAACAGTTAAATTAATTTTGTTAAATATAAACCCACAATAACTAATCTATTCCCAAACCCTACAGTTTAAGAACCCTTGAAACGAAATTTTAACGATGTGAAACAATAATTAAAATTACGATCATAAAATTATTTATTCTATTTCTTAAAAGGGACAGAGAAAACATCCACTTATTTAATATATTAGTCAATAATCACTTCAGTATATATATCTCAACTACGAATACTCGTTCTAATAACGCTAGAAGAAAAAAAATGAAATCCTAAATCATACATCGTAAACAGACTTATCTTAATGATGCTCGAAGATACACATACCATATTTCTTTCAGTGAAACGATAAATATCCCTTCAGATGAGGATATTAGACAAGAATGTACGATTGAAAGAAATATCGTAAGTAAGATGAAAAATAAATGTCCTAATGTGGTTCGGCCACATAGCAAGAATGAGGGATGACCGTCTGCCAAAAGTATACAAAGCTGATAAAAAAAAGGAATGAAAAGTAGAGGTCGGCCAAGAAAGAGTTGGCACGAACAAATAGGATTTTGAAAAATGGAGATGTTAGAAGTAAGAATAATAGATGAGCGTGTATGAGACGATGCATGGACGTGAACGAAGCGAAGAATGCATGTCAAAAGAGAGGAGTCCGGCGCTCGGCTCTCCCCGCCCACCCCAACCAGAGAAATAACGTGAGGGCATGGTATGGTATGGCATATTAATTAACACAATTTATCTAACTACTCCATTAAAATTTTTGATCTACATTCAATATATACATAATTCTGGTAGGTACTCGAAATAACATTAAAGAACTTTATTCTATTATGAACCCAACTAATATCTCAATCAATAATTGGTCATAAGTAACCGTTACCAAACAATAAATCCATTAATGCAAAATTCACACGCGCAAATGTTTCAAACAAATAAATAAATAAAATAACTCCCGAATCAATTAATCGATTTAATAAAATTTAATTACAATAACATTACGCCAAAACATATTACTTCAAACCACCATTAATATGCTCTCAATACTGCACACGAAAACGTAATAACTCCCTGTTCTTACTTAAAAGGTACATAAAGTATCTACCCTTCAAAAATGTCCGCGACCCCAAAAATATAAAAAAAAAGAAGTATTCATTGACGCATACTGCAACCAAATACATTCCAATTTATTACATCATAAACTGCGCCTATGCGAACAAACAAAAAAAATGTTATGTCATAAACGAAACAAAATTGATTTGTCACAGTAAAATTTCTTAAATTAATTTTTAACGACTATAAAATTTAACACAACACCTTTTTCCCACAGAACTGAAACTTTAAGTCGTAAAATATAGTCGTAACTAAATATATACTAACAATGAACAAAGAGAAAAAAAAACTACTATTAATTTGAATATTATGTAAAATCAAAGACTCCGATTCATCCAACAGCAAATGCACTCAAAAATGTATTTTATGAGACCACAAAATTTCATTCCCCTTTTAAACATTAAGACATTTTATTATACCAACTACTTCTAAAACAACGAAGACTGTAAAAAAAACAAACAATTAAGTGTTTCACACCCCTAAATGCGCTTCGAGACAATGACCCCTCTCAGTTACACTTATGTTCAACCAATTTATTTGTTTATGATTCTATACCATTCAAAAGACCAACAAATAACTAATTATTAAACAAAATATAAACATCAATAACCAATTCTCTTGTCATGTGTTACTTCGAGTGTAAATCTAAACGAAACAAACAACTCACCCTCAAATCTTAAATTACATACTACTTGCCGTATTAAATTACCGTAGTCGGTTTTCCACTAAATCAACGAATCAAAAGAATAATATTATCAACCTATCATCTATTTGTCAGGCTCTAAGTATATACCTATAGTCTATTCTAATACGAAATTTTGTAGTGTTACGTGAGAAATATATGAGTTTTAATTTAAATAATGTTTTGAAATAAATATTTTCAATTTTTTTTTTTTTTCAAACAATAAATGAAATGTCCAAAAACTGACCTACATAAATAAACGATAACAATTCTGTACGAATTTGAACCGTTTACTATATACGTACGAGCTGGTATCACTCTCTTCACTGAATTAACAAAAGAAACCAATAGTACCATCTTCCCATCCACCTTTATAAAAATCTTAAAACACAATTAAACCAACAATTATAACATGAATTGTAAAATTACAAAAATATCTCCATTTTTATATAAACAATTGTCAACATCAAGCTAATCTAAAATTAATCCAAATGTATTTGAAATGTAAAATATATAAACATTACCCATTCCACTGGGGAATCGAATCCTAGACACCAGCGTGCAACCAATCGCACTCAACTAATACTTCACCAAAAGTAATTATAAAATACGAATTTCCTATATAATTCTTAAAATAAATAATATACTTATTCCCCACATTTCCTATAATGAATATTTTCACGGCCATCAGCTTAAAAATCCCTAATTGATATTTACTATCACTGTAACGAAAGGGAAATTTATGAGAAACCTAAAGAATTGTACTTATTAATCTTAATATACAAATATAGCCACAATAAGATTAATATTTTTCAACATAACATGTATTTACGAAGACAATAATAAAACAAACAACGATGAACATTTCCCTGCACCACGCGCAAACAATGGTTCTACCTTCCAATGGCAAATTCTTCCAACCAACCATGACCCCCAATCCAGAAAAGCAACATCTGCCCGAGAAACGAATACAAACAAATCTTTCCCCCGCTGGAAATCAAACCCAGAACGCCCGCACAAAAACCAAACGGCTCACTTTTCATAAAAGGAATAAAATTTATAATCCAAGCTAGTTCAATACATCTCATTAATAATTATATTCTATAAGCACCTACAATAAACTAATAAGTAGACGAAATTAATTAACTACACATTCTAAAAGTCAATGTCCCAACAATATTCTAAATATCATTTACTGATACAATAAACAATCTGTCTTCAAAACTTTATATTGCATCTACATAATATAAACATTTCAAAATGCCCGCATTACAAAGAGTGTTATTAACCTGACATAAAATATTCTTTATTTAATTGAGACGAATAAAATACAAATCCATTTATTTATCCACCATCAATATATGACCATTCCCGTTTATTTTATGATCTCACTAAAAACATTAGGCACCAAAATATACTCTCTTAAAATATTTCGTCTGTAATTTCTTTGTTCCTCCTCGATAGCAATACGAACATTCTAAAATATTAGAGATTATGTGCGTCTAAACAAAGAATTCAAATTGGTCGACGTCGTAAAAAAATGCAGTCCTTACCAAAACAAAATATTTTTAAAAGACCCCAAATTAAACATCTAAATACCTATCGTAATGGTGTAGTTAAAAAAATGCATTTATAAGTTTTGCAAATACAATTCATTATAAGACACGTGTCAAATCATTTTCTTTATTTTTTTCAACAAAACCGGAAATTAATTCTACTCTAATACTTTTATCATCAATTTAATTGAACTACTTATACAATCAACAGTCCAACTAGGGATTATTCCGGATAGTTAACATAATTCTTTTCTATGTCATAAAATCTCAAAACCAATTTATACAAAATTAAGCTTCAATTTTAACAGCAAATCTCCAAAACATCAATGAAATGTCTTGGAAGAAATTATCTTTCACGTTATGACTCTGATCACTAGTCTAAATTTGTTATTCTTAGTATGGTAATATTTATAACACAAATTTAGGTACCAATATTAATATCAAGATAACTCAAACATATTATTTATGATAAATTATTTCCTAATTTTCATCAATGTACATGATTAAATAATTATATTGATCCCTCCCCACAAATGTAATGGTGCGAGACAAACAAACAAAGCCCCACACTTTTTATTAGGTATAGAGAACCGAACTCCACACTCCTCTATCAAGCATATCAGACAACTTTAGTTCAATAAATAATAATAATAAACACTTCCTTGCACCCTGCGCAAGTGGCGAGTTGGCAATTTCCTCCAACCAACCAGTGTTTCCAGCCCAGAGAAGCAATATTTGCGTGAGAAATGAATTTAAATAAATTTCTCTTCTGCTGGGAACCGAACCCAGGACCATCAATAATGACATCATTATTGTCTCCGTTACTTATTCATTTTATTTATCCATCCATTAATTAACCTATTCAATCATCTATTAAATGTTTAAAATTAATAAGATTACCGCTCCTAACACTGTTCATTATTAAATAGTTTCAATTTTATATTAAACCATAGATAATATTTTACTCAATAAAATAACCAAAATCTAATATACAGTGGACACAACCAATCCTACCTGAAACTTATATTTACATGCGCCAATGACTTCGATCTACGCAAATATACGTTCAACTAGATAATTTTCTTTTCTGTTCCCAACTACTATATATAGATTATAATTTTCCTAGATTAACAATTGTACAATCCCTCAAATAAATAATTACGAGTAAATAAACGATTCTCTACCTCTTTCTACTCTTATGCCAAAACAATTCTCCCCCCAGAGATTTCAGCTATCTATTAAATTCTGATAACTTCATACTATTGCGAGTTAGGCAAAGAGGATAGAACACCACACTTTCTCCTAGACGAGAATTTAATGATTCCACCGTGATGGTATGAATGAAACGAATGATTTCGTACCTTCACGAGGCAAGCAAAGAGGAGAGAACACCACACTTTTCCCTATACGAGATTTAAGATCCTGCCGTGATGGTAAGAATGAAATGAATGATTTCGCATCTTCACGAGGTAGGCAAAGTGGACACAATACCACACTTTTCTATTTTTTTTTTTTTCTATTCAAGATTCGTGATTCTGCTGTGATGGCATGAATGAAACGAACGATTCCGTCCCTTCGCGAGGTAGGCAAAGAGGAGAGAACACCACACTTTTCCCTATTTTCTCTATACAAGATTCGTGATTCTGCTGTGATGGCATGAATGAAACGAACGATTCCGTCTCCTCGCAAGGTAGACAAAGAGGACATAATACCACACTTTCTCTAGACAACTAATTCTAATGCTTCCGTAGTAATCCCAGTCAATATTTAGGTAATAAATACTGATATTGGTCACGGACACCAAATTATGTGATGGGCTCCACCCTAACCTGAACTAAATATCGTCCTAAACTATTTTTCTGTGGATCCATAACCTCCTAAACTAGCTAGCTAAACTACCTATTAAAATCTAACGTCTATTTCCTAGTACTATAGCTAATTTCACTAACTAGTTTATCCTCTACCTGTAAGGTAAATCTAGAATTTATTACATCTATTTGAATATTCCTTATTGAATGATTCTATCATGAAAGAACATCGTATTTTTCTATCTTATTTCGCTAATTTTATATGTTTTTCAACGGATTTTGGCCAATGATCGTCTAGTGATTACTGTCATTATTCACGTTAAAAAGGACCCTCTACGTTGTGTTTTATTTACGAGTTATAAATAGACGAATATTTATAATAAAATTTATATATATTATATTAATAATTAATAGATTAATAGACTCCACGACTGTTGAAAGATAATTAATCTTTATATACAAAGTTATAACTACAGAATTATTAAATTCGTATAATGTAATGATAAAACTTCGATTCTCAACCCAAATTATGTAACTTAATTGTTACTCAATTTGATCGATATATGTATATTAATATACCTACAGACTTGGTAAATTTTACTTTATAATAAAATGAATCTTTAACAGATCTACTCTCTTATATTTATATATATATATATAGAAGACAATGCATTCATGTACCTACAGACTTAATAGGATGACGAAAGTTTTCATAAAACAAGTTCATATGATTCTCATAAACAAAAACATAAATAAAACTCAATAGAAAATACGATATATGCTTCTTAACGCTTTTTCACACTCATGGAGGTTAGGAAATAACGAACTTAAGTTTTCCTACCTTTTCGTATATCCTGCTGTAATGAAAACATATTAAAACAATACCAAAATACATTATATAACAAAAGACAATATTTATATGCAATCGACGATCTTTCCATGAGTGTGACGTAAATAGTTTTATATCAAATTTTGTTAGATGTCCAATATACCTTTATAATGTTAGTTTTCAGGACACGAATTTTCCTTCTACAGTAACAGATTGAAACATGAATATTTTGATTACTTTAGATAAAATGGTTATTTCAAGACACATAGGGTGATACTTTGATTTCCATTAGCGATGTCTAAGTGACATTTTAAGGCTTCTACAAAATAGGCTAATAAAGTTTTGTGTTTTTCACTCGATTTTCATACTTCATCTGACATTTTAAGGTTAGGGAAATTCAGATTTTCAAGAAGATCATGCTAATTTTTCATGCTTCATGCAGTTTGAAACGAGCACCTATACCCGCTCGCTTCCATCCTGGTCAACCATTTCAAATTACTTCCAGGTCCGAGTGCATTAACAAGGATTAATTAGACTACCTGTAAAACATGCATTACTATATATATATATAAATATATATATCTCCAACATACTTCAGCTGCGATAGGGACATTTCGACCCTTTGAAATATCGATAACCCCACAACTCTAGTGTTCATTTATTCATTTATCTATCTATATGACAAATAAACAAATAAATAAACGATATATGAAGTAATTCGAAGAAAGGAACCAATGGTCAGTTGGTTATGTCTTTTTGAGACATCAAAGGTAGAAGGACTTGGTAAATTAGATTAGTATTATATTAGATTAGTGAAGTATTTTACCACGATAGTCGATAAATAAAATACTGGTATTAAGGACAGGAAATAATACTTATTAATTTTCTACGAGATAGGATAACTTATCAATTTAACATGCATTTATAGGAAAGGAGTTATTGAGTTTTGTTAGTATTATAATGCTATTAGTAATTTAAATAAAGAAATAATTTATGAATCACTAAATTCTACATGCACACAATTTTTATGGAATTAGGATTATACAAGTTTACTTCATTTCACTCTGTCAGTTATAAAAACACAATACTTCAAATATAAAATTAATAAAATATAGAAAAATTTCAAATAGGTTTAAATAGGTTTGTTTAAAATAAGATTATGTTTATTCAAATTGTACTTGAAAGAAAATTCAAAATAGTTTAAAAATGATTATATTTTCCAATTTACATTAAATCTTTCATGTATTCTCATCTTATTACGTCAAAAGAAAATAATTAAATTGTTAGTAAATAATAAAAAAAAGACTCATCGATCTCCTGCGCAGCTCTGGTAGTATAGCGCCTTCCAAAATATCACTATTTCGTTTAAATATTTATCGACCGAAATTTTGTAATTTTTAAGATATAGAAAAATAAATGAGAAAGAAATAAATATGATTTTAGAGTCCAATGATGATCATCCTCGTTCCACAAATAAACACTGATTATTAAATGAGAATTAATTTAATTTATTTTTAAACGAGCTAATTATTAATGAATATTATATTACTGGATTCAAAACAAAGACCAAAAAATGAATTCCAGGAGCTTCGCACGTACCCCCGTCATTCACCAAGATCTGCCAGTAAGTGTCCCCGCCACCCACTAATCAACATACTTAAAGACAAATTTCTCTCCCCTCCGATTCCAGATAGGTACACTAATACAATTCACACATGTACCTTGGACTTGCATCAACAAACTTAACGAATAGTTCAAAGCTACCAACAATGACACCAAAATATATTCCATATTAGTTTAGTAAGTAGATATTATAATATTCTTCACCGACTTCAACAAAGAACTCCCATAAAGTGTACAATTCCAATTTAATATTATCAAATACCTATATTTATCATACTTTAATAATAATAATATATATATGTACACATATGTGCATATTAAAATTATAAAGTCATCACATTCCTCCCCTTGGAAGGCGATTTTCTAATCAAATAACTATCCCATTGTATTTTATAATCGTCTTACATAACGAAATAGAAATTTTAATCAGAAAAATTATGAAGAAGACGACTCGAATACCTCAAACAATAATAGACTATATGCACCATATAAGAAAACAAATAATTAATCGAATCAAATAGAGTCATCACACTAGGTATAAAGTAAATTCAAAAGTGTCATTAAAAAAGAATGAAACATAAAAACAGTTGAAAAATAAGCCATGACACTAAATATAAATTCAAAATAAGAGAGTAAGTGATAAAATAATAATAACATCTTATAGGGAAATAAAATTGACATTTTGCATCAAGAAATATTGATGCAATAAGTTTCTATATTTTGTCAATAACAAGTAATAAATATCGCCTAGACCAGAGTATGCATTACCCAAATAATGAAGCCGTGCTATTGGCGAGTAATATTGTTGCAGTGTACGTGTGTTAGAATAGTAAAAAGGTACCGTTTGCCTGTTAGAACGATTTGGCGCATGGTATGTAATTTGTTCAATAAGAGCAGGGCTGTCAAAACTCGAATGTACCATTTTGTGTAATGTAATTAAATCAAACATTATTCTACGGTCAGATAATTTTGTTAAATTAGTCCAATGCATAGTGAGATTATAATCCATTAGTTCTCATTCGATAGATTATAATCCATTAGTGAGATTATAATTCATTAGTATGTATTTTTGCAGCCTTATATAATATAAGATAACTATAAAGAACTCCAGACAGCGAACTAATGGTATAAGGGGCCATGAAAATACAAAGGTACCATAAAACAATTGGTAAATAAATCTGTTAAACAACTTTATTAAAATACACAAAATTGTACAAAATAAATATTATTTAAAGCTAATTAAAAAAGTTGGTACCATATTTGATTAATGAGTGAATCTCAAAAAATGTAAAACTCAACAGCAAAACGTATTTATAAAAAGGGAACAATTATAAAAAAGCCAACTGGAATGAAATATGAGTACATATGGGGATTTTTTTATTAATTTAAATATGAATTAAAAATTATGATCGATTGATTAATCACAGTGTAATCTATTAGTATCAGATTTCGCCACTGGTGCGTCGTTTGATATTGTGTCGCATGAATTTCAATTAAAATCAAACCCCATCGGAGAAAAAAACTGAGGAATAAAAACCAACGGGCAGTCGCTGCAGACGCTGAAAACTCTAAAATCACTCTTTTTTCCACCGGCAGATGTCAGCCGCGTAGCCTTGCAGTAATTGTAATCGTCGTGTTTGGAATAATAAACCATACCCTTAGGATTGACAATAAATTCCACTGAAGCCGGTTCTGCGGCCCAAAGTGTTAAAACATGGCCGGTTGCATGTAATAAAAAATATTTTAATCAAACGAATAATTTTATAAGATTCTGTAGGGAAAAAAGGGAGGACACTTTTAAGATGAAAATATATAAAGTATGATTGAATTAGGAAAAAAATTGATTTGTGGTCGACACTATAATATCGTTTCATACAATTTGTAAGGCAATATACACTACACAATATCTCACCCAATTTACTAGTTTGATACCTACTTTATCTCCAATGATATTTGGTTGTATGGGTTTGCACACCAGTTTAGGTTTGTAGGCAAGTTGACGCAAACCTGTCGGCAGTCACCACGACAGGTCGAGGGTGGTAATGCCAGTCGGATGGACGTTTAGGTATGAAACATGTATGTCCGCCTTTAATTTGAATACAACCAAACGATATGGTGTGTGCGTTTGGTCGGTACGAGATACTCGTCTATCGGAGTTTCGCGATAGCCGGATATAACGTAGAGATTAATCAACGCTCACACAATACCGTATATAATTAAAAAATGTATGCAGAATAAAACTCAGGTAATTATTGTTGGACAGAGATTAAAAGATGTAACAAGAATATAACTTACTCCTTTAATTTTTCTTTTCTGTGCTTCTATGTATAATGACAAACGATTAATTTAGTACAAATATATCAAGTGCTTATTTCTAATTACAAATTATTTCTAATGTAATATCAAAAGCCAACAAAATGCTTGGATTTATAATTAGAATATCAAAACCTTTCAGAAACAGTAAAACTTTTTATACACTCTACTCAGCATATATACGTCCTCAACTCGAATTCTGCACACAGATATGGTCCCCCTTCTATGGCGTCCACATAGCTAGAATCGAGAGAATTCAACGCAAATTTTTTAACTTTTTAAATTACAAATTACGACTTAATTTTGATAGCTATCGTGATTCAATTAAATACCACAAAATATGATACCCTAGAATCCAGAAGAACCTTATTCGACCAATTAATGCTTCATAAAATTTTGAACGATGCTATGGACTCGCCTGAGCTTGTCAGTTTTGTGAATATTCGGGTCCCGGGAAGGTCAGTTCGCCAGTCAATTATCTTACATGTTCCACACTGTAGAACCAATTTGCGGATGAATGCTACGATCCCACGCATCTGTCGTAGATTTAATGCATTATTTTCGATGCATGCTGATATCTTTGACTCATCTATTAATCAGTTTCGCCACGAGGTAATGCGTGTAATTTGCGGCAGTGAATAGTGGTTTCGTATTTTGCAATATATGTAGGTATATGAGATTTGCTCTCCCTGTCCGTCCTCTCCCTTTCCATATTTCCTGTTCCCACTTTTTATAACAAAATATGTTTTTTTTTATAACAAAATATGCTTATTCTAACGTTGTTTTTTTATTGAAATTGTTTGTTATTTTTAAATATGCATATTCTTTTGTTTTCTTTATTTTGTATTCATGTGGATAGTTTGTAGTACTTACCATTCTATTATGTATGTGAAACAATGTTATTGGGTGTACAGATTATTGTATACTTCTTTTATATTTATCATGTACTTTTCTATCTGTACTCCTGTTTTGTTTCCTAATCAAAAATAAAAATAAAAAATACATATATACATGTTATATATAAAAAACAAAATATCTTACAATATTTATTAATTTGTGTTTATGTTTATAGTTTGGTACGTATTCTTGAATTATACATACTGTGGCCATCGACAGTTGGATCTCATATGTTACATGCAACTAGTGTTAAATTTAATATATCATGTTTTTTTTTGTAGTAGGTACATATTTGTACTAACTTTTTAAATATGACATTTGAAGAAAAAAATAAAAAAACAAAAATATACAACATAATATATGTTGTTTAACCATTACACAAATTTCCAAAACGTCAGAGCATTCTCAAAGTTTTCAAATATAAAATCATATTTATCACGAATGTTTTAAAGTCCTTTGAATATAATCTCGCTATTACGATATTAATAATATTTTCGGAGGTAAATTTGTGGTACAGTCCAAACAACTATATTTAATGAGTTATTTCATTCGAAATTTTGAAATAACCTCCTCCTTCTTTGAACGGTTGACAACTGATGTCATAACATCAATAAACTCATTCGTTGTTGAAATAAATCAAATTTTACACCATCTAATTTTTGCCCATCAATTATTTCACTAACGGTTTTTTGTAATATTGCCTTGAACGAAAAACAAAAGAAAATTTCAAAATTAATTTCGTCCGACACTTCACGTTTTCGTATTTTAATAATTTCAAAACACCCAACGGAAGATGAAGATCCAATTTGGACAAAACTAACAAACGAAACAATGATTTAATAAGGAAGCAACACAAAAAGATATACCTTAAGATAGGGTTGCCACTAGTGACGTGCCGGATCTTTAAAAATATATATCCGCGGATACGAATCCGAATACGTATATTTAGTGTCAAGATCCGCGGATATGGATCTTAAGAATCGGTGTCGGTGCGCGTGACCTTGTAACGATGGTTAACGAGACGCTACTTGACGCTATTGTAAAAAGGTTTCGACAAGCGTACTATGAATCCGAGGATTTTAAAAGTTTTGTCAATGATTTTGTCTGTATTATGTGCGTTAAATGTGATCTTTGAATCGAAGATAACTCCAAACCCTTTAATATTATCAACAGTTGTAAGCATATTCTAGTCGATAGTGTCGATAGTTATAGTGGATTTTCTGTCTATTTCGTGTAAATGTAATTTTATAACATTTTGAGGTTTTCAGTTGCAATTTATTTACAAGAAAATATTTAGTAATTAGTACCTTTAAGTTATGTACCTAATATTGGTATGGTAACTCACTACAATAAATGTTTGCAATATAAATGTGCCAAATACTTGATTTTAAGAAATTTAAAATAATACGAAAGGATTTTAATAGTTTTTAATTGCTACATAATCACCTATAAGTATAATTTCATCTATGTATTGAAAATAAATAAGGTAAAAGATCCGCCGAAAAAGTAACGGTACGGTTACATATCTTGCTTTTCTTTCCCTCGGATATCCGCGGATACTGATACGGATATCCAGCACATCACTAATTTATTGCCATACGTCCCGCACTGTCCCGGACAGTCACCGTATTTTATCATCACGTGCCGTATTACTTTTTTTATCTTAAATTTAAATTCTTATAGAAGCAGTACAGTAATCAATATAATTTCTTAATTTTATTCTTCGTATATAGTATTTATTTATTTATTTATTTATATAATTTATGTACATGTATACAAAGGCAGGTTTATTGCCATAAGGCAATTTCTTCCAACCAACCCGAGCAACGTGAAGTCTCTTAGTTAAATTGGTACAGTTCTAATTAAGTGAGAAATAAATTGATAAAAAATAACATAAAAGAGTAAGAAATATAAAAAAAAATTACAAAGAGAAAAAAATGAAGAGAGAGTTTAAAAATAAAAGAACAATAAAAATAACACTGATCATAGCAATGAGGAAAAGGAGGTTACGGAAGGATATAGAAGGAATTTAGGAACTATTTGACAAATAAAGTTTTTTTTAATTTACCTTTAAATATTTGAATGGATTGAGATGACGTTACTTCATCACTTACGCCATTCCATAGTCTAGCTGATTGTACTTGAAAAGAGGAGCTGAAAACTTCTGTATTGTGAATGGGGATAGCTAGTGTAGTACGTTCAGCAGATCGAAGGGATAGGCCGTGACTTGACAAGAAAACGACGTTATTTTTTAAATATTGTGGTGAATAGGGATCATAAATAGTCTTATAAAGTAATGACAGAATGTGAATGTTACGACGATCTCGTATTTTTGGCCAACGAAGTATATTTCTACAAGTCGAAACATGATCATATTTTTTAAGATTGTAAATGAACCATATACAGACATTCTGTAATCGTTCCAGTTTATTTAATAATTCTTGATTGGCATCCAGATAACACACATCACCGTAATCAATCAATTGAAGAAGTAAGGATTGAGCTCATGTAATTTTACAATGTATTGGAAGGAAGTTCTTCAATCTATTAAGAGAACGGATATTATAAAACAGAGTTTTACTGACATGAGAAATCTGTCCATGCCACGAAAGATCTTCATCAAAAAGAATACCAAGATTTTTCACCATTTTTGAGAAGGGTATGTGTTGATTGTTAATTTGAAGAGATGGGAGAGGTGAATTTTTAAGTTTAGACAGCAATCGGGGACTACCAATGATAATAGCCTGAGATTTAGACGGGTTGACAAGAAGACCGTTCTGGGAGGACCATGATGAGATAAAGCTGAGATCTTCGTTCATAATATTACTTATGTAATACACTTCGTTAGTAATACTCGTGTTACGAAGCAAAGTTTTACACTAAGCATTGATAGTGTATTAGACATTTATACAGAATAATGGATTCGACAGTTGTACAGAACAATAAATTCGACAGTTAGGTTGTAACTTTAGTTGAGTAACGTCTTTACTTTTTGTTTAAATGTTGAATAGGGTTCTGTGATTTTAAATTTATGTATACCTATGACAATATTGACTGTATCAATTAAGTGAAAAATGGTACCACGACTACATGGAATAAAAACTTTGACTCAGATAATTCAGGTTTTGTTCAGATTCCCGAAATTTTCATAATGTTATGAGATAGATCATAATATTATAATAGTTAATCGTTCAAATATCTTGATTTAGTCATCCATAGATATGAAGGGTGTGCAGCAGATTTAAATCGTAGTATTAGTGTGGGATGGGTGTAGTTTCAATCATGTCGATAGTCTAATGCTTTCCGAGTCCAATAATGCCACCAAAGTTGTCCAGACAGTCGTCAGACCCGTACTCCGTTATGGTTCCGAACGCTGGACAATGTATTATTTTCTTTTCTAGAAATTCTAGAAACTGCCAAAATGCGTATATTTAGATGGTCAGCTGGAGTGTCCTCAAAGACAGCGCAAAAAGTTCACGTATTTTATAAAGACATATATATGTAGTAATATAGAGAAAATACGGTTGAGATAGTACAGGCAAGTTGAGCGCAGACCAGTAAATCAAACAATCTCCATTAATCTTCTTCGAAAAATATCCAGAAGATAACCAAAGAGTTTTTGAATAATGCAAAATGGCAGCTAGATCCTAACACATGTTCTAGGCGATAACGCATAGGACAGAAGAGTCTGCAATCAAAAGACGAGGAGAGCTGATACTACAGTCGGCAAAAAAAAAATAGTGAGGATACAAACAGGAAGAAAAAGGGTTTATTTGATATAACTTTTGATTTCCCACAGAGGATAGATGTTTACATTTTTCGTCATTTCTTTCATTGTGTCTGCGCATGCTTTTTGCACGAGTTCACGCATGTTTTGGTGTGTAGTTGCAACACAGCTTTTCTGGCTAAGTGTTAAAAGGTCTCGTATCTGTTTCCGGAAGTGATGCCAACCCTGACCATAGAGCGTTGGTAAGATATCCACAGAGAGAAGAGGGCTTTCATCTTTCACAAGTGAAATAAATTCAGGCTACAATAATGGACCGCAGTCTCCGGGAGTAAAGTTACAAAGCAAAGTCAAATATTTGAATAGCAAACGGGTCGCGAGGTTTTCTCATCAGGGGAAGTCCCCTTTGATCCCCCTATCCCCCGAGAGTAGTCATTAGCCTTCAAAGTGTCATGAATTTTTAGGAAAAATCTATAAAAATGTCTACACGAGACAACTATGGCTACACGAAAGAATTTAATTAGAAACATCTGTAGGAAACGATATTTATCCCAATATTCACAGTTTTGCAGGTCACAGCATGCTTTTTTAAAAGAATTTTATTTAAATGGTACTTTAACCTATAGGGGCAGTAATGTAGCCTGTCGCTATATTGAAGGTAGTAATTAAAAGATTTTTGAAATAGTTAAAGCAGTGTAGGATCTCATAGAAAGTTAGAGAAATGAAAAGGCTTGGCTACTTACATATATGTGTATTTCAAAAACTAAGACAACACATGGCCAGAAAAATTACGCGTACATAGGTCCAAAAATATTTAACCTCTTCAAAACTGACTTTCCACTATTAAGAACCTACTCACATATCAAATTGAAAGCCATAGCAAACAACTGGTTAATTACCAAAGGACGAAAAGAAACAGAAGAATTATTTAATATTACTGCTTAGACGACTTATAAAAAAAATCAAAATTATATTATCATTAGCCCTTTCTACATCAAGCATTTTTTTTTTCTCATACAACACTAAAATATATACATACATACTTGCACATCATTACTTCAACCTACCACAAAACCTTACAAAAATAACTAACACTATGACGAATTAAAATAAGAGAACTGATTTATATAACGCTACTCTGGTACAGGCATAGCCTAGTAGAGTAGCCTAATCCACAAATTAAAATATATAAACGTATACACTAATGACAAACTTAACTTTTTCTTACTTATAGTATAACTTATAATTTTTATTAACTACTGTATGAAGTTATATTGTACTTATTGTTATTATTATACTTGTCAAAAGGATTTTAATAAATAAATAAAAAAAAAAATTTACAATTCACAATTAAATAAATATGTATACCACAATATCAACTTTCACATTTATAAAAGGACAATTAAAAATTGAGCAATTTCGGAATGTAAGCTTTCACGGTAGATGTTAGTAACTACGATACAATGACGAGTGCTGCCTCGCCTTTTATACCATCAGGGAGGCAGTTAACTGAGTACATGCCGGGTCAATGTCTATTTGTGTTTCTCGAACTTTCTTCCTTAGATAAGAACCTCTTGTATTTTTATTGTTGTCGTAGGTAACTGACCTCTTCCTAGTGCAAATTTTATGACAACAAGATTTTCTTGCGACGAATGTACCAATTTGCCACAGTACAATTCAACGTTATTTTTTTATTTTTGAAATTCACATTTTGCTTTATAACCTTTTTAATGCTTCTGAGGTAAAAAAAAACAGGTGCTATGTCAAATATTAATTTAATAATATAATACAAGTCAGTTTTAATCCACAACAATAATAGTGAATTTAATAAGCTATAATGCTTTTTTTAGATACATCATCAGAATCAAAATTTACACTCAATTTTTTCATACAAACCGTTTTGTTTGATTTAAGGAATTCACGGGGAGGAATACGTTCTCTAGATTCTACAAGACACATAGAATCAAAATTTATACTCAACTAAGTCATTCAAGCAGTTGTGCTTAATTTATGGAATTTATAGGGACGAATATGTTCACTAGATTCCACTATAATAATAACCCTAAATGATTGATGTAAAATATTAGAAATGGAATAGAAAATGTTTCATTTTCATAATTATTCCGATTCAATATCCAGTCAGATAGAACAACAGTGTGAGAGAAAGCGGAAGATTGTCAATTATTATTGAACAAACAGTAAAAGAAACAATATGGATTGATACTCGAGAAAATAATGATAATGTCGTGTTGTTGTTTTTGTTTAAAAAAAACGGCAATCGTCAAATTGTAATGGCGGCATTCAACACTTGAACTTTAAATTAAACACTCGAGTTAAACGAGTTGTTTAATGACTGAAGCAATTCAAATACAAAATAAACATCCCCCTCTTCTCCATTCACTTTCATTTATTCCTATTCGCTTAATTTATTCACCTGCCTTTGTTTTCCTTTCGAAGTAAACAAACAAGAGCAACGCATTTGTTATGTGTTTCTTTTAAGATGAAATTCAAGTGAAAATTTACCAAGGCATAGTAATCAAATTTATTAAAAAACACGTATATTTTTTGTACATGTTAATAAAGAAACCGCTTCCAGATGATTCTGATTTTTTCATCACATGCGCCTTTGAAAGTCTATAAGTAGGCTAAATATTACCGTACTTTACCATAAAGCCATTTCCTTATTTGGGGTAGGCACAGAGAACCGTACACCAGACTCATCTCTCTCTCTTGATTTACGTTTCTCGCTTCATTCACATCCATGCATCGTCTCAAACACGCTCTTCTATTATTTTCTCTTCTAACGTCTCAATCTTTTAAAATTCCATTTATGTGATCGCGCCAACTTTTCCTTGACCGAACTCTACTTTTCGTTTCTCTTTTATCACTCATTCTTTCTATGTGGCCAAACCACCATTTGCATTTATTTTAATTTTACTTACAATATATCTTTCAATCATACAATGTCGTTTAATATCTTCTTTCTTATTGCATCATTCCACACATTCGTCTTAGTGACCTCATATCAACAGCGTTAATAATACTTTAATGCGTCTTCTGTCATGTTTATGTATCACTAGCATACATTAGAATCGGTACGACGATACCATTTATTAATTTTGATAAAAATTTCCCCAGTACCCTCAAAAGATACGTCTTTGAAATAAAGAACATTTTATTTTTACTTCTGTATTCTATTGCATGAGTTTTATACTATTTTATTGGCAATTCACGCTATTTAAATAAAACCTCTAGATTTTACCTTTTCTTCACGCAAAAATATTGTGTATCACAGATTTGGTGAAATAAACAACTGTCGTGTTTTTTATACATTAGAAAGTTATTTAGTGTGAATATTTGTGTACATCCGTATGCCCAAGGTAAACAAGGGTCGTAAGGTGAGATATTCGCGAAAACGGCTCTATTTAAATTTTCCAATGATTATTATTATTATGGTGAGAAGGGAGCCTAAATATTTAGAATAATTATTGATATTTAGTGAAAAAAACGTCATTCGTAGAGACACAGTATCCGTGAAACGTATTTAAATATTTTCGAAATGGTTCGGAATGACAATTGAAACAGTAGGTAATCAACACAAATCAAAAAGGACACGTTGTTAATAAAGATATATAAATTTCAAAAAAACAAATACTTTTAGTTTTGTTTTTTTGTTTAAGGCAATTCACCCTGTAAAGAGTGCTATGTGATACTTTTAGTTATATAAAAAATACTTTTAGTGTTATTTTTATTATTCTTTTTTTTAACTCTCTTATCATTTTTTCTCTTTGTATTTTTTTTCTTACTCCTTTATTTTATTTTTTTATCAATTTATTTATCACTAAATAAGTATTGTACCAATTTAACTTCAGAGACTTCACGTTGCTCGGGTTGGTTGGAAGAAATTGCCTTATGGCAATAAATCTGCCATTGTACACATGTACATAAATTATATAAATAAATGATTTTTATTCATACATTGAATGTGTTTGGGATACCTCCGTACCAACTAACATTGTGCACAAATCCCCTGGTCAAAATTCTACCTTGTATCAGCTCTGTATATTATTTACTATGTGTATTGTACTAATATTAAACTCTGAGACTTATTATATTTATTGTCTCACAGATCAAAACGAAAAACACAGTTAAAAACTATGTCTTCACCGGTAACCGGCAAGTATGGTTCAATCGGCGAAATAAAAACCCTCGTGATTACCCATATCATGGATATAATTATTATATGGAGTTCTACAGTATCTTTAGATTTCACAGAGCTCCATACGATAATTTTATCCATGATATGGGTAATCACTAGGGTTTTGATTTTGCCGGTCGAACCAGACTTGCCCCCCAGATCTATCGTATAGAGTCACGGAAGCCGTAATATTTATTTATACCAACGACCGTTTCGGACTATGGAACTAGGTAATTATATGTGTTTTATTTTTTTTCTAATTATAAAGGAATTCTCCAAAATACGCGCCACTCAATCGACAGATTGAAAGCTGCTTATATATTTGTGTTTCCAACTTATTTTAATATCACGTTACTATACAAAGTTTAGTAATATATCATAGTTAAATAATAGTTAAATGTGGTGTCCCCTTTATAGGATCTATCCGTGTTATTTGTCAGTTCAACTTTCGGACTGCCTCCACACCCTCTCTTGCGATCCCCTAATACTAGAAGCCTACCCCAAGCAGAGGTCGACTACTAATAATAAAACAGTGATTTTTGTTTTACAATATAAATTGTTTTATTTATTAAAATTATTATGAATTATTTTATATGACTGATTCAGAAGCGATCGCTTCTTCATCGAAATGTATGAAATTTAACTTTCTTAGAAGAATGTCGAAGAATATGGATGAAAATTAACTTTTTTTTAGAAGTATGATGAGGAATATGGATGAAAATTAACTTTTCTTAGAAGTATATTGAGGTATATGGATGAAAATTTACTTTTCTTAGAAGTCTGTTGAGGAATATGGATGAAAGTTACATTCTTTAGAAGTCTGTTGAAGAATATGGATGAAAATTAACTTTTCTTAGAAGTATGTATGTATGTTGAGGAATATGGATGAAAAATAACTTTCTTATGAACTGTGTCGAGGAATATGGATGTAAATTAACTTTCCTTGAAATTGTGTTGAGGAATATGGATGAACATATTTTAGATAAGTGGTGGCAGAGCGGTTAGCGCGCTGCGTTTGTTATCCAGTGGTCGTGAGTTCGAATCCTGCCACGACCGACTTCGTTCACCTATGGATCAAGCATTTGTGCTACAACAAGGACATATACATTATTAAAAAAAAAAAACTTTCCTTAGAAGTGAATTGAGGAATATTTGAAGAAATACATTTGTTATAAATTATAAGATAATTTTCATACTCTTGTGTCAATTTTCCATGTCAATATTAATCAAAGTATAAAAAAAACAGTTTTTCTCTCGCTCACTTAGCATTAACTGAAAGGGCTTACAGTCGCCACAAGTAAAACAGATGGTGACGAAGTAGAGAAAAAACAGTACACGATGTAACATAGTTTCAAATATATTTGAAGAAAAATAAATATTCCCTCTGTCAAATTCACAATATTATTATTTGTGAGTTTTACGATTATGGATCACAAAACGCGAGCTGCACACATCTGATCTAGGAAAATCTGCGTTGACATTAGCGTTTCGGCAACCGCCAATGCCGTCAAATTTTGAGGAAAAATACACCGAGAGAGGGGTAGTGTTAGGGTTGATAGGGGTGAGTGAGAGGGGTCGGCTGTGGGGTTTACCGACTGGGAAATTTCACCCAAATGGACAAAGTTTGGCTTTTGCCGGAGACCTACGCGAAAGAAATTTTATATTCAATTTGAGAATTATTATGATATGCTCGTACTGGCGGGCCAAATTCGTTTTGGTCAAAGACTATTGTTATGGTCATTTATTGAAAATATAAAACCGTATAGAAAAATAGCATATTAATTTTTATTTTATTTTTATGAAGCTTCTTGGGCAACTAACAGCTACTATGTCAAATAATTATTTAACACGCACCCAATGACAAGTCGACACATTCTGGAGACTTACGATATTAATCATTTCACAGATCCAGACTGAAAACACAATTAAAAACTGTGTCTCGTGCACCGGGAATCAAACCCGGATCGAATCTAGATACCTAACCAACTGAGCCAAGAAGGCTAACAACCTACTTAAATTACCAGACATTTTGTAATTATATTACAAAATGTCACCCAGGCCTACTTTTCACCATCGTCGAAGGAATGATTGATGGGGGTAACTGTAGAGGTCGCCCCAGAAATAACTATATAGACCAGATAATCGGTGACGTGCGCTGTAGCAGCTACAAAGAGATGAAGAGACTGGCGGACGATAGAGTTAAGTGGAAAGATAGAGTGTTTGGTGCAGACCAATCTTAGGATTATGACCCAGAAGAGAGATTAATAAAATAAATTAAAGTTACTTGAAAACATCTGTAAGCGTATGAAGTCAAAATAATAGGATAACACTGTGATACGATGCACAAATGTAAATGAAGCAATCAAAAAAATGTCAAGTTAAAATTATGTGGCGCCAGGTACTCTCTTCCAACTCAAATAGGAAACTACATTATTATTTGTATGTATGTATGTACATATAACGTGAATGTGGATAACTTAACAGTGAAAAACTTTTTCGCTGTTAAGTTATCAAAATTTGCGAATTTCGTTATTATAAAGAATAGTTAACGTACAAATTTAAAAATTCGACCTTATTCATTAAATTTTCATGTTTGAAAAGTCATTGAACCTGACCTATGATTAAAAAATTGCAGTTCATAGCACCCCACTATATCCCCTTGGGTCAGAGAGGAGTTAAAACATCATGCATATTTGAATTTGTATTTATTTGTTATATAAAATAACTGCCTTTAACGGTACATCTTTGACATTGGTATTATGAAAGAAACTATATATAAATTTTTAGCTTTCTGCTATTCTCCATATGAAGTTTATCTATACTAAATCTTAAACCCCTCCGTACGCCTAGTTAAAAATGGGGTATCATATTTTCGCGTTTTAATTATAAATATACACCGTGTATTTCGCAAGATACTTATCAGCTGGGGGGCACGTCTGGTCCGATCGGAGAAACCAAAACCCTAGTGATTACCCATATCATGGATATAATTAATATATGGAGTTCTATATTATCTTTAGATGTCATAGAACTTCATATGATAATTATATCCATGATATAGGTAATCACTAGGGTTTTGATTTTGCTGGTCGTACCAGACTTGCCCCCCTGATACCCCTCTTCGTAACGTTAACACTTTTCAACTGAAGGCGAAGGTCAAAAATCCAAGAGGACCAGCGCTGTACATTGACCTTTGTCGGATTGAGTGAGTATGTCATCAGTTACTAATTGCAAGGCTGTAGATGTACTATGTAGAGGGCGGAAACCTGATTGAAGGGCAATAATTAATAATGAATTAATTTGTCGATAAAATTTTAACTTGAAAATCTTTGATAAGGGTGACCTTAATTTTAAATATTATGTCTTTGTTTTTAGGCTTTGGTCTTCATTCGCCCATCACTGGACATTCCACACTGTACAGAGGGAGATTGAAATACTTTCAAAGCCTCAAATTTTTTTTTGACGCGGTCCAATGAGGAGTGATCAAAAGTTGTAAATGTTTTTATTCTACAGGGGAACGATCCACAGAATGGCGAGTAAAACCAAATGTTGGAATATTATCAACCCTTATTCAAGACGGTGCCAAATGCCAATCCTGTTTTACTTGATATTGAACGTTATTATTGGCTGGATAGAGATAGAAATAATAAGTTATCTTGACATTTTATCGTAGGAAAAATTGTTGGGTCTCGTATTTTTCAATGAACTCTGAGGATAGGAATAAAATTGTGTAAGCGAAGGATATTCAATACTAAAATATCTCATAGAAATTCAAATAGCTTTTGTTGGTCGAGATAATAAAGTATATCGAACGAGTCTATCAAAAGATAATAAAAAGCAAAAGTATAACTTTCAGTCCAGAAACTCGAGAATAGCTTGAGATATAACTTGAAATATTGTCGATGTGAAAAACGTCGTTAGAAAGGGCCTTGACATACCTACTATTCGGCGGGGAAGGTGCCGTCCGCCGGAAACTTGGTGGTCTAGCATTCAAAAGGATCTTTAGGGGGACTTGATGACTTAATGACCCAGGACAGAGTGTCCTGGCGATTATGTACCAGGAGAGCCGACCCCGACTAATACTGGAAAAGGGCAAAGAAGAAGATTGTTGCTGTGTAGAATAACATCTCACATAGTTCAGCGCCAAAATTACATCTCGCATAGTTCAGCAACGAGGTTCACCACCTATTCAAAGGGTAATGTCTTTTTAGGTGAGACAAGGATGGTGTGTGGATATACACGCATGCACTGTGCTTTCTTTTAAAATGTAATAAACACCCGCACGCCTGTCGCTGGTAACCCCGCATTGTGGGATATGCCGAGATGGTTACGTATGAATTAATGAATAATTTGAAATACTTATGTAGGTATATTTCAACTCAGCTGGGAATCGAGTCCAAGGCGCCGGCATAGAATTCATACGACTGACCATTTACGATAACCGAAATAAATAATATGATAATATGAACTTTATCTTATTTGGCTTACTTTACATTCATGCATCGTCTCATACATGCTCGTCGAATTTTCAAGCTTCTTATGATGATAATTATAATTAACACTTCCTTGCACCCTGCGCAAGTGGCGAGTTTATTGCCAAATGGCAATTTCTTCCAACTCACCAGTGATTCCAGCTCAGATAAGGAATATTTGCGAGAGAAATAAATTTCTCCTCTGCTGGGAATCGAACCCACGATCTTATGTTTGCGTTCATTCAAAATATCATTCACATAGTCATGGCTTCGCTTTCTGGGGCGGCCCCTGCTATTCACTCCATCTCTTACACCCATTATATTTTTTGGCCAGTCGTTCATCATTCATTCATTAGTTCCATATGTCCAAACCACCTCAAGGCGGCCAAGGCATATATGAATAAAAATAATAATATTTTAATTGTAAATTTTATTTAGATGTAAAAACATATACCTATAAAAATTAATACATCTAGTTTAAACAAAAATAAATAAAAATATTTTTTTGTAACAATACGTACGGTTAGAGTAGGTATGGCAATTAATTAAAACAAAAAAATGAGGTAAAATATATGTACCTATAGGTATGTCATAAACAGCATGTTTATATAAATAACTAGTGAACCCCCGGCAAACTTCGTATTGCCTGTATAATGAAAAATCGTCCTCCATAACCACCCGTCGCTTCAGACTCTTCAATACCTCCCATCCCTTCAGTGCTTCCCGTCCCTTAAGTACCTCCCGTCCCTTCAGTACCTCCCGTCCCTTCAGTACCTCCCGTCCCTTCAGTACCTCCCGACCCTTCAGTACCTCCCGTCCCTTCAGTTACTCCCGTCCCTTCAGTTACTCCCGTCCCTTCAGTTACTCCCGTCCCTTCAGTTACTCCCGTCCCTTCAGTTACTCCCGTCCCTTCAGTTACTCCCGTCCCTTCAGTTACTCCCGTCCCTTCAGTTACTCCCGTCCCTTCAGTTACTCCCGTCCCTTCAGTTACTCCCGTCCCTTAAGTTACTCCCGTCCCTTCAGTTACTCCCGTCCCTTCAGTTACTCCCGTCCCTTCAGTTACTCCCGTCCCGTCAGTTACTCCCGTCCCTTCAGTTACTCCCGTCCCTTCAGTTACTCCCGTCCCTTCAGTTACTCCCGTACCTTCAGTTACTCCCGTCCCTTCAGTTACTCCCGTCCCTTCAGTTACTCCCGTCCCTTCAGTTACTCCCGTCCCTTCAGTTACTCCCGTCCCTTCAGTTACTCCCGTCCCTTCAGCCCGGTTATACGCTCGACAATTCATCAAAGTTTCATTGCAATCGGATGAACGGTTCTCAGGATAGTCCACCTTCATAGGTAAAATGACCTGATACCCGATGAAGAAGAAGAAGAAGAAAATATTTTAAATTCAGAAATCATCCCGGGCATACGATCGACAATTCACCAAAGTTTAATTGCAATCGGATGAACGGTTCCCAGGATAGTCCACCTTCATAGGTAAAATGACCTAAAACTCGATGAAGAAGAAGAAGAAGTTAAAATTTTTTGATCCAGAAACCATCCCTGGTATACTCTCGACAGTTCACCAAAGTTTCATCGCAATCGGATGAGCGGTTTAGGAGCGCATTCAACACATACATAGATACATACATAGATACATACATAGATACAAACATTCAAATTTATAATATATAGATTTATGTTTTAATCAGTATGATTTCTTTTATTACTCTGATGCACAGAACCCAAGACAGTGAAAGCTTAACACGTAGAAAGCAGACTATTTTATTTTATTTTATTTTATTTTTTTTTATTTATTTAGGTAAAATATACAGGATTAAACCTACAATTATTTTACACGATTAATCATAAAAAAATAATTACATCAAACATTTAAAATTTCAAAGTATAAAAATTAAAACAAACCAAAAGCATACAAGGAAGTTGGTATAAAATCAAAATAAATTAAAGCATACAAGGGTCATTCGCTTGTTTACAAAAATATAACCGAAGTAGGTAGGAAAGAAACAACCAAAAAAATTCGCACCTACATAACATTAACTATCCCGCATTGCATACTATGTGGGCACAGATTGCACAAGCTCCACAAATCAAGGCAAGAAAATACATTTTTTAAATTCATTTAATTCTGAGAAAATATCTACAAGAGGTCTAGACAACGATATGATATTAAAATCGCGAGTAATTCTAGGGAGGGGGGAGAAATATCCTATATTAGTTTTATATGAATTTAAAATAAAAAAGTCCCGAGATCTTGTATACATTTTTTTTACGTTAAAATTTAATAGACGCAGTATATTGGGGGCATCTAGTCTGCCATTGACGACATTATATAGGCAAATTAAACCAACCATTCTTCTTCTTTCCTTCAGGGAGTTTATTTTATAAAAGTTCATTTTTTTTTCGTATGTATCTAGATTTGATTTCTTTGAGCGATAAGCCAGAATCCTGAGGAACTTTTTTTGAATTCCCTCAATTCTCTGACTATGCACTTCATAATTCGGTGACTATGTGGTACAATTGCTGAGGAAAAGAACAAGTGTAATAATTATATGGTTTACAAAATATTGTGTTCTAATTTTGTCAGTTCCTTTATATGTAGTAAAAAGACCTTCAGTTTTCTTATTTCAAAATAGCAAATTTGTACTTTAGGCTTGCTTTGCCCTTACAATATAGTTCATTTTTTGTTTTTACATCTTAAATAAGGAGGTGCCATTTACATATTAAATTTTGGAGTGCATATTTAAATTTAAGCCATGAATATGTTACAAATATTTTTAAATGGCTATCAATATTCTTTTCTTTTTAAATCTGATATTTTCAAATAAGAAACATTCACTCTTTATGTATGCGTTTTTACATACAATATGTAAATTTTCCATTATCAATTACAAAATTCGAGTTCATTTGTAACCTAGGGGATTATTTACATAACTGTTGGATCTTTTTCACTGTCAACGTCATTTAATTTTAGTTCCTGATAACACATAAGGCCGTTTTATTTAAGATAGAAGAGTCTGGCGTTCGGTTCTCTCTGCCTACTACAAATAGGGAAATGGCGTGATGAATGCCGACAGATGATGATAATGATCCACGAAACATTAAATATTTAAAATTAATCAGAATGCAATCACGCCTGGAGTTGAAGTGGTTATACATTATGTATGGAAATACTCGGTGAGGGCAATCATGATACAATCTAATGCTGGACGTCCATTTTCCTGGTACATCCCGTACATCTTCATAATACAGACAACACATACATAAACAGATTGGCGCCAAAACAATAGTTGAATCAGTGACACCTATAGCACAAGCATTAATTAGGACAGGAGCCGGCAAACCACGCGCGACTTTTTTGCGCCTTATGAGGACATTTTTTTTTATTTAATTAAATTTATAATACATATATAAAAAAACAATCAAAAAATATAGAAAAAGATACACAGTAAGTAAAAACATATTTCCCTTTACCAGAGTGCAAGCACTCGTGTAGAGACATTTAAAAACAAAAGGCACAAAATATTATAATACATAATTATTATCAATACAAAAAGAAGTTAATATAATGTCCAAATCAGTCAAATGTAATAATTTTATTATATTTTATATTTTTCTTTTGAATTCATTTGCCAGTCTCAATCTATTTCAAGTTGATTGAACCACACTACCCCATTGTACGTGTAGCAGTGCTGTGCAAAACTTGTATGTCTTAATTATAGATATTTTAGTTTCTTTTTATTTCATGATCGGTACATTTTAAGTAAGTGATAGTCCAGCGGTAAGGTCGTCGCCTCACATGCGTGAGGTTGACGGTTCGAATCCGGGCGGGGCACGCACCTCTGGATTTTTAAAAAATCTATGTGCGGATTTATATCACTAGCTATGTGTAACCATGATCCAATTTGTCTGGTTCCCCTTTCTAAGGGTTACGAAGGTCAGATGGCAGTCGCTTCAATGTAATAACCAGACTCGCCAATTCCAGGATCATTGTCAAAGCGTACCCCGATAGAAACGGGACAAAAGCGCTAAGGGTAAAGAAGGTACATTTTAAGTAATTTTAAGTTAATAATGTTTCTAAGTTGGTGTTTTTTGACTTCAAAGTTGGAAAAGCCGTGAAAAAAGTAGACCTCTGCATACAATTCTCGCGTATCCTGGCTTGAAACATTGTCGATATGTTAAGAGAACAAAGTTCTCCTGAACAAATCGACAGTTGGATAATGAATACTTTATGAACCAAATTGTATAATTTTTGGTATGTCCAATACTATATTAATATGACAACTCACCCTTTCCTCCTCTCCTACCTTTCTTCATGTCCCACCCTCGTTTCATAAAATACACACAAACACACACACACACACACACACACACACACACACACACACACACTTACACCACACTTTTGTCTTTGACTTTGTACTGAATTGTCTTTATTATGTTTATTAATCTGTGGAACAATGTAATTGGCTTACTTTCCTGATTATTATTTTTTTTATTAATGTAAAATATGTAACAGCTGTTTTGTTTCCCAAAATAAAATAAATAAATAAATAAGGTTAATAAATATGTATATAAGCTTTATTTATATGTTTATATTGTTATTTAGTTAAATTTTCCATTTAAGGTTACTTTGCCATATATTACTCCTGAATATATAATTAATTTTTTTAATTGTTATACATAAACAATCATTATTTTTACATTCCAATACTTCTGTAGAACAGTTATTTGAGTGGATTCAACGCTAAAATCTAGTGACTGATTATATGATAAAATATTAAGATCGGTCTTACTTATTAGATTTTGTTAATAGCTTACTAAACCCGCAACTAGATAATCACAACTAAAATTATTAAGATCTCTATTAAAAAAATCTTACTTATAAACGTATACTAAGATATAATATGTAACTAACTAGTTCACTGAATTGTTTACGAACACCCTCATTTATTTTTTTCGTATGGCCGCATTGGCTTCATACACAGATATCAAGAAATAGATAAATGCATGCAATTTTTGACAACGAAAAATGAAAACAAAAACCGCGTTGTGCCGTGTTGAGTCAATTTAAACACTTTTATTATAATATTAAATTGCTATAATCACTTGATTTGAGTTTAACGCGACTAGTTTCGGGAGAAACTGACCTCCCATCGGCAGGCGAATTACAACTAACTAATGTTGGACGTTTGTATTAGGTACCTAAATTAGAGTGTGGAGCGGGGGTGGGAGTGTGTGAGTTATAATTGGTTATTTTCGTTGAGGGTGGAGTTATAGGGAACAATGTTAGTAATGAGGAAGAATTTGGAAATATGTATTAATTAAGGATTTGCCTATATTTATATTTTTATGAATTTCTATTGTTTCTAGATTGTTTAATTTTATTCTTTGATTTGGGACATGGTGTAATAATTTTAAACTATGGCTGTGGAATGAGTGATTTGTTGATGTAATGTGGTTCACGAATTCTGAAAAGTTTTTGATTCGCCTGTCGATGGGAGGTCAGTTTCTCCCGAAACTAGTCGCGTTAAACTCAATTCAAGTGGTTATAACAATTTAATATTATAATAAAATTGAATTATGGAATACCACAAGGTAACCGTCGAAACAATGAATATTCTCAATTTAAACACAATTGCGATGAAGAATAACAAGGAAAAACTTTAAAGGAATTTAATTTTCAATTAATCACAAATATGCAACGGATCAGTATGTGAAAGACCCGCCATTTTGAAATATTTGGTATGACGTTAATCAAGCGTTAAACAACCTTTCGACCTGTCCCTAACTCGACGTCTATGAAATCAAGGTGTAATAATGATAGTCAGTTTATAAGTAAACTTTTACGTTAATCACACTCTATTAACATGTACTATATATAGTTAACGTTTATAGGTATGAAGTTATATGTTAGTAAAAGTAACTAATTTTTCAGCAATTTTAGAAAGAAAAAAAACTATTAGGAAAAAGACAAAATTAACAGATGCGCTAAAACAAGCTTTAAAATTCAAGTGGCAATGAGCTGGATACTTATCGCGTTTCACAGATGATAGATGGACCTTACTAACCACGATATGGACGGGACCCAAAGGAAAAAGGAATGTTGGCAGACCGTACAAAAGGTGGATCGATGATATAATAACAACAGGGGGAACGGACTGGAAAGAAAAGGGCGAAGATAGAACTATATTGAAACTATTGGTTGAGGCCTTTACCCAAGAGGGATCCATTTCATGAAAAATATACATATATACATACAAATAAGAAAGTAGAAACAAGTTTTATGTAATACTGTACATTAATTTAATTACTTACTAATTCAATAAAATACTTATCTATATATAATGCTTATAAAATATTGTAAAAGAAATGCAATAATAAAAGGCTTAATAATTAATTATCATTATTATAAAAGTAACTAATTACAGCGTGCGTTAAACAGGGTTCATACATGATTTCAATTATCATTGACCCAAAATTTGTTCATTTTTGGCATTTTAAGAACAAACCTGACTTGAAATAAAAAAAACTTAACCGGTTAATCACTTTGGTATGAATGTTTTATAAACAAGTAATAATCCAATATTTAGATTTTTCAATTTAATTGCTGTAAGGATAGAGAAAAATAGAGTTCCTCGTAAATTATACGTAGTCGGTACACAAACTTTTTTATTATGCATAAAACATTTATAAAGTCTCGGTTGGAGTGTAAGATTTGCATATAGACACTTATAATATAAATATAATTACCGTCTTTTGGGATGGAGAGAGAAACGCTTAATTTTATTACTCAAGAAAGCATTAATTTTCATATTTAATACGATGATGAACTAAACTACTTAAATTAAACCCATCCAACGTTGAGTGGGGAATAAAAATTACGCATTAACTTTACGACCAGCCTGTATTTCAGTTGTTGTCAAACTTTACAGTCAGTTTGATAAAAAAAGTTAGATATGTATTCTTTTTAGCGAAATTCTAATAATTAATTGACGCGTTATTTAAAATTAAGCAAATTTCTAAAGGAAAACTGTTCTGAATGGGTTTTGAAATAGATGAGGTTATAAAATCCAAATTTACATAGCCATTAATTGTATGGCGATCACTTGCATTTAACCAACATAAAAAGGATAAAAAAAAACGTAAAAAAAGCGTAAAAATAAAATACAACAATTCTACAATACTTTTTGACAATTTGACAATTTTTATTTAGAGACGGTAATGTATATTTCTACGAGAACAGGGAAAATCAGGATTCTACAGGGCTTACGATCTGTCATCGGCTGGTTTTCGTAATCAATTAACAATAAAAATAAAAAAATAATATAAAAACACTTCCTACAAATATAACTACATTTTACCAAAACAACATTAGGAAAGGAGAAGGAAAAGATGAGGAGCGACTAAAAGGATGGTGTGTGGGATGGGATGTACGTTGGTTAGGGAATAGAGAGGATGAGTGAGCATTTAAAACAAGATTTGAAGATTGAAAGTGATGCTGCAGTTCTAATGTCCAATGCTAAATTATTCCATTAGCGGCCATCATGTATGGTAAAGGAAGATGAATAATATTCAGTAACCTTATCATTGCCAGGGAGAAACAGAAGAGCTGTCATATTGAAAGAAATTGCCATGTGGCAATAAACTCGCCACTTGCGCAGGGTGCAAGGAAGTGTTTATTATTTATTAATACTATTTATATAACAAGAATAATAAAAAAAAATCATCAAAGGGCCACGAATCGAAAAAGTTTGTCAAACACTGCCCTTGATGATTACTAGATCACTAGATGGTGAAATTTTGAGTGCTTCGGTCGTAAAACTCATCCGGTACGTTTTTATGCCGTAACAAGTGCAAAGTTATAATTTGATATTATTTTTGACATGGGTGCATTTATATCTGATGCCTCGTTCAAACTTTTCTAATATCGGTGAGAATCCGTCGGTATTAAATTCAATATGAACAGTGGCTCAGTAGCAAAATAAACTACGTAGTAAAATTATAGTTTACTAAAATATTATTTTTTTAACTACAAGGTGTCAGACTTTCAAAATCCTTCTCTCCCCTTCTCCTGTTCTCTCCGTTTCTTTATTGTTTTTGTTTTATATGTATTAATATTTTATTCATATTAATTGTAAGTAAGTATCATCAAAACGGTTGATTTGTTATGATTGATATTATGTTTATGTGTATTGTGTATAAACTGTGTCTATATTATAATTGGTATACTCACAGACAGGCTGTGCCTTGTGGGATTTTTGTTTGCACGGTTGCTTTGTTATGATTGATATTATGTTTATGTGTATTTTGTATTAACCGTGTTTATATTATAATTGGTATTCTCACAGACAGGCTGTGCCTTGTGGGATTTTTGTTTGCACGGTTGCTTTGTTATGATTGATATTATGTTTATGTGTATTTTGTATTAACCGTGTCTATATTATAATTGGTATACCCACAGACAGGCTGTGCCTTGTGGGATTTTTTGATATTATGTTTAGGTGTATTGTGTATTAACCGTGTCTATATTATAATTGGTATACTCACAGACAGGCTGTGCCTTATGGGATTTTTGTTTGCACGGTTGCTTTGTTATGATTGATATTATGTTTATGTGTATTGTGTATTAACCGTGTCTATAGTATAATTGGTTTACCCACAGACAGGCTGTGCCTTGTGGGATTTTTTGATATTATGTTTATGTGTATTGTGTATTAACCGTGTCTATATTATAATTGGTATACTCACAGACAGGCTGTGCCTTGTGGGATTTTTGTTTGCACGGTTGCTTTGTTATGATTGATATTATGTTTATGTGTATTGTGTATTAACCGTGTCTATATTATAATTGGTTTACCCACAGACAGGCTGTGCCTTGTGGGATTTTTTGATATTATGTTTAGGTGTATTGTGTATTAACCATGTCTATATTATAATTGGTATACTCACAGACAGGCTGTGCCTTGTGGGATTTTTGTTTGCACGGTTGCTTTGTTATGATTGATATTATGTTTATGTGTATTTTGTATTAACCGTGTCTATATTATAATTGGTATACCCACAGACAGGCTGTGCCTTGTGGGATTTTTTGATATTATGTTTAGGTGTATTGTGTATTAACCGTGTCTATATTATAATTGGTATACTCACAGACAGGCTGTGCCTTATGGGATTTTTGTTTGCACGGTTGCTTTGTTATGATGGATATTATGTTTATGTGTATTGTGTATTAACCGTGTCTATATTATAATTGGTTTACCTACAGACAGGCTGTGCCTTGTGGGATTTTTTGATATTATGTTTATGTGTATTGTGTATTAACCGTGTCTATATTATAATTGGTATACTCACAGACAGGCTGTGCCTTGTGGGATTTTTGTTTGCACGGTTGCTTTGTTATGATTGATATTATGTTTATGTGTATTGTGTATTAACCGTGTCTATATTATAATTGGTTTACCCACAGACAGGCTGTGCCTTGTGGGATTTTTTGATATTATGTTTAGGTGTATTGTGTATTAACCGTGTCTATATTATAATTGGTATACTCACAGACAGGCTGTGCCTTATGGGATTTTTGTTTGCACGGTTGCTTTGTTATGATTGATATTATTTTTATGTGTATTGTGTATTAACCGTGTCTATATTATAATGGTTTACCCACAGACAGGCTGTGCCTTGTGGGATTTTTTGATATTATGTTTATGTGTATTGTGTATTAACCGTGGCTATATTATAATTGGTATACTCACAGACAGGCTGTGCCTTGTGGGATTTTGTTTGCACGGTTGCTTTGTTATGATTGATATTATGTTTATGTGTATTGTGTATTAACCCTGTCTATATTATAATTGGTTTACCCACAGACAGGCTGTGCCTTGTGGGATTTTTTGATATTATGTTTATGTGTATTGTGTATTAACCGTGTCTATATTATAATTGGTATACTCACAGACAGGCTGTGCCTTGTGGGATTTTTGTTTGCACGGTTGCTTTGTTATGATTGATATTGTGTTTATGTGTATTGTGTATTATCCGTGTCTATATTATAATTGGTATACCCACAGACAGGTTGTGCCTTGTGGGATTTTTTGATATTATGTTTATGTGTATTGTGTATTAACCGTGTCTATATTATAATTGGTATAGGTACTCACAGACAGGAGTGGCGCCCCCCAATACCTACTGAATACCCTCGACGCTGTCCAAAGGCGTGTTATACGTCTGATTGATGATCCATCACTGACTGATGGATTGGAATCACTAGAATCACAGACGTAAAGTCGGTATTTTAAGTTTATTTTATATATACTACCACGGGAATTGCTCAGAAGAACTTGCATTTTTGGTCCCTCCTCCACCCACTCGCAACAGAGTCACTCGCTTTAATCAATCGCAGCAACCATTCACAGTGGACCTTCAACATATACGAACAAGTCGCTTCTCGAACTCCTTTATTAATACAGCAGCCCGACTGTGGAACGATCTTCCGAATTCTTGTTTCCACCTTCGTAAAACCCGGGTCTTTTTAAAATCCGAATCAATAAACTCTTTTTTAGACTACAAACCCCTCCCAACGCAACGTAGTGCGCTTCTTTGGGAGAGCAAAATGGACCCAAATCCTAATAGCTGGTGTCCCCTACGTAGACATGTTAAAAAGATTTTTTGATATTATGTTTATGTGTATTGTGTATTAACCGTGTCTATATTATAATTGGTATAACCACAGACAGGCTGTGCCTTGTGGCATTTTTGTGTGCACGGTTGCTTTGTTATGATTGATATTATGTTTATGTGTATTCTGTATTATCCGTGTCTATATTATAATTGGTATAACCACAGACAGGCTGTGCCTTGTGGGATTTTTGTGTGCACGGTTGCTTTGTTATGATTGATATTATGTTTATATGTACTGTGTATTATCCGTGTCAATATTATAATTGGTATAACCACAGACAGGCTGTGCCTTGTGGCATTTTTGTGTGCACGGTTGCTTTGTTATGATTGATATTATATTTATGTGTATTCTGTATTATCCGTGTCTATATTATAATTGGTATAACCACAGACAGGCTGTGCCTTGTGGGATTTTTGTGTGCACGGTTGCTTTGTTATGATTGATATTATGTTTATGTGTATTCTGTATTATCCGTGTCTATATTATAATTGGTATAACCACAGACAGGCTGTGCCTTGTGGGATTTTTGTGTGCACGGTTGCTTTGTTATGATTGATATTATGTTTATGTGTATTCTGTATTAACCGTATCTATATTATAATTGGTATAACCACAGGCAGGCTGTGCCTTGTGGCATGTTTGTGTGCACGGTTGCTTTGTTATGATTGATATTATGTTTATGTGTATTCTGTATTATCCGTGTCTATATTATAATTGGTATAACCACAGACAGGCTGTGCCTTGTGGGATTTTTGTGTGCACGGTTGCTTTGTTATGATTGATATTATGTTTATGTGTATTCTGTATTATCCGTGTCTATATTATAATTGGTATAACCACAGACAGGCTGTGCCTTGTGGGATTTTTGTGTGCACGGTTGCTTTGTTATGATTGATATTATGTTTATGTGTATTCTGTATTATCCGTGTCTATATTATAATTGGTATAACCACAGACAGGCTGTGCCTTGTGGGATTTTTGTGTGCACGGTTGCTTTGTTATGATTGATATTATGTTTATGTGTATTGTGTATTATCCGTGTCTATATTATAATTGGTATAACCACAGACAGGCTGTGCCTTGTGGCATTTTTGTGTGCACGGTTGCTTTGTTATGATTGATATTATGTTTATGTGTATTCTGTATTATCCGTGTCTATATTATGATTGGTATAACCACAGACAGGCTGTGCCTTGTGGGATTTTTGTGTGCACGGTTGCTTTGTTATGATTGATATTATGTTTATGTGTATTCTGTATTATCCGTGTCTATATTATAATTGGTATAACCACAGACAGGCTGTGCCTTGTGGGATTTTTGTGTGCACGGTTGCTTTGTTATGATTGATATTATGTTTATGTGTATTCTGTATTATCCGTGTCTATATTATAATTGGTATAACCACAGACAGGCTGTGCCTTGTGGGATTTTTGTGTGCACGGTTGCTTTGTTATGATTGATATTATGTTTATGTGTATTCTGTATTATCCGTGTCTATATTATAATTGGTATAACCACAGACAGGCTGTGCCTTGTGGGATTTTTGTGTGCACGGTTGCTTTGTTATGATTGATATTATGTTTATGTGTATTCTGTATTATCCGTGTCTATATTATAATTGGTATAACCACAGACAGGCTGTGCCTTGTGGGATTTTTGTGTGCACGGTTGCTTTGTTATGATTGATATTATGTTTATGTGTATTCTGTATTATCCGTGTCTATATTATAATTGGTATAACCACAGACAGGCTGTGCCTTGTGGGATTTTTGTGTGCACGGTTGCTTTGTTATGATTGATATTATGTTTATGTGTATTCTGTATTATAATTGGTATACTCACAGACAGGCTGTGCCTTGTGGGATTTTTGTGTGCACGGTTGCTTTGTTATGATTGATATTATGTTTATGTGTATTCTGTATAAACCGTGTCTATATTATAATTGCTTTAACCACAGACAGGCTGTGCCTTGTGGGATTTTTGTGTGCACGGTTGCTTTGTTATGATTGATATTATGTTTATGTGTATTCTGTATTATCCGTGTCTATATTATAATTGGTATAACCACAGACAGGCTGTGCCTTGTGGGATTTTTGTGTGCACGGTTGCTTTGTTATGATTGATATTATGTTTATGTGTATTCTGTATTAACCATATCTATATTATAATTGGTATACTCACAGACAGGCTGTGCCTTGTGGGATTTTTGTGTGCACGGTTGCTTTGTTATGATTGATATTATGTTTATGTGTATTCTGTATAAACCGTGTCTATATTATAATTGCTATAACCACAGACAGGCTGTGCCTTGTGGGATTTTTGTGTGCACGGTTGCTTTGTTATGATTGATTTTATGTTTATGTGTATCGTTTATTAAAACTAACTCAATAATTAAAATGTTGAATATCAACTTAAAACGATGCTCTTTTTCACAATCGTGTAAAAATCCGTTGTGTTTTTATTCGTTTGTTGTTTTGGTGAAAATTGTTTACAATTATCAGATCCTCTGGAAGTGTCAGCTTATAACATTACCATTAATACATTTTACCCAAATTCTCGTGGGATTTACATAAAATTATCAGCCGACGCAAATTCCAAATAACATTTCACAAAAAAAAACGAATTTTAGCGGAAGTCACTTTGACATCTTTTCACCATCAGTGGGTACAGCCCAGGGCGGAACTTGGGCTCCTCGAGGAATCGTCTCCGTTGCACCATCTCCATGGCCTTTTCTCTCAATTCCGCACATCGGCTGTGTGAAGGTCGCTTTTTTGGAAATCAATATTTATGAACAGTTCAGAGGACATCGTTCGGTGGAGTAGATCCAGCAGAAGACATTGGAGGGACCACGTAGCCAGAATGGACAGTGTTAGACTTGCGTATATAGCAAGCAAATGAAATCCCTTCAGGGGGGCAAGTCTGGTTCGACCGGCGAAATCAAAACCCCAGTGATTACCCATATCATGGATATAATTATCATATGGAGTTCTATGACATCTAAAGATATTGTAGAACTCCATATAATAATTATATCCATGATATGGGTAATCACTGGGGTTTTGATTTCGCCGATTGAACCAGACTTGCCCCCCTGGTCACCGTCTACCCGGAATACCACACAAGAGATAGAATGATAGTTGGACTTTGTCATATCAGGAGGCATAACATTTAAATTACAGATCAACAGGTCTACGAAACGAAGAAGTTCCTTGCATCCTGTGCAGGAAAAATACCATCATAGTTTATGGGAAGCACGACACATACTTATAGTTCTTCCACTCTTTTCTATTGCCATCGTTTTCGGGTATTCCGAAAGAGCCGGGAATACAACAAGCAAAATAACATCTCACAAAGTTAAGCAATGAAGGTCAGCATCAACTCTGAATGCAGTGCCTTTTAAGGTGAGATGTAGCTAGTGCGTGGGCATATTTGTTCTATTTTATTTCTCAACAAATTTAAAAGTGAATTTTCACTCTGGCAACACAGAAACTTTACATTTATTACTAAACAATAGTTACTTTTACTTAGCTAAAAAGGTAAATTAAAGTAGGTATTAGATTATTTATAACTTTATTTTAGAATTCTCACATTCCTTTAGAATGAGTGTGGCGGCACAGCGCCTAGAGACTACCTCGTCAAATGGATGCATACTCCTCCTAGCGTCCAATCAGCGAGCTTAGATCTTTCTGGAATTTGGCGTTAGGGAGGTATTAAACTGAACGCACAAGCGACGCACTTCAGTGCCAATCCTTCCTTTTTCTTGTTAATTTCGTAATATTTAACATCGTGAGTAATCTTTTATTTCTCTTTACTCTATTATTTTATTTATTTTTTTTTTTTTTTTAAATAAAATGAATTTGTCCTTGTTAAACAAGTACATACCTATAAATCTTCCTACGTTCCCTAAAATAAGCAAATAAATGCTTGTGCTATAGGTGAACGAAATCGTTCGAGGCAGGATTCGAACTCGCGATCACCGCTAACCGCTAACCGCTCTGCCACCGACCCATCTTAATATCTCTTTACTCTCTTTACTTCATTATACTACGGCCATCGTAAGATGGCGTTTCTGATAGATTGTAATAGTGTTGTGACACACTTAAAATCATTAACGAAAAAATACAGTTGTTTAAATTATTAACGTAAAAAAAAATATTAACGTTTCCACTATAATATGAAACCTTGTTATTGTATTATTATGACAATAAAATAAAAAACGCTATAGTAATATTGTTTGTATATTCGTAGCGTGCATAAATTCGTTCTTTCCGTAACTACGTTAAAACAAAACTGTCAAAAGTCAAAACTACTTTCGCGACGTCCTACGAAGCGGCGCGGCGCGAAAATAACAAACAGTCGGTAACAACTATGGAAGTGTCCTACGTTACCAACCGCGAGTAGGTTACGAAGCGTAAATAATAATTGTCATCTTGTACTTACCTACATATTTTAAATCGTTTCGTTCATACCATATTTAAATATTTTTTGTTTTGGTATTTTTTATGTTTTGACATTAAATACTGTTGTTAAGAGAGCAAAAAGAAACATTAAATGTCGTTTCTCGACATTCTGAGCAACAATCGTTTTATTTTCAAATATAATAAATAAGCATGATATGTTAACTATTAGTAAATTTCGAAATACTTAAAAATATAGAGAAAATTAATTTAATTGATTATATATTATTTTAAAAATTTGAATTGTTTTTACGATTTAGCGTTAGGTTAATAATATTTAAATGTTGCGGGATATCACTACTCTGACGCTCGCACAATAAAGTATAGCATTTTTCCTCCAATGTCTAGCTGTCATTAATTACGAAACTTCATGTGAGACCAAATGTCAAATACAAACGTCAAACGCCATCTTACAATGGCCGTAGTATAGTTTTATCAATTCAATAATTGAAAAAAAAAAAAATTAATGTCTTTTTGAATACGTATATTAAGATCTATGAATGTCTATATATTATGAAGATTAAATTGGGTTCGACCCATTTGAATCTGCATACGCGGGGTTCAATACCTGAGTAAACCTTAAATGATTGCGGATACGCATAACCTAATAAAATAAAGCATTACACTTGCGTGTATGCCCACACACATTTTTTTTATAATTTACGTACTTACTGAATATAAATAAAGTAAACCTCGTTATACCCCCACCATATAGGGTAACCAGCGACAGGTTTGCGGATACGCATAACCTAATAAAATAAAGCAATACACACTCATATATTGTGTTACAAGGGAAATAATTTTGTCACAATTTTGTGCTGCTTCGTTTCAATAATATTAAAGTAAGCTTCAATTATCACAATTAATGAGAAGTCTGTTACAACATTATGAACGCAAAATAATAATTTTGATAATAAGTTTAGCCAATTAGGGAATCATATTCTCCAAGAAGTAAAATATTATTAATGGAAATGTTAGAGGTATGTATGTCTGTGTACTGCCTCGGGCAATTAGACGATCCTGTTGATAAGGAGAAAGATAATGACAATAGACAATTTGAGGATAGACTCTTCATTTACCATTATTTGATTTCTGACAGATATTTCCCCGTTTAATTGTTACGTTCGGAAAGGAAATGGAGCCAAACAAATAATGTATGTTTTGAAAACGTTAAATTTATTAATGACTTTTATATTGTATCAAGTACTTGCCAATATTGCCAAGTAAATACTTGCCAAGTTGTTGCTGTCGACTGCGGGTATAATATTTGGTAGGACCGCTGTCATTCTGTTGTTTCGTATAATAATCTATTCATCTATGTTTATGTATGGTTTATATATTATTTGTATTTATTTCTTGTCTTGCTCAAGCACTTTGCTTTGTTTTATTTTATTACTAGCTTTTATGTCCCGCCGTTGGCCAAGAATGTAAATTAGTGAAGGAATAAGCAATCGTTTATATACCTACATAATATTGTCACACATAATTTTTTTTAACCGTAGTATGAAAAGTAGTTTGAAATTTAATTGAGTTTAAGCGGTGTAAAATCTTAAAGTGATGGCCACAATCCATTTGCTTTTATATATAAGCACATACAATTTCTGCACGCATGGACTATGGGAAATGATTTTAAATATGACTTATTATAAAAAGATAACGTCGTAAAGAGTTTGGATTTGGCCACAACCCCTATTTTTATATATTGTCATCGAACGCAAATAATGTGTTTTAAATATTTAGTAATTTTGGATGATGGGAAATGGTTTAAAAATTGATTAAACAAAAGTACTGAAAATATTCTAGTGTTGGTCCCATCCCATTCGTTTTTATATTCTTCGTCAAGTGAGCATATAGTTTATTATAGTTTTGCACAATAAAACTGATAGACTTAAAACTGACACATAAGTCTACATTACAGAAGAAGAAGACTTAAGCTATGTTAAATAGTTTTTAATATGAATATAAACGTTGTGAAGATCCAGCAATGGCCACAACCCCGATTTTTTATATATTGTCATCAAAATGAAATGTGTAGTTATTGAAAATTAAGCAATATATGATGATATAATAAATGGTGTAAATTTGATTGAACAAAAGTAATGAGAAGATTCTAGTGTTGGTCATATCCCATTCGTTTTTATGTATTTTCATCAAGTATGCATGTTGTTTATAATATTTCGTTACAATAGACTATAAGACATAAAACTAATCCAAAAGACTAAATAAAAAAAGAAGTAGAAGTATAAAACTATAACAAATAGTTTGTAATAAAAACTGACCCAATGGTCTACATAGAAGATGAAATAGAAGAATTACACATTAGGAAATGTATTATATAAAAAACTGACCAAAATGTCTTCATAAAAGAAGAAGAAGATGAATTGAACTATAGGAAATATTTTATATAAAATTCACCCAACATCTACATAAAATAAGAAAACGAAGAATTAGACTAAAGGATAGTTTGTTTTAAAATAGTTTGTTTAAAAACTAACCAAAAGGTCTACATAAAGGAAGAAGAAGACGAATTAGACTATAGGAAATAGTTTGTATAAAAACTCACCCAAGGTCTACATAAATTAAGAAAAAGAAAAATTAGACTATAGGAAATAGTTTATTTATGAACTGTCCCAAATGACTTCACAAAAGAAGAGGAAGAAGATTTAAACCCCAAGAAATAGTTTGTAGAAAAAATCACCCAAAGGTCTACATAGAAAAAAGAAGAATTTCACTATAGGAAATAGTTTGTAGGTATATTGAATGTGTATTGTAGTTAACCTAAAATAGTATAATAATTTTCCTATACAAAATCAGTATATTCTTGGTTTTTAAGTAGTAAGTATAAGGTATGTAGGTACCTACCTACAATGATGTTCTAAATTAATTCGAATTCGATTTATAACAAATTTTATTTGAATATCAGAATGTGTCCGTTACCATAGTAACCATGTTCCAACATGTGAAAAATATCAAATGTTATGGAGACATTTTTTGAATATGTAGGTACCTACATTGGTTTGTTCGATGCCATAAAAATGAAAATTGTCAGAAAAATCAAATATTTTAAACAAATTATGCAATTTTATTACGCCTATATCTTTACTAATAATTAACAGACTTTTACAATATATGTCTTAAAACTTGCTGTAATGTCTTGTGTTTCATTTTATTATTTCATAATCACATTTATTTCAAAGGTATATTATTTTAAAGAACATATTCATTCGGTAGGAAAATTAAATATCGTATGAAAAGATATTAAAATGGCGGGGTTATATGTACATTTGTACAAAACGCTTACTTTAAAAATAAGTTAAACATTATAATTAGACAAAATATTCACCATGTTTTTCACTTAAAAGCTAAGTTATACTTGAAAATAAATTTTTTTCGTGTAAATACGTACTTCTAACTTTTAAACTAACAGATATTTGCGTGCAAAATGTACACTTTTTTGACAGATATGACTTGGAAAATTTTGTATGAAAAAAATAATTATTGAAATATCTTTAAAATTCAGCATTTTAATCGCATTATTTTTAGCGTGACACTGCATCAGGTATACTGGTACACGTTCGCACATAAATGAGATTTTTAGATGCTCTTGGTTTTTCAAAAGGCGTGAGACAAACACACACACACACACACACACACACACACACACACACACACACACACACACACACACACACACACACACACACACACACATACACACACACACACACACAGACTAACATATTGATTGCTTTATTACTTTAGATTTTTTTAAATGTATTATTACCTAATGTATGAACAAATAAATTTTGTCTATATTTTAATTGGTATACCCTCAGAGAGGCTGTGCCTTGTGGGATTTTTGTATGCATTGTTGCTTTTTTGTGTTTGATATTAGGTTTATGTGAATTAACCATGTACCAAATCTTAAATAAATAGAATTAATTATGAACAATGATTTGCTAAGCAATTTTTATTAGTATTTTTAGAAATATTAAGTATTTTTTTACATTTTTTTTCTTTATATCTTCAATTGTACTTCGGCCATATGATGAGAGGAGAAAAGTATGCCATCCTTCAGCTTGTCATGAAGGGGATGATTAAGGGTCGTAGAGGGGTCGGAAGAAGGCAGCTTTCCTGGCTGCGAAACATCCGCGAATGGACCCCGGTATAAGAACTGTGGAGAAGCTGTTTCGCACTGCACAGGACAGGGAGGCTTTCTCTATGGTGGTCGTCAACGTCGGTGAGACCTGATATGACACAAGAAGAAGAATAATATCTTCAATTGTATGAGACGATGCATGAATGTGGACGAGGCGAGGGATACGTGCCAGGATAGAAAAATGTGGCGTTCGGTTCTCTCTGCCTACTCCGCAAGGGACATGGCGTGATGGTATGTATGTATGTATATCTTCAAAATATGTATGTATATCTTCAAAGGAATGAATAAAATATCTATGTTTAAGGGGGGGACTGCTGCCAACGTACCTATTTTTCAATTTGATATACCATCATTATTTATTATCAAATCGTTTTGAAAAAAAAAATTAGATAGTTTGGATATTAATAAACAAAAATATACCTTAACTTTTTGATAATGTTCTGTATAAATTCTTGTAGAAAAATAATGGCATACCCCAATTTTCAACGTTTATCATATATTTTTAATAAACTATAAGGCGTAGAGTAATATATTTTTTTAAATTAAAGAAGACAAAAATATCTAGAAAAATATGATGTGACGTTGCATTAATGCTTCAGGTTTAGTAAATAAACCTAAAAAACATTTATTTTTCATTCAGCGCCATTGCGTAATAAAAGTTTTTTTGGTTTATTTACTTTATCTGATGCGTTAATGCAACGTCATATCATATTTTTCCAGGTATTTTGTTCTTCTTTAATTTATAAAAAAAAATATTGCTCTATACCTTATATTTTTTTAGAAATTTAAGAAAAATGTCTAAAATCGGGGTATGCTTATTATTTTCCTACAAGAATATATACAGAACATAATCAAAAAGTTAAGGTATATTTCTCTTTATTAATATCCAAACTAACTAGGTTATTTTTTTCAAAATGATTCGTTTAGTAATAATGATGGTATATCAAATTGAAAAAATAGGTACGTTGGCAGCAGTCACCCTCTTAAAGATCAAAGTTAATCTAAAAATTCCTCACCGTCATAATTCCCAGTTCACAGAGTGTAATTCAAAACATTCGAGAGATAAATAAACTCGAACGGTGCTATGTCGTTGACCAATTATTATCATAAACTCGGCATTCATTTTAGCATTGAAAGTCTGAAAACCAAAGGACCTCTAACGAGGCTTCAATGGCAAGTCGATATGGATCTCATACAAGAGTTTGCGAATTTGCAAATCTGGTTAAAATTGAATCCAGAGTAATGAACAAGCTTTTATATGCAAATATTCCAGTCGCCGGTGAACTAATCTTCATGGAAAAATAAATTTTATGAGCTTGCGACGAATAGGTGCATTCGTCGCAAGTACACCTTGTTGTCGTGCAGTTTGTAATAGGACGAGGTCAATGACCTACCAGAATATCGACAACAATACAAATACAAGAGGTTCTTTTCAAAGGAAGAAGTTCGAGAAACACAAATGGACACTGACCCGGCATGCACTCAGTTAACTACCTCCCTGATGGTATAATAGGCGAGTCAGCACTCGTCATTGCATCGTAGTTACTAACATCTAACGTGAATGCTTACATTTCGAGATTGCTCAATTTTTAATTGTTCTTCTATTAATGTGAAAGTTTATATTGTGAAATACATTTTTATTTAATTGGGAATTGTAAATATACTCTATGTATCTAATCGAGCCTTTTCGTTTCTCTCTCTTTCTTTCTCCTTAACTGCTTATCTTAATTTAAGTTTAACGTGTACTATTTTAAAAGCTCTTAATAGCTTCGATATATAGCGACAGGATACATCAATGCCCATATAAGTCTATAAACTCCACATAGATGTGTTAATAATGAAACAAGTTTTTATAAATGAAATATGAGTTGTCACGTCAAACGAATCAGTTTTCGAAAATACTGATTTCCTAATTCTACCATTTTTGTGTAAAAATAGTGCAAGTTCCTTAAAATTGTCAAATTAAATACAACACAGTAGTTTTCCACAAAATCGATTTAATTTGACGGAACATTTTTCCGAAATGTGTCGAAATTTTTAAATATTCTATGTTTTATAACAATGATAAACTGATCGTTTGAAAATAAGCTGAAAAAATAGCATCGCCATCTATGAAGTGACGAAGAAACCTCTTTGTAACGCCATCTATTGAGAAATTAGTTAGTAAACAATGAAAGCAACAGTCCTCATACAAGAAGTGACATTGCTTTCGCACAATTGTCACCCCTGAACTGCGATAGAATTATAAATCCTTTATTTTATTCTTCAGAATATCAAAAATATGTAGGTACATAAATTTGATATTTCAGAATTGAACCCAACGTTTAAATACAAATCAATTATTAATGATACATTTATTTATCTAACAGTAAAAGTGTTTATTTTTGAACACTTAAATACCTTTGATAACAACATGTACTTTTTTTATATAAGTAATGAGTACTGTTTCAATTTTCATTCTGAACCATTCCGAAAATATGCAAATACATTTTATTGATTGCCATCAAATCTTGGTGGTACAGTCTCGCGGTGTCTACCAAGAGATTTAGCTTATGTAAGTATTGTCTATAGATTTGTGGATATGAAGGTCGGAACCTATAGTGGGATGTTATGAAAACTGCTGGTGTTCGGTTACATGATGTTTATTAGTGCGACTGGCCCGAGAGAATGCTAAATGAGAACTGAATCAGCTATTGTGGATGTGAAGGTCTGTACCTATAGTGGGAAGATATGAAAACTGCTGGTGTTCGATTACATGATGTTTATTAGTGCGACTGGCCCGATAGAATGCTAAATGAGAACTGAATCAGCTATTGTGGATGTGAAGGTCTGTACCTATAGTGGGAAGATATGAAAACTGCTGGTGTTCGGTTACATGATGTTTATTAGTGCGACTGGCCCGAGAGAATGCTAAATGAGAACTGAATCAGCTATTGTGGATGTGAAGGTCTGTACCTATAGTGGGAAGATATGAAAACTGCTGGTGTTCGGTTACATGATGTTTATTAGTGCGACTGGCCCGAGAGAATGCTAAATGAGAACTGAATCAGCTATTGTGGATGTGTAAGTCGGTACCTATAGTGGGAAGATATGAAAACTGCTGGTGTTCGGTTACATGATGTTTATTAGTGCGACTGGCCCGAGAGAATGCTAAATGAGAACTGAATCAGCTATTGTGGATGTGTAGGTCGGTACCTATAGTGGGAAGATATGAAAACTGCTGGTGTTCGGTTACATGATGTTTATTAGTGCGACTGGCCCGAGAGAATGCTAAATGAGAACTGAATCAGCTATTGTGGATGTGAAGGTCTGTAACTATGGTGGGAAGATATGAAAACTGCTGGTGTTCGGTTACATGATGTTTATTAGTGCGACTGGCCCGAGAGAATGCTAAATTAGAACTGAATCAGGTTGTGATTAGTATTAGGCTACCTCATATCGCCCACATATTGGTCTGTGGTATGAACTAACCATAAATCTCAAATAAAAACATCATTTCGTCAAATGGATCGCGCACTTTGACTCAATTCGATTTTTGATCGAATCCAATAACTGGGTACGTTTACTGGATAATGCCCGTTATTTATTATACCTATGCCCATAGGTTTAGATATGTATATCAAATTGTCAAATAATGAAATATGGGACCCACAATACACTTAAGTAGTTCCTTCAATACTTTATGTATGTGCAAATAGAGCGCAGAGATATGTAAGTACTAACAAATGTAGGTACAAATAGGTTGTTTGGAAAGTCATTCCCCCTTTTTTTGTGAAAATTAAAGTCGAAAATTTTACGTCATGAACGATCGGATTCGATATAATATTTGATCTCTCGTCAATGTCACGAATCCGTCGGTTTGCATCGATCGATGCCTTTATTTTCTCTTTATCAGCTTCTACTGGCTTTCCAGAACGCGGTGTATCTTTATAATTTGGAACTGGGTGTAAAGGTCAAAGGAATGAGTATCAATAAGATCAGGTATGATAATGACACGGTTCGATGCCGATGACTCATTGCTGATAACCCGCTAGACCTTCTAATTTTCCATGATATGTTAATATGGTTGTAGAACGACAAGTCCTTACAAGGAACATTAAAACACCAAATTCATGGTTTTTAGCCAACGTGAGCATTGTAGGGTATAAGGTGAAGAAGTTGAAAGGGTTAAAAGATTCATATACCTTGACAGTATCCTTGAAACACGATGGAGAATAGAGATGGCACGAAAACATTCAATGTACAAAGAACTTTCTTCTGCGATGGCAATTTATATCAAAAAATTTGTGTCGTTGACCGACAAAGAATAATTGAATGCAATAAAAAAAATTAATAGCCAGTTAATAACTTTTCGGACAACCCAGCATAATATGTGCAAATAGAGCGCAGAGATATGTACCTACGCAATAAATAATAAAAAGGTAGACGAAATAGGTGAGTAAATATAATATTGACTTGAATCCACCAATAAGCTCCGAATATACATAAATTTTCAACGACATTTCTAAAGATATTCGGCAATGGGAATAATCCCATTCAAACCGTATATACACGCCTGACATATTAGCGGGATTCGCTTATTATATTCTTGTTATATATAATTATATAAGCGTACCGATATGGCATGCAAATTGAATTAGAATTAAAGGTATGTAGATACTACATAAAAAAGTATCTAGGAACTTCATAAAAAAGGTATGTATAAACAACAAAAAAAAAATATATAGGTACCTACCTACTATATAAAAAGGTAAGTACTATATAAAAATGTATGTAGAAACGATATTAAAAAGTTAAGTAGACACTACACAAAAAGGTATATAGTAACAACATAAAAAAAGTATTTAAGTACTACATGAAATAGGTATGTATTCCAAATGAAAAAAGTTAAGTAGGTACTACATAAAAAGGTATGTAGGTACTACGTAAAAAAGGTATGAGGCCGATCTCGAGAGTGTCAACCATTGTTTATATATTTTTTAACAGATTTTTAATTATCTCAATAGAGACGAAGTTGGAATATTTACTGTAGGAGAACCGGGAAATCAAGGCACCTACAGGGCTTACGACCTGTCATCGGTCATACTCCCGACAGGAAAAAAATCCAATGTTTGCACATATGCAATAATAAAAATATTCGATTGTTTATATACTTTTTAAGTATGGTACGTTTACATAGTTATTGGCAAAGTTTTGTCACTATATAAAATTTTAAAGAAAAACAAGTGGTACATACTTGTTTTTTCTTTATTGTGGGTGGGTTTCTTCATTGTTTTAAAATTAGAATATGATTAGACAAGAATTAGAATATATGGACCGGTGGCAGAGTGGATATCGCGCTGTATTACATAATATTCCGATGATGGAGAATTCCAATCTCACCCTGCCTCGACCGATTTCGTTTACCTATTAGCATATCACAAGCATTAACGCTTATTTTAGGGAATGAATGAGAATCTATATATATTTTTCACAAGGACTTATTGATTCTTTAATCAAATATATTTGTGTAAATATATTTTGTTCCGTCAAAGGCAAACATACTGCAATTGTTTTAGGTAATATTAATTATATTGATATAATGAACCTGCAATAGTTTATAATAAATCCCGAGCAGAGTGATTCGAGCCGCTGAAGTGACTTCTATATATCACCTCTCGTATTCATTATTTTTGGAGGGGTTAGTACTGTTAGTAGTGATGTGCAAGCACCATCGCCACATTATTAAACAAGGCATTTAAAATTACAAATTTTGCTAAAATTAGTTAGGTAAAATATTAAGCAATGTTTGAAGGTAGTTATTGGTGTTTAGCTTTTGTTGGCATATGGGTAGGTATGCAAACTGAAGGTATATTTGTATCTTTAAAAAGATGATTGTATGTATTGTATCTGACTCTAAAATTGACTTTATAATACAGTTCTAGGAGTCAATTTGTAAATGAACTTTTTAATAAACAAACAAAGACTGAAAAACATTTCACAATCTAAACTGGTGTTTTTAATGATGTATGTATTGATATGACCAAAATTGTTTCGAATTGCCCATTTTCTATTTTTTTTTACGTTTATTTGTTTTTTTCATTTATTATCACCATTGTATAACAATGTATTTATTGTAGTACTTATCTAATAATAAATGATTCCCTCATCAAGTACAAGGTTATAATCTTTTTGATGAGGTAATCAAACAATTTTACCATAGTATATCATAATGTATTTTGTAAATTTATTTGTAATATTATTAAGAAATAATATGTTAAAAAAATAAATAAATAAAATAAAATAAATGAAGTAACAAGAATATTCAAACAGAAAAAAACTAAAAAAAACGTAGATTTAATTTTTTTTTACTATAAATTTTGTATATCACCAAATAACATCTCGCATAGTTCAGCAATGAGGTTCAAGACCCATTTTGGACGAAGTGCCTTTTTGGGTAAGAACTGGATTTCCCAGATGTCATGATAGTATGAATGAATGAATATTTACTTAAGAAAATACTGTACTTTAACCATTTCATATTGAACGTTACCTTATACGTTACGTTACCTACAATTCGATTGAGCACATGGGAATTGTTAATAATTTAGTTACAAATTATTGTTCAATCGGCCTTCATTATTATAAATCAATTGTACCATTTATAGTTGACAAGAAACTAATTGTTTGTGAGTATATTAATATATAATGTACCTAATAAATTACAGAATCAACGTCTAAATATCATAATTTTACTTTGTAATGAATGTAAATATATCGCCAATTTATGATACAATATCATTCAAAGACCGCTCTTGCCTCGTTATTATTTTTTTATAATAGCTGTATTATACACAACATCTACTTGTTTTTTATAATAGCTGTATTATATACAACATCTACTTGTTTTTTATAATAGCTGTATTATATACAACATCTACTTGTTTTTTATAATAGCTGTATTATATACAACATCTACTTGTTTTTTATAATAGCTGTATTATATACACCATCTACTTGTTTTTTTATAATAGCTGTATTATATACAACATCTACTTGTTTTTTATAATAGCTGTATTATATACAACATCTACTTGTTTTTTATAATAGCTGTATTATATACAACATCTACTTGTTTTTTATAATAGCTGTATTATATACAACATCTACTTGTTTTTTATAATAGCTGTATTATATACAACATCTACTTGTTTTTTATAATAGCTGTATTATATACAACATCTACTTGTTTTTTATAATAGCTGTATTATATACAACATCTACTTGTTTTTTATAATAGCTGTATTATATACAACATCTACTTGTTTTTTATAATAGCTGTATTATATACAACATCTACTTGTTTTTTATAATAGCTGTATTATATACAACATCTTCTTGTTTTTTATAATAGCTGTATTATATACAACATCTACTTGTTTTTTATAATAGCTGTATTATATACAACATCTACTTGTTTTTTATAAAAGCTGTATTATATACAACATCTACTTGTTTTTTATAATAGCTGTATTATATACAACATCTACTTGTTTTTTATAATAGCTGTATTATATACAACATCTACTTGTTTTTTATAAAAGCTGTATTATATACAACATCTACTTGTTTTTTATAATAGCTGTATTATATACAACATCTACTTGTTTTTTATAATAGCTGTATTATATACAACATCTACTTGTTTTTATAATAGCTGTATTATATACAACATCTACTTGTTTTTTATAATAGCTGTATTATATACAACATCTTCTTGTTTTTTATAATAGCTGTATTATATACAACATCTACTTGTTTTTTATGATAGCTGTATTATATACAACATCTACTTGTTTTTTTATAATAGCTGTATTATATACAACATCTACTTGTTTTTTATAATAGCTGTATTATATACAACATCTACTTGTTTTTTATAATAGCTGTATTATATACAACATCTACTTGTTTTTTATAATAGCTGTATTATATACAACATCTACTTGTTTTTTATAATAGCTGTATTATATACAACATCTACTTGTTTTTTATAATAGCTGTATTATATTCAACATCTACTTGTTTTTTTATAATAGCTGTATTATATACAACATCTACTTGTTTTTTATAATAGCTGTATTATATACAACATCTACTTGTTTTTTATAATAGCTGTATTATATACAACATCTAATTGTTTTTTCTAATAGCTGTATTATATACAACATCTTCTTGTTTTTTATAATAGCTGTATTATATACAACATCTACTTGTTTTTTATAATAGCTGTATTATATACAACATCTACTTGTTTTTTATAAAAGCTGTATTATATACAACATCTACTTGTTTTTTATAATAGCTGTATTATATACAACATCTACTTGTTTTTTATAATAGCTGTATTATATACAACATCTACTTGTTTTTTATAAAAGCTGTATTATATACAACATCTACTTGTTTTTTATAATAGCTGTATTATATACAACATCTACTTGTTTTTTATAATAGCTGTATTATATACAACATCTACTTGTTTTTTATAATTGCTGTATTATATACAACATCTACTTGTTTTTTATAATAGCTGTATTATATACAACATCTACTTGTTTTTTATAATAGCTGTATTATATACAACATCTACTTGTTTTTTATAATAGCTGTATTATATACAACATCTACTTGTTTTTTATAATAACTGTATTATATACAACATCTACTTGTTTTTTATAATAGCTGTATTATATACAACATCTACTTGTTTTTTATAATAGCTGTATTATATACAACATCTACTTGTTTTTATAATAGCTGTATTATATACAACATCTACTTGTTTTTTATAATAGCTGTATTATATACAACATCTTCTTGTTTTTTATAATAGCTGTATTATATACAACATCTACTTGTTTTTTATGATAGCTGTATTATATACAACATCTACTTGTTTTTTATAAAAGCTGTATTATATACAACATCTTCTTGTTTTTTATAATAGCTGTATTATATACAACATCTACTTGTTTTTTATAATAGCTGTATTATATACAACATCTACTTGTTTTTTATAATAGCTGTATTATATACAACATCTACTTGTTTTTTATAATAGCTGTATTATATACAACATCTACTTGTTTTTTATAATAGCTGTATTATATACAACATCTACTTGTTTTTTATAATAGCTGTATTATATACAACATCTACTTGTTTTTTATAATAGCTGTATTATATACAACATCTACTTGTTTTTTATAATAGCTGTATTATATACAACATCTACTTGTTTTTTATAATAGCTGTATTATATACAACATCTACTTGTTTTTTATAATAGCTGTATTATATACAACATCTACTTGTTTTTTATAATAGCTGTATTATATACAACATCTACTTGTTTTTTTATAATAGCTGTATTATATACAACATCTACTTGTTTTTTATAATATATACAACATCTACTTGTTTTTTATAATAGCTGTATTATATACAACATCTTCTTGTTTTTTTATAATAGCTGTATTATATACAACATCTACTTGTTTTTTATAATAGCTGTATTATATACAACATCTACTTGTTTTTTATAAAAGCTGTATTATATACAACATCTACTTGTTTTTTATAATAGCTGTATTATATACAACATCTACTTGTTTTTTATAATAGCTGTATTATATACAACATCTACTTGTTTTTTATAAAAGCTGTATTATATACAACATCTACTTGTTTTTTATAATAGCTGTATTATATACAACATCTACTTGTTTTTTATAATAGCTGTATTATATACAACATCTACTTGTTTTTTATAATAGCTGTATTATATACAACAACTACTTGTTTTTTATAATAGCTGTATTAAATACAACATCTACTTGTTTTTTATAATAGCTGTATTATATACAACATCTACTTGTTTTTTATAATAGCTGTATTATATACAACATCTACTTGTTTTTTATAATAGCTGTATTATATACAACATCTACTTGTTTTTTATAAAAGCTGTATTATATACAACATCTACTTGTTTTTTATAATAGCTGTATTATATACAACATCTACTTGTTTTTTATAATAGCTGTATTATATACAACATCTACCTACTAGTTTTTTTCTTATATTTGGCACGTTAAGGCAAATTGATAGAATAATGTATACGGTAGCTGTACGGTATATAAATATGTACAACATCTAATTGTTTTTTCTTATCTTTGATACGTTTTAAGGCAAATCTATAGAATAATGCTATACAAGGCTGTAACTTACTTAACTTACGTATAGTGTAAGAATACGTAAAAATTCATATATGTTATATATAATAAAAAATAAACGTACCAAACTATATAACCTTTAAAACAAATTATTGAATATATATAAAAATAGTTCATTTCCTACAAAACATGTATGTCAGGATAGGATAGAGAGAAGTTCAGTCCTCTTTTCCTACCCGGCCGTTTTCGATGTTAAAAACAAATGGAAATATAGGCAGTCAAACAAATTTAATTTGTCATAGGCTCTGCGCATCAAGCGGATCAAAAGTTATAACAGGGGGGGAACGACACACACAGACACACATACCCGAAATTTACAAAGAGGGGACCCGGAAGAACTTAAATTTAGACTATTTTTGGTTTGATAGTAAAAAATATAAAACAATTCTTCTTCTTCTTCTTCTTCTTCAATGGCGCTACAGCCCATATCGAGCCTTGGCCTCCGTCAGTCTTCGCCTCCAGCTTCTCCTATCTTCTGCAGCAACTTTCCAACTGCCCGGTACTTGCAGTAGTTGGGAAGCATCCCTTCCAACTTCGTCCTCCCATCGCAGCCGCGGTCTTCCAACCTTTCGTCTTCCACCTGGATGTCCACACAGAACTTTCTTTGGTATTCGCTGGGGTGGCATTCTCTGTACATGTCCGGCCCATCTCAATCTGCTCAATCTGACATGCACAGAGAGCCTGGAAGTTTTGTAGATAGCATACAGCTCATTATTGTATCTAATCCTCCAGGCGTCACCATCAGGCACAGGTCCTAGGATTCTACGAAGCACTCGTCTCTCAAACGTGTCCAGTATTTCAGCAGATTTGGCTGTAAGTGTCCATGCTTCACATCCATATGTTACAACTGTTCTAATAATGGTTTTATACAGCGTGATTTTCGTTTTTCTATGTACACTTCTTGATTTGAACACCGGTAGAAGAGAGAAGAATGATCCGTTACCTGTTGTTATTCTGTTTTTTATTTCTGTTGTGTCCTCATTTTCTTTGTTGATTGTGGAACCCAGGTATTTAAAGTCTTCAACAGTTTCAAAGTCATAATTGTCTTTCAAATGTATTGTGTTTCCTTGCCAACGGTTTGCGCTTCTGGTCTGTTTCATTGCTTTTGTTTTATTTTTATTGATCTGCAGACCTACTTCTGCTGCTGCCGTTTCAAGTGGCTCAAAGACTTCTCGAATAGCTGCGAGGGATCTGCCCATAATATTAAGGTCATCCGCATAACCCACTATTTGGCTACTCTTATAGTGTATAGTGGAGCTGGTGTCTACGGATGTTTTCCTAATGACATACTCTAGGGCTAGATTGAAGAGTGTGGGTGCCAAGCCATCGCCCTGCTTAAGACCTTGAGATACTAAGAACCCCTCAGTCATCTCACCCTCTATCTTGACTTTGCATTTCGTACTACTCATTGTTGTTTTCACTAATCTTACAAGCTTCGTTGGAATTTTAAAAGCAAGTAATATTTCGTAGAGCTTTTCCCGACTTATACTGTCATACGCTTGTTTAAAGTCTATAAATAGCTGGTATACATCAACGTCGAACTCCCAGCATTTAGACAGTATCTGTCTCACTGTGAACAGTTGATCAGTAGTTGCTCTGTTTCTTCTGAACCCAGCTTGGTATTCCCCCATGATAGTTTCTGAATAGTGTTCTATCTTTTCTTTTAATAAGATTGTTAGTACTTTATATGCAGTGCTTAATAGTGAGATGCCTCTATAATTTTCACATTTGAGTTTGTCTCCTTTTTTGTGTATAAAACAATTCACAGCTTTTAAATAAATTAGAATACATTTCTCTCTAGAACATATAATTTTAGAGTTATTAGCGAAAAATCAAAAAACAATCAAATTTTAAGCCCTTCCGGGTCACTCCCCCCATTTCAGCTCACCTCTCAGAGTCGGGTATTTTTGGGATTCATACTTCCCAAGGACCTCAAACCCATAACTGAAGTCAAAAATTCTGCCCCTCCCCACGCACTCTACATCCATTGTTGAGAATTATAGGTAGCTAGGTATTGTACGAAACTTACCGTCTTACTAACAACAAACTAACTATAGTACCTGGTACTAGAGCGTGATTAACGAAAAAGTTTACTTATAAACCGTGACTATCTTTATTACACCTTTAGATGGGTCGGTGGCAGAGCGGTTAGCGCGCTGGGCTAATAATCCAGTGGTCGCGAGTTTGAATCCTGCCTCGACCGATTTCGTTCACCTAAGCACAAGCATTTATTTGCTTATTTTAGGAAACGTAGGAAGATGTATACGTACTTGTTTAACAAGTTCCTACATATTCATTTTTATTAAAAAAAAATTAATAGACGCCAAGCAAGACCCGTCCGGTCGAGAGTTTTTTTAACGCTTGACTACCGCCTCATACCAAATATTTCAAAATGGCGGATCTTTCACATAATATGATCCGACGCATATTTGTGATTGACAGAAAAAAATAATCCTTATAAAGTTTTTCCTTGTTATTCTTCATAGCAATCGTGTTTAATATGACTCAACATGGCACAACGCAGTGTTTGTTTTCATTATTCGATATCAGTTATCCAAAGATATGACATCTGCGAAGCCAATGCGGCCATATGAAAAAAATGAATGAGGATGTTCGTAAACGATTCAATGAACAAGTAAGTTACATATATTTATTTAATATACAGAGACACCAACAGAACACTGAACAACACAAACAAAGAAATCATGATACAAAAACATAAGAATCTCCAGTGCTCCAATAACAGGTATCTCCCGCATGGCTATTGTGCATAGTTTGGTGGGTACAATCAACGTCTCCTGAGCATTCATATTATAACAAATACGACATAACTTTGCACAGTTAAAAAGAAAGTTTAAAATACACATATACATATGTAGGAGAACAAAAAGAAAACAAAAGTTGATCTAAAAAGATAAGCAAAAAAAAAAGAAGAAGGAAAAATTGAACTGAAACAAAAAAAATAGATTTTGGCCCATCATATTTTAAGGAATAAAAATAAACAATTTATCAAAGATCAATTTCTACAAAATATGTACGTCAGTGTCAGTATATATCTTAATAAACCTTTGTAAGTAAGATTTTTTTAATACTATTTTAGTCATGATTATCTAGTTGCGCGTTTAAGACCATTATCGTTTAAATAACTGATTTCGAAAGAGTAAATTTGAAAAAAAAAATATGCGACAGCTGTCCAAAATACAAACGGGAATTTCGTCGAAATTCATATTTTCATTTTATGCGAGTTAGATATGTAGGTACCTACAACTCTCTTCAATGAATGGGGAGTGTATTTTTATTTTAAAAAAATATTTCTCTGTAAGTATAAATCATAAAGATCCTTTCAGGAGGATTGAAAAAGGTGTTTTTTAAAGGAAAAAGTCCAGAGAGCACCGAAACACCTTGTCAAAGCAACGCACACTACAAATGGTGGAATTATTAAAATGAAGGTGAGAAATATTCGATATTGTACTCTTAAAAAAAAATAACACGTACATGAATATGAATTCACGAAAAATGTTTTTCGAATGATGGAAATGTTGTGAATATAAATTTGGACATATTTGAATTCGTCATACAGTTACATACATGCATACATACCATCACGCCATGTCCCTCGCGGGGAATACCACTTCTTGCTATCTTGAAACTCATATATCGCCTCGTCGACATTCATACATCGTCGTGTACTGTACATGTCCGTCTGTTATTCATGCTTCTGACATTTCCGTCTTTCAAAATACCGTTCACATGGACGTGCCATCCCCCCCTTGGGCGGCCCCGACCTCTCATTCCATTCCTGTCCACAGTATATATTTTCTTCGTCAGACGATCTTCATTCATTCTCCTCATAACATAATGTGATATATTTAATGTTTTTATTTAATAATAATATGCGCATTGAGTTTTCAAATAAACCTTTCTGTTTTGTTCGAGTTATCTGTTTTGTTCGAGATGGAAGGAAACTCATTTTCATAGCAACCGTATTACAATAACAATAAAAAATTCAGTCAATTATCTCTGATGATATAATATCCTCCTTTTACAACTCAACTTCTTCAAGGTTTAACGTAAAATCTGTTATTTTACCTAGAGACTAATATAATATAATCATCTTACTTAAGGCGCGGTTGCAGAAGGAAAATTAAACCGCTGTGTAAGTCAAAAGATTAACAAATCAAGTCAACGCTAAAAAATGAGCAAGTTTCGTTGTAGAGTTTTGGGACTAGGTTGTGGCTATAGGAGACTAGCTATTACAGTTGGAGGTGGTCGCAGCACCACCCTAAATTATGGGCAAAAAGTCGGTGCGCTCTTCAATTCTCAACTGTGGAAGACGAAGGCAGAAGCTGGACGGTCACTCGTCAAAGGTTCGGTTTGAGTCATCACACGTGATGAGGATTCACGCAAATCTGTGTTGCTAGATGGTTCGGGCGAACCACCAGGACACGAATATAATTAATTTGTGGTGAATGTCACCAGTTTGGTATCTGGTACTTTTAGTAACAGATATTGTTAAATAAACACACGCGTTAAGCTTATACACAATTTATTGATAATTACAGTAGGTAATTAGATATTAATAGAGTGAAGTACAAATAATAGTATGATATATGAACCACAACGTGAGAGCATTATCTCATTGATCAATATCCGATCAATCGAGACCTTGCCTACCCCCAGACATATATCAATTCCCCTACTCCCGAAGATTGCCGATCTCATATCGTTCAATCTCGTAAACTGCTATACAGATTGCCTGTTGAAAGGCGCAACTTCAATATATTGCAAAATAATTCGTGTAAATATATTGAATGATGGCAAGCAGAAAAACCCGTCAAAAACGATTCTATAGGTAATATGTAATAGTGGAGAAGTATTAAAATCTATTAGTGCGATAATTAAATGAATGCTACTGTTACATTTTACTCTATTTATTTCTAATATTTCTAGTTTATCTCATATTTTAAGTGTTACTTTGGACTACAGAGGCACTTTAGATCACATGTACTGTCAAGGACCACTAAAATCCTCGTCTATAAAACTATTTTACGACGTGTAATAACATACGACTCTGAGTGTTGGGTTCTTGCTATAAAGGACATGGATGCGTTACTGGTTTTCGAAAGAAAATTTTTGAGAAAAATTTTCGGTCCCCTCTGCGATCAAGGCACGTGGAGAATCAGATTCAACCACGAACTACAGAGCCTATTCAAGGAACCAAATATCGTCCAAATGATAAAAAAGGGAGGCTACGCTGGTTAGAACACGTGGATCGTATGGAAGTTGACCAAAAAGAATCCTCACAACGCGTCCGGAGGGAAGAAGGAGTGTGGGAAGGCCAAAACTACGATGGATGGATGGAGTCGAGAGGACCCTTTAGATAGCCGGTGTGCGGAATTGGAGAGAAAAGGCCATGGATAGGGTGCAATGGAGACGATTCCTTGAGGAAACCAAGGCCCATCCTGGGCTTTGGAGCCACTGATGATGACGATGATGATTGATTCCAGTTTGTGAATTAAAGGAATTCCTACTCTCAAGTAAGTACAAACCTCGGCAAGAATGAAATAATCCGTAGAATTTGTGATAACTACAATAGACTTCTGACTGACTTTTGAGTAAAGATATATTATAAAACAAAACAATTCAGTAAAGATATATTCACAAGAGCAATCCTAGAATTAACTGTGTTCATTGAATTTTTTCCCTTTTTCTCCTCCTACTATCTAATCATAGGTATTTTAATATAACATGCTGCAGGCACTCGTAATTGGAGAATTGACCTTACATATATATTCTTTTGTACTTACATATTTTGTATTAATTAATGTCAATTTCTCTGTGAGTGTATTTTAATAATTATTAAATATAAAAATGTGTCGCGAAGTTCGAAGTGTCTTTTTTTCAAACGGAAACATGAAAGATGTTCATTAAGGCATGTATTAAATCTGCCCGTCTGACGTACAATATTAAAATACAATATTAAAAATAAAGGATAATGGAGTTCTATCATGAAGTGACATGTTCAAACATTGAACGAATTATATCAGTTTGAGCTGTGCATCGCACTTCCCCCACCACCACCCGTTCTGCTTATGGGGACTAATAACGGCCCCTTGCAAAACTCTGAAAGAACACATAAAGAACATTTGAAGAGTCCGGAGAACTCTAAAACCTTGCAGACACTGCACTTAATGTGCCAAAGAGAGCTAATCATGTTGAAACAACTGGCTCACTGCTCAGTGATAGTGAAGATAATAGTGCACCGAATTTAAGACAGAAAGTCTTGAAAGCCCTAAAATTGCTCTTCGTGGCTACAAGGTCCGCATGTCCAATGGGTCCAAAGAAATTCCCACGGACATCGTCGTAGAGTTCTCGTCGGTAAGTTGACACGGAGAAGTTAGTGCATTCCCATAGGATATGCTCAGAAGTCTGTTCAGGGTTATCACAAAGCTGACATGAGGACGAATCGGATAAGTGAAAACGAAAGAGATAGCTTTTGAAACTGCCGTGTCCAGTAAGGAATTGCGTGGTCCAATAATCGGGAACAATCCACGAGGAAAAAATTCGAGTCCTCACATCGGGAAGAAATAAAAATGTCAGTCTGCCCACGGAAGAAGAGGACCAGCGACGTTGCCAAGCATCTAAAAGAGAACTCCGGGCCAAGTTCTCGATCTCTCCACGAACTGTGGGTAAATTTACAGGTGGGAGTGAAACACCACCCAAAATTGAGCTTCGGCCTCTATACAGGTTGTGAATTGAAGCTCGTCGCTGTGTTTCCAGATCAAGGGGAGCCATACCAGTGAGAATAGAAAGTGTGTCGGTAGCGCAGGTTCTGTAAGCCTTTGCTAAAGCTATTAGAGCGAAGCGCTGTCCAGAAAGCAGCAGACGTCTAATGTATTGGGTTTCACAACGATGAGCCCAACAAGGAGCGGCATTACACATAATACTCAGAAAGGTAGCGTTGTAAAACAGTCTTGCTACTGGAAATTTAAGGCCCCAACTAGCTCGAGCAAGACGTGAAATCTTTTGGAAGGCTATTTTTGCACTGTCGGATACAGCACGAACATGGTATTGGAAAGTTAGGCCTCTATCTAGTGTAACACCCAAAACTTTGACCCTATCCTTAAATATTACACGCGTATTGATAAATTTGATGGAGGGAGGACTTTTCATTATGCCTTTTAACACTAACCCATATGTCTTATTAGGTGCAAAATTGAGTCTATGACTTATACCCCAATCTGCAACAGAAGAAAGTAACTGAGTAGCTGCGCGCTCAATAAGTGCTCGGGTGTTACCTTGAATAAGGATTGTAGCATCATCGGCATATGCCAAAATACTGCAGCCCGTAGGCGTTGAAAGTGATAGAAGGTCGTCGAACAAGATGTTCCATAACAGTGGACCCAGAACAGAACCCTGAGGGCACCCGATGCTAATTGGTCGCCAGTGCAAATCCTGTCCCCCGGGCATGGCCACATGTCTATTAGTAAAATACAGGAGCAATCCTAGAATTAACTGTGTTCATTGAATTTTTTCCCTTTTTCTCCTCCTACTATCTAATCATAGGTATTTTAATATAACATGCTGCAGGCACTCGTAATTGGAGAATTGACCTTACATATATATTCTTTTGTACTTACATATTTTGTATTAATTAATGTCAATTTCTCTGTGAGTGTATTTTAATAATTATTAAATATAAAAATGTGTCGCGAAGTTCGAAGTGTCTTTTTTTCAAACGGAAACATGAAAGATGTTCATTAAGGCATGTATTAAATCTGCCCGTCTGACGTACAATATTAAAATACAATATTAAAAATAAAGGATAATGGAGTTCTATCATGAAGTGACATGTTCAAACATTGAACGAATTATATCAGTTTGAGCTGTGCATCGCACTGTTGCAAAAAGTTTCGTAATTTACAGGTGGCCATTAAAAGTTTAAAATAATAATAATCAGCCATTTTTCATTTTCTCGAACACTATTTGGTATCCGCTAAACATTTCGTTGTGCTAGTAAAATACTTGAGCATTATAACGAAAGAGGCTAAAATTTTTATAGATATTGTATTTTGGGCTCGCGTTTAATACCTTTTTTGTTTATAAATCTGTTTTACGCCACCGTGCTAAAGATAAAAGTAATGCGATCGTTATTTTTCAGATGCCATTTTTACTCTCCACTTCTGTGGAATAGTGGAGAGTTATGGCTACATACTCTTTCATGCGGCATCAGTCGTTAAAAGCACAGTTTCGTTCGTTTTTAATAGATCAAGAACTAGCGCCTGCTAGACTTACGTCTTAATAGAAGGTTAAATTTAGTATATGTAAAGATACCACACCAGGTTACAGCGATTGGATATTGCGAACCCCAAGAACTTTTGGATTTCGCAGAAAACAGCCATGGCAAATTGGGGAAGATAACTATTGTGGGGGATTGAGGAGGCGAGCCCCCCAACAACGACGAACCAGTTCAGTTCTCTCGGACCGTCGTATAATAAATAACTTGCATACCGAACGCGCTTATTATTTAACTCCACCAATAGGTATTCTCAATATGACACCAATACTCAGAGTGGTGACCCCGACGTGTAGCGTGTTTTTTTTATATTTTCTACGTAAAAATATTAACATCCCTGTACCATGTTTTGGCAGACAATGTTTATTATCTTGGACCTCCCGCAATCGCAAGATACATCTTCTTCTCGTCCTGTACCGCACCTGATGTTGGAAATAGAGAGAGGGGAATATTGCACCTACCTAGTGGCAAACTTCTTTGTATTTCATATCGGAGGTCTTCGGAAAGGCACCCACTAAAAACTCTATATCACAACACTATAACTAATGTTGGTATATCACATCACTTACAAACACTGTTTGGGTATTACATATATGCGCACGGCGCGTAGTTTCAGTTGATCGATATAATAACTTGAAAAATGTGTTTTTCATATTGTATCGAAACTATTAAAATTCTTTTAACTGTCAGTGAGACGTATTACTTACTTACTTAATCCACGTTCGCGCACCAGTGTGGAGCATGTGGACGCCACGAAATTTCTCCAATCCTCTCTCTAACTTACGCCAGATGGACAGCTTCATCCCAGCTTAAGCCAGCATCATGCAGGTGCGCAGAGAATTCTCACTTGATGGTGAGTTTTGGCCTGACTCGTCTTCTCGTTCCGTCCGGAGTGTAAAAAAGGCTTACACAATCAACACTCTCGGAGGACATACGAAGCACATGACCAAGCCAGCTCAATCTGCAGTTCTGGACGGCTGAGATGATTGGCTGCTGCGTTATACATTGAGACGTATACGTAGGTAGCAATACTTTTTGGGCGAGGAAAATATCGGAAGTATTGTCACATTTACCGAACACCTGTACGAGTTCTTTTTACACCTTGTGACACCTACACTGTGAGTCTATTCAGTAAAGTAGGGTAGATGGTGTCCGGTTCCAAAGTCTCCAACAGCTTTATTCGACCGCGACTGTACTGCTCAATCCATTGGTCTTGCCTTGCCCTTTCTGGCGCCATTTGAAGGGATAAACTCTCTCCGCTTCAACGACTATGAAGCGGAGAGTATGGGGTTGGCCACAACTCACTCGTCCGGTCCGGTAAATCCGGTTTACGCCGCCGTGCCACTGATAAATTAAAATTATGCGATCGTTTTTTTAGCGTCCGTTTTTTAGTCAAATAATTTTGAGTTTATATCAAACTGTTATGTTTCCTGAATGTGTGCGCAGATAGATACTAAAAACGTTTTATATTTGAAATGACAATCATAAATAAACATATTTTTTGAACGAAAAATATACAAAATTACTATGTATCTTTTACGACCAATCATATTTTAATGCGTACTATCGTACAACTGATCGTGCAAAGGGAACATCGTGGTATATCCGACAGTGGGGTGTAATAAGCGACAGGTGTGCAGGTGTGAAATAATAACCAATATATGAACAATAAACGAGCATGAGCAAGACCATGCGGCATGCATGAACTTAAGCCATGAAGTTTTGCAATTTTACAATGATATAGATGTATGGCGCTCGGTTCTTTCTGCCTATTGATATTATGTATGTGACCACATATGTGGAAAATGGATTCCAGGAAGGGAAAAAATGGGGCTTAGTGCTCCTGGACTTAACAGCTGCCTATGATACCGTGTGGAAGAGAGGTCTGTTATAAAAGGTTGCCAATATTCATAAATCTCATAAAATAGTCAAACTGCTAAACAACATGCTTTCCAACAGAAAGATTAGGGTTCATCTCAACGGCGAAGTCAGCAGCCCCAGGTTTCTGCAGAACGGACTTCCTCAGGGTTCAGTCTTGTCCCCGATATTATTTAATGTGCACACGGCGGACGTGCCGAATACCTCGTCAACTAAATTCACCTATGCTGATGATATGGCAGTAATCATACAAGCCAATACCTTTGAGGAGCTGGAATTTACCTTGAACGCGGACTTGAAGATCCTTCATAAATATTACCAAGATTGGCACCTCCAACCAAATCCTTAAAAGACTGTTGCGTTGGCCCTCCATCTAAACAACCAAGAGGCAGAAAAGGAACTGAATATACACATTGATACGGAGAGGATTCCTTACGAAAAATTTCCTAAATATCTGGGGGTGAAGCTAGACAGATCACTCACTTACAAGCAGCACATAGAACAAGCAAAGAATAAGATTAAATCTAGAAATAACATAATTTCCAAAGTGGCTGGTACAACATGGGGTAGCAGTGCTGAAACATTGAGGACATCAGTAATGGCCCTGGTCTACAGCACGGCAGAATATTGTTCCCCGGTGTGAGCGAGGAGCTCGCACTGTGGACGTCTAGATTCACTCGATCAATACCTGGGGTGAAACTAATCTTGTTTCATTTAACGTCTCAAAAACCCAAGCCTGTCTAATTTCTGCGCAGAGAAACCTCAATGAATTGCAAGTGTCTTTCAACGGAAGCACCCTACCTAACAGCAGCTCTATCGATCTGCTTGGAGTATCTATAACGAACCAATTACACTACAAGGGCTCCATCGAAGCTAAGGTGAAACTCGCTTCCAAAAAATTGAGCGTACTATATAGAGCGCGCAGATATTTTACTAAGACCCAGATCTGTATACTCTACAAAGCGCAAATACGTCCAATTATTGAATATGGCAGTCACCTCTGGAGTGGCGCCCCCCAATACCTACTGAATACCCTCGACGCTGTCCAAAGGCGTGCTATACGTCTGATTGATGATCCATCACTGACTGATGGATTGCAATCACTAGGACACAGACGCAGAGTCGGTATTTTAAGTTTATTCTATAGATACTACCACGGGAATTGCTCAGAAGAACTTGCATCTTTGGTCCCTCCTCCACCCACTCGCAACAGAGTCACTCGCTTCACTCAATCGCAGCATCCATTCACAGTGGACCTTCAACATATACGAACAAGTCGCTTCTCGAACTCCTTTATTAATACAGCAGCCCGACTGTGGAACGATCTTCCGAATTCTGTGTTTCCATCTTCGTACAACCCGGGTCTTTTTAAAATCCGAATTAATAAACTCTTTTCTAGATTGCAAACCCCTCCCAACGCTACGTAGTGCGCTTCTTCGGAAGAGTAAAATGGACCCAAATCCTAATAGCTGGCGTCCCCTACGTAGACATGTTAAAAAAAAAAAAATGCCGAGCTGAACCAATCAATGAGAACCATAACGGGTACGGTAAAATCTACTCCGGTACCGTGGCTTCACGTACTATCAAATATCGCCCCACCCTCCATCAGGAGAAATCAGGCTACTGTAAAAGAAATCAAAAAGATAAAAAACAATCCAGCACTCCCTGTACACACTTATATCACACATCCACCAAGAGTGAGACTCAAGTCCCGAAGACCAATTTGGGGAGTGGAGGAGGAAAGCTTCAACACTGAGAATTAGTGGAGGGCTCTATGGACGGACTCAGAAGTATTTATTTATTTATTTATTTACGGCAAATTGCCTTTTATACATAAACAACAATTAGGTACACACATTGAAATACAAATGAAAACTTAAAACAATCATAAACTACTATTACTAAAACAGTAAATATATAAAAAAAATACAATTTGAAATAAAAGATATAGGTATAAAATACAAAAGTCATTAAAATATACAAATAATCATAAACACACTTTGAAAAATATATAGGTATACTTATACACATTGAAATACAAAAGTCATTAAAATATACAAATAATCATATACACACTTTGAAAAAGAGAAAAAAAAGAGAAATAACAATCATAAAAAAAAATATGTACTTAAGTAGGTATACACATTGAAATACAAAAGTCATTAAAATATACAAATAATCATGTACAAACTTTGAAAAAGAGAAAAAATATATATGTAATAATCATACAAAAAAAACTATATAATAAAATAACAAGATGTTAATATAAAAAAAAATAATAACAATAGTGTAAAAAATTAAGGAACTATAAAAACAAGCATATGGGTACATATGTACTTAAAAAAAATATATAAAGTAAATAATAAAACAAAATAAAGCGTTAACAAAAAATATAATATGTACAATACACGTGAAGTAGGCAAGCAAAAAAAATAGAAGAAAAAAAGATGTAATGCAAAACAACGCTAGGCAGGTACCCGCCGTCTTTAGCCAGTAGAGTCATGGTATAATGTGGCTGTGTGTGTGTGTGTGTGTGCGCGTTAGTTTAGGAGCTATCGAAGTGGAACAGGGTCGGTGCTCGGCTAGATAATGCCGGTGCTTGTAAAATGACCCATAATAACGGGGGTGTCGAATTTTAAATTTATTATTATTTATTGTACAATTTAATCAAATCAGAAAATGATAGAATATTCGTGTCACTTTGTAAATAGTTCATACTTTCTATGGGAATGTGAAAAAAAAAATCGATTAATATATTGGAAGTATTTACGCTGAATTTGTTATAAGTTACGAATGTGAATATTGTAATGACACCATATATGAAAGTATTCAACTTGGTTTATGAGGAAGTATCTTATGGTTTGCATATTTAGAGAAAGAGTTTAAAAATAGTTCAATAATGAAAATGAAAAAACAACAATAGAAAACAAAACAAAAAAATAAACAAAAAAAAAATTTAAAAAAAAAAAATTATATAAAAAAAAAAATTTGGTGCATCTAGAGGTCTTCCAAACGCACGTGCACTCGAGACGTCCCAGGCATTGTCGCTCCCGGTGTCTCTCCAGTGCTTGATCCGTCACCGATCATCTTCAGAACACCACGCCTATATGCACCCAATGATGTTGCAAATATATCTACTTCGTTATAACGGTTACCCTCCCTTAACAACCTTTGTAAAGGTGAGTTGTAATAATAATTTGATGTCGCACTATCGCAGGAAAATGTAGTTCTACTACGAGTATTCCGGGTTGGAATATGTAGGCTTATTCGTTCTAGGAGGTAAGGGCAGTCAATTAGGCTATTTATGATTTTATATAAAAATAACATATCTGCAAGTGTTCTTCGGTTGATCAACTTAGGTAAATTATAAGTAACTCTTAGGTTATCGTAATTTATATCGAACAATGATATTCCTAGTTTATAATTGATAAAACGCAAAAATTTATTTTGTACTTTTTCTATACTTTTTATGTGGACGTTATAATATGGGTTCCATAAAACTGAGTTGTATTCAAGGATAGGTCTTACTAAAGTTTTGAATAATATTAAGAAAGAGCGAGTATTCTGGAAGTCCCTACTCAATCGAAGCAAAAAACCTAGAGTTCTAAGTGCCTTGTTGACAATATTGTTTATGTGAGGGATAAATGTTAGCTTTTCATCAAAAGTTACACCCAAATCCTTTATTTGCTGCACTGATTCTAAGACATGATTTTCGATTTGATATTCAAAATCAATCAATTCTTTAGATTTACTAAATCTCATGACTTGGCATTTTTTTATGTTGAGATTTAAGTTGTTAGATTTGCACCAGTTTTGCAAGATGTTTATATTATTTTGTAAAATTAAGCAGTCATGAGCTGTGCTAACTATTTTGAATATTTTGAGATCATCAGCAAATAATACATGACCTATGTCATAGAAGAGTTCTTCTAAATCATTAATGAAGAGATTAAAGAGAACAGGTCCTAAATGTGAACCTTGGGGTACACCACTCGATGCGTATATAGAGCCATATTCAGAATTGTTTATTTTAATTATTAAAAACCTATTACTTAAGTAGCTTTCTAACCAATCGAGCAGATTCCCCAACAAACCCATTGATTTCAGTTTACTTAAAAGAATATTATGGGATACACAATCAAAGGCTTTAGAGAAGTCAGTATATACACAATCGAGTTGTTTGCGGTTTACGAAGGCTTCGTAAATGTTTGATTGATAGACAAGAAGATTTGTTTGTGTCGACCTTCTCTGCATAAATCCATGTTGATTAGTAGAAATAACGATTGATAAATTATGATTAATCTTTTCCAGTAATAACTGTTCAAATAATTTTGGGATGCATGATTGGATACATATAGGCCTATAATTTTCTATATTAGATTTATCGCCCTTTTTAAATATAGGTACCAAGTAACCTAATTTCCATCTGTCTGGGAAGCGTCCGATGGACAAAGATAGATTGAATACTTTCGCGAGGACTCTACTTAGTACTCCTGAGCATTTTTTTAATAGAATGGGAGGTATTTGATCGGGCCCTGCAGATTTGCAAGCATCTAAAGAATTTATACCATTCAAAACATCAGATTTGGTAAATAATATATTAGGGATATTTACTTTATCACTAAATTCAAAACTAGGGATATCACTGTTTGGTAGTTGTTTGTTATATACTGATTCAAAAAAGTCAGCAAAGAGTATTGCTATATCCTCAGCAGATTCAGCTATTCTATTTTTATAAAACATAACTCCCGGAAGGTCATTATGGTCGTCTTTGAGTGATCTCACAAATTTGTGAAAATTAACCGTTTGTGATGGCAACTGGTTTTCAATATTTTTTATGAAGTCTGAGCGATGTTGTTCGATCTGCCTCTTACATTTTTTGCGAGTATTGCTAAACAAGATGTAGCTATCTATACTTCTGTTCTCTTTATATGTTTTATGCTGTATTTTTTTCGTTTGGATCAAATCTATCAATTGTCTTGAGAACCATTTGGGGTATGAAGAGATTTTCGATTTACATGAAGGTACGTGTTTTTCTAAAACGGTGTTTACTATGCCATAAAATTGATCGATTACCATATTGAGGTTGTTATTTTCTGTTAAGAAAGACCAATCACTCGATGAGATCTCGGTCGCTATCTGGTCATAGTTACACTTATCGAAAAGACGTTTGTTGTGACTGATTTTAAACTTATTTCCAATAAAAACATTAACTGTGACATCCAAAGGTGGATGGTGATTGTCAATAGGCAACAGTGTATCGATAGCGGGTTCTACCTTAACATTCTTTGCATTACTAAAGACAAGATCTAATAGCCTATTATTATGATTGTATATAAAGTTATGTTGATCTAAACCAAGATAAGATGTCATATTTAAAATTTCCGATTCACATTCATTGTCCCTTGAAATACCACTCATGACGCCTGACTGATCTCTTCGCCACTGCATGTATGGAAGATTGTAGTCCCCTGCAACAAGAATTATTGCTTCTGGATACTTGAATCTGATTTTCTCAAGATCTTCACAATGATGTTTATAAACCGTGCTGCTTGATGATGCAGGGGGTATATATACACAACAAACAATCAGGATACAAAGTGGAAAAGATATTTTTATAAATATTTGTTCGACATCATTGTGGGAACTCTGTATGAGTGATGATTTATATTTCCTCAGAACTCCTATCAACACACCCCCTCCTCTTCGTTTGTCACTTGTCGAGTTGTTGCGATCTAAACGAAAAATATTGAAGTTATTCATTTCTAATTCTCCATTAGCAATATCCTTCGTCAGCCAAGTTTCAGTTAATATGATTATATCAGAACATAAAGTAACAATAGATGTTCTTAATATATTTAGTTTTGTATTGAGTCCTCTTACATTCTGGTAATATGTACTTATTTTTAAAAGGTTCTTCAGTTTTTTCGGAGTTGAATAATCTTCGGGATAGAATTAAAGTATTTGATTGTTATATTTTCTTCGCCATTTTGCTTCCTCGTCTCTAATTCTTTCCACAGATCACTTATTTGTCTACGCTGAGTCTGTGTTAGGTCACGTTTTATTTTTATATTCCCTGTTGGTTTATTTTTGCTAAACAAAATAGATCTGGCTTGTTCAGAATGTTGAAATTCAATTTTTATGGGTCGTATTTTATTTGGCTTCTTCGGTCCGATTCTATATATTTTTGAGATGGTATGATTTCCGTTTTCATTTACCTGTTTTAGTACGGTGGCAACGCTATTCATGTCGTCCTGCATTCCATTGAATGATATTTCCGAGGGGCTTTCAGGGATGTTAAATATTAATATATTTTTTGCTCGGGTCCTTCTTTCTTCAAGTAGGCAACAATAATCTGGTCCGGGACCCCACCATCCGTGTCCCTGGTTTCGACCTCCCTCGCAGATCCTGGGTGCAGCTCAACAGAATAAGAACAGGCATGGGGTGTTGCAACTATCTTTTATGGAAATGGGGAAAGAGAGAATCACCGGGGTGTGACTGTGGTGCAGAGCTCCAAACGATCCGCCACATTGTTGAAGAGTGCCTGCTGCATTGGTATCCGGGAGAGCTGAGGGACATCCACGGGGCAAAGCAAGAGGCCATGGACTGGCTGCGGGGTTTGAATTTAAGGCTCTAACGAGCTCCATAGATGCAGCCTTTTCTGGGCGAAGAAGAGCCTATAATAGCCATTCTAAAAGGTTAAAGGTTTAAGGATTATGTGTTGTTGTACATCGAATGTGCTAGTGCTATATATTACAGTCAATCAGGATTTATTGCTAAATAACGCAATTGGTTAAATTATGTACAAAAAGTAAATAAATAAATATTATTAAAATGAAACACTGTGTTTGGATTCTACAATATATTTTATACTTATGCCGATAGCTATTTCGCCTTATTAGGGCATTATCAAGACTAGTCTTGATAATGCCCTTAACCCAATAAGGCGAAATAGCTATCGGCATAAGTATAAAATATATTGTAGAATCCAAACACAGTGTTTCATTTTAATAATATTGAGAATGGAATTCTACCAAATAAATAATAACAAACTTAATAAATAAATTGGTTCGAACAGCTGGAATTGTAGTAATTTTATTTCATGTTTAAGAAATAAAATTACTACAATTTTGTATCTCAAAATAAATACATATATTTAAAAATTTCTATGTGTATTGAAGCAAGTATCGTTTTTAAATGTTTTAAATATGTTTTTTATCAAACTGCTGACATGTAAAAAGAACTGTTTTGTTGAACGAGAAGTCGATACGAAATGTTACATATAAAAAATGTAAGTAGGTACATTCAATTCCCATTTTTAAATCCTGTTCATTTTATAATAAAGAATTTGCTTTGTAAAATTTTTTGAATTTTTATGATCTCCGTAAAAAAATGTTGTATTTTCATAATATTTACGCTTAAAAATACCAGCTTTAAAAATATTTCTTACTTACATTTGCTCACTGTCTTCTAAGGAATTCCTAATGAAAGGGGTTGCATTTTCGAGGAAACCTTTGTATATTGAAGATTGTAAAAAATGTAAATGATAATACCAAAAACGTTTTTATTTCCATAAACAATCTGAAAAATTTTTAAACTTGTGCCGAGAAGCACGTAAAAACATGTACCTTCAATATTTAATTTTTATTTTACACTTTTTGTACAAACATATAATATTGCATTGTACAAATGACGGACTTATTGCCTAGAGGCAATTTCTTCTAGTCAACCATCAAAAAAAAGGTAACACGAAACAAATTAAGTTTTCGTTTTTAAAAACACTTCCTTCAAATATAACTAGATTTTACCAAAAACAACATAACGAATATAAAAGGAGATGACGAGGATAAAAAGCAATCAAAATGATGGTGTGTGGGGTGGGATGTACGTTGGCTAGGAAATAGAGAGGAAGAGTGAGCGTTTAAGGCAAGATTTGAAGATTGAAAGTGATGGGGCAGTTCTAATGTACAACACCTTATTGTTTCATTCCCGGGCAGCATCAATCGTAAAGGAAGATGAATAATATTCAGTAACGTGAGGTGGGATGCCGAGGGTCCTTTCATCAAAAGTCAATTTTTGGAATCTTTCTCTCAGATATGTTCAATTTTGAAATTTATTTACATATGTAAAAAAATGTTAAAAAATAATACAATATCTCCTTACATACAACACCAAAGTAAAATTATTAGTTCAAATATGTTTTAACTGTTTTCTTACACGATACGAAAAAAATTCAGAAAATAATTTTTTCTCCTATAAGGATATAAAAATATTATTATCGAGAAAAACATCTAATAAAAATATGAATTAAATGAATAAGAGAGCAGAATTAAGAAAGATTAACCTACATATTTAAATTACATTGAAATATGAATGAAATGAGTAAGAGAGCTGAATTTAGAAAGATTAACCTGCATTTTTAAATTACATTAAAATATGAATTAAATGATAAAGGGAGCTGAATTAAGAAAGATTAACCTGCATATTAAAATAACATTAAAATATGAACTAAATGAGTAAAGGAGCTGAATTAAGAAAGATTAACCTGTGTATTTAAATTACAGTAAGATATGAATTAAATGAGAAAGGGAGCTGAATTAAGAAAGATTAACCTGCATATTTAAATAACATTAAAATGTGAATTAAATAAGTAAGGGAGCTGAATTAAGAAAGATTAACCTGCATATTTAAATTACATTGAAATATGAATGAAATGAGTAAGAGACCTGAATTAAGAAAGATTAACCTGCATATTTAAATAACATTAAAATATGAATAATTTTAAGATATCCAATTTTCTTAACACACTGAGATGGTTTGGCCACATGAGAATGAATGAGGAATGCTTGACGAAGAAGATATACGTTACGGACAGGATTGGAATGAGAGGTCGGGGCCGCCCAAGGAAGGGATAGCACGTCCATGTGGACGGTATTTTGAATGACGGAAATGTCAGAAGCGTGAACAACAGACGAACATGTATAAGACGATGAATGAATATCGATGAGGCGATGTATGTGTGTCAAGATAGAAATAAGTGACGTTTATTCTCTCTGCCTATCCCGTGACGGACATAGCGTGATGGAATGTATACCTATATCCAATTTAATCGCAACAATCCTAAACATAGAATAAAGATCGAAAAATTATAGAAAATTTTACAAAAAGTTCTATAAATTTCCCCTTACATTTCAATAAAATATGTCGAATTAAAAACGTCATGAATATCTCGTTAACTACAATAACACGCTGAACAATACGTACGATTTGCGAAAAAATAAAATCTCATTTTTACTCCTCACTAACCCAATGGGATATAGTGGGGAGTTATGATTTCGCAATTTTTAAGGATTTTTTTATTGCAGATTATCAACTAGTATCGTGCTGAGATTGTATTCTGAAAGTTTCATCACAATGTATCTGTGTGTGTTATGTGTTGTGTGATATGTACGGCGTGCATAGAATTATAAGGTACAGAAGCCGCGTGTAGTACAAATTTCGATTTAAAATGTATGCCAAGTTTTTTTTACATGTGTGAGTGAGGCGGTAGATCGGTTGGTCTACGTATTACGTAGGTGTGTGTATCGGTAGGTGTACGTATACGGCCGGACGAGTGAAATTCGTCTGTTTCAGCGTAGTTTTAGTTGGCATACATTCATTGCGCTGACTAGGTAACTGTATCATATATAATCTAAGACGGCAGCGTATTTATTTTAGTTTATCGATTATAGACTAAAGTACCTAATCATTCATTTCTTTTAAAATTTTGCGACTATGGTATATCTAATACTTACTCGCTTAGACTCCATTCGATTTTGAAGGATATATGAATAGTGCTTCTCAATTTTATTAACTGTCAAATATTTCAATGTGACCCCAAACTCAGGATACACAAAATTTGAAATTTTTATTTTGAAATTGGTAAAAATACACATCCCATTCAGAAAATGGCATCAGGAAACTTTTAATTTCAAATTGGTAAAAAGGCACATAACTTTCATAAAATGGCATTAAAGAATTATATAGTTTTCATAATAAAATATTTAAATAAAAAATAATTTAACAAACTCATTTCATGAAAATGCTGAATATTTTCCATACAAAATTTGAATACTTTATAGGATGACTTGTTAGTGAGGATTTTAGCGCTGGCCACAAACAACTCGTTCTTTTTTTTTCTTTTGTTAGGAGAAGGTACATTACTCAATTCAATTTTTCTACGCATTGATTTTCCTGAAAATCTCGTATTACTAATCTTATGTATATACGGAACACTCGTGTCATTCGGTAGTAAATTACGAACTAGAATATATGTAATTCACACAAAGAAAACAAAGTTTTAAATCAAAGGAACTTTAATGATATATGAGTAAGGTGCGTGTGACATAACCATTTGTCAAAACATACATACATACGTACATAATAACAAACATATAAATATGTAATTTTAATGAATGACGTCCCATATAAGTATACCGGGAACTGTATTTCTAATAAGAACACAGTTTTTCTTACTGAAATAAAAACGTTACAACAATTAGAAATATTTTTTAACTTAAAATTCTTTAATACAAATATCGGTTATTTCTCTCAAGCCCCCCTAGACAACGTGCCACTAACGCTAAGCGTTAGTAAATGTATGAAATTGGTGGCTGTCACGTGACGTCACAGCCACCAATTCCATACATTTACTATCGCTTAGCGATATAACGCTTAGCTTAAATGGCGTGTTGTCTAGGGGGGCTGTTCCTCGCTTAATCAGAATGTACAACTCAGTTAATCAAATTAATAATATTGATATAAACTCCAAATTAACTTTCAAAAAATGAGTTTGTTAAATTATTTTTTATTTAAATATTTTATTATGAAAACTTCTTCAATGCCATTTTATGAAAGTGATGTGCCTTTTTACCAATTTGAAAATAAAATTTTCAAATTTTAATTTTCCTGAGCTTGGGGTCACTTTGAAATATTTGACAGTTAAAAAAAATGAGAAGCACTATTCATATATCGTTCAAAATCTAATGGGATCTAATCTAGTATTAGATATACAAATTTGCAAAATTTGAATAGAATTGAATGAGTACTTTAGTCTATAATCGATAAAGTAAAAATGAACACGCCGTACATAGCACACTGCACACAGCACATAGCACACACACACAGATACATTGTGATGAAACTTTCAGAATACAATCTTAGCATGATACTAGTTGATAATCTGCAAAAAAAGATACCCTTAAAAATTGCGACTACGAATTGAGACTCAAAGATTAAAATGTTTGGGTCTACAACTATGAACTTACTATGTAACTTCCACCCACAACATAATAGTTATATACATCATGTAAAATAGACACTGCTCCTTCCGTACACTGCATAGTGTAGTGTAGGTAGGAAACTGTATACCTACATATGTATTTCTGTTATTCGCAGAAAATCTTGGGCATACATGCCAGTGTCTGTGCTCAATTAAATAAAATAAAATAAAATAGTGACTAAAAACATGATATATTCTTCTTTTTCTTCATCAGCCTGTTTTTATCTATTCTTGGACATAGGCCACCCCCTTGATCCTCCACAACTCTCTGTCTTGGGCACACTGCATCCATCTCCCTCCGGAACACAAGCTGTTAGTGACACAGATAGCTATGGAGTTAAAGTTGCTAGGTATTTCAATAAGGGACAGAATTCAGAATGTCATGATGAGACAAAGAACCAAAGGAGCCGATGTAGCGGAAAGGGTCGCTGGCTTTAAGTGGAGCTGGGCTGGGCATATTGCCAGATGCCAGGATTCACGATGGACCAAAAAGATCGTAGAATGGCGACCGAGAACAAGCCGAAGAGGTGTTGGCAGACTCCACGCAAGGTGGTCTGATGACATCAAGAAATGTGCCGGAGGGAGATGATATATTAAAACCGCCTAATGCACTATGGAGTTACGTGTTAGTAAAGGTAACTATCGCGTGCTTTAAAAATAGTTAATACGTTATTTAAATGATCGAAAACTCTTAATTTGTTGAATTTTTGCATTTTTAAAACAAACCTGAGATGAAATGAAAAAAATTTCACGAACATATTTATGTTTGTAATTTAGACACGAATCAAGAACTCTTAGATAAATTGGACCTATAACAAAATACATGTGTTCGACATATTTTTAAATTGATCACATATCAGAATACCGATCCTTTTTATGGTGGTTGCCAATCAGACAGCGTAGGAACCTACATACAGGCCGACCACCGCGCCGTGGCACAGTTGGTAAGCCGTTCGGTTTTTGTGCGGGCGTCCTGTGTTCGATTCCCAGCAGAGGAGAAATTTATTTAAATTTATTTCTCACGCAAATATTGCTTCGCTCGGCAGGAAACACTGGTTGCCATACGGTAATAAACTCGACACTTGCGCAGGGTGCAAGTGTATTATTTTTATTTATTGTTACTATTAATTTAACAAGAACAATAAAAACAAATCATCAAAGGGCCACGAATCGAAAAAGTTTTTCAAACACTGCCCTTGATGATTACTAGATGGTAACATTTTGAGTGCTTCAGTCGTAAAACTCATCCGGTACGTTTTTATGCCGTAACAAGTGCAAAGTTATAATTTGATATTATTTTTGACATGGGTGCATTTATATATAATGCCTCGTTTAAACTTTTCTAATATCGGTGAGAATCCGTCGGTATTAAATTCAATATAAACAGTGGCTCAGAAGCAAAATAAACAAGCCGACGTTCGTGCAGGACAACGTCTGTCGGGTCCGCTAGTTAATAATAATTCTTTACCAAGTCGTCCGAATTTGATGACTTCTTTTTAATTAGAAAGGGATTACTTCTGGGGTAGTTCCATCTGAACTTAGCCAAGAGATTTGATGATGGGAATCATGAGAAATCATGATTCCCATCATCAAATTGCGAAGTATTTTCGTATTAATGTATGTATAGGCGAATTACATATATGAAAGATAACATTACTACATACATACATACCAACACGCCATGTCCCTCATGTGGTAGGCAGAGAACCGAACACCATTTTTTTTATATCTTGACAGACATTCATTTTGAAATCGTTTTTTTTTATTATTATTTATTAATGTTTTATTTTTTTATGAAGTACAAAATGCTATATTTTACCGAATGTACTTTTGAGACTTCACTTTGCTCGTGGGTTGGTTGGAAGAGGTTGCCTCGTGGCGAAAATCCGTATTTTTACACTTGTTTGCACATAATTATTTGATGCATTAACACTATATAAAATATCCCGTGATAAATTCGATTGCATTCAATTAAATAGTATGCTTCGAATACAAATTCCATCTAGAATAACGAGACAGCGCCAACTTTTTTAAACAAATACTCCAAGAACTAATGCAGGATTCAGGATACCGCTTTATAGAATGTGTAAAAACTTTAATGACCAATTCAATGACCATATTGACATTTTATTGCATCTGAATCTATATTCAAAAGGGAAATTGTAAAAAAGATCACTGATACAACCTCTTAGGACCTGGGTGTGGCTGGAATGCACTGTTTAGGAAGTACCTAATGTTAAATATATGACTGATATCATTCTTAGGTATTCCAAACTACACTTCATAATATGTTTTTTCAATAAGTATTGATTTTTAATATTTTATTACTTTTATCTCTATCTTATTCTCTAAGCACGTCTATGTTTACATTGTAACTTCTCTATGGGAAATATTGTGATTGCATATAAATATTAACTTGAATACATACATACATACCATCAAGCCGTGTCCCTATTTGGGGTAGGCAGAGAGACATACCTGTTTTGCCTCATTTACATTCATACATCGCGTCATACATGCTCTCCTATTGTTCTGACTTCGTATGTTGCCCTCTTTCAAAATCTCATTTATATGATCATGCCAGCTCTTTCTCGGTCGACCCTTACATCTCATTCCACTCTTTTCAGCCTTGTATACTTTCTTTGTCAGTCGTTCATCGTTCATTCTCTCTACATGTCCGAACCATCGCAAAGCATTTATCTTCATTCTACTCAAAATATCCCTTTCAATCTTACATTCTCTTCTGATATCTTGATTCCTTATCCTATTATAAATTGTTTTACCACACATTCGTCTTAGGGACCTCATTTCCACATCGTTAATTTTACTTTCATGCGTCTTCTGCCATGCCCATGTCTCGCTTGCATACATTATGGTTGGAACGACAATAGCGTTGTGCACAGCGAGTTTTGCTGGCCTTGGAAAAATTAACTTTATTATTTATAAAGCAAAAATGTGTATGTGTGATGTGTAATCGTTTTTTATCTTAATAAATAAATAAATAAATTCAATAAATATGTAACTAAATGTACCTACTGCTTAACTCAAAGATAAGTAGGTATTTTTATTCACTCAAATGAATTTCAGGAAATAATCAAACGAATATTTGTGGGAAATTTTGAATCTCGTAAGTATGTATATTTTAAAAACTAACGGACTAGTTTAAGTTTTGGATCAACTAGTTTAATTTTAAGTTGCCAAACTAAAAGTCTCAATAGCCGATCTGTTACATATAATATGATTATAAATAATTTATTGGAGTTGTAATTTCAAAATTCAAGCAAAGGACCCAAACATGTACCTGTTTTTACCCTCAACGAGTCCTTTGTAATATCAAAACCAGGATTATAAAAGACTCCCTGAATATTGACATTTAACCCGCATCTTAAATCGATTAAGTGAAGAGGTTTCTACAGAAAAGCCCTTTTCTTGAGCGATTCAAAGGTAATACTGAAAGCAACGGATAAGCAAATTGGATATTTTATATTTTTTAATAATATTAAAGTATGATAGAATTACATTCAGTTACTAGAACCAAAATACAACGTAAGTTCGGTCAAAAAAATATATAATTTGAATTAGTAAATAATGAAATCCCTAACCGAATATTTTTTAATTGCATATACGCAGGTCGTAAGCCCTGTAGGCGCCTCGAGTTCCTGGTTCTTCTTCAATGTCACAACTTCGTCTCTATTGAGATGTCAAAAAAGTTTGCCAATAAAAATAAAAAATAAAAGAAATCCCTAACGTTGAATTCTTCGCAAAGTATACAAATTAAATTCAGAAATGTATTGCTATCTTCTGAATATATGAAAATCTCGTGTTACGATTTTAGTACAAGTTAATCTTCTAATCCTCTCAACATTTTTTCTAAATATTTCTTCTACAGATTTAATATGTTTGGTATTAATATTTATATTAGATAGGCAAGTATGTCTATGTATTTTATCAATTAAAGAAAGGTGTGGTCGTTTGTGTAGGTTTATTCTGTCTGCGATAATGTCTCTATTCTAGTAAAATTTGTAGTTGTCATTTTCTGTTACTCTTGGGAGCATTGATACAATCTGGGGTGTGTTTCGGTGATTTTTTGGGCTAGTTCCAAATGCATGTGTTTGCAGATGTAATCGTGTCTTATTGTATATTCCGTCGGTGCAAGAGTTAGGCGTCGGTGCACATGACAGTGTCATTTGTAATTGTATTGTATTTTATGATGTGTATTATTGTCTATTTTTTTGTTTTTTATGATTTTGCCTTGATTAGCTAGTATAAATCCATCTATTTGTTGTATTTGCCTTATTGTTCGTCAATAATTACTAAGATTTTTATCGAGATCTTGTTGCTGTAGATGATTTAGGTGTATTCCATGTAATGCTTTATTTTTCCATGTTTCAATTTTTGCATCTTGTGGTGTTATTTTATTATTTTTATTGGGTTTCTAAACTCCGGGCACCATTTACACATATAAATGTATTTCCCGCACGTTCAGATGTAGTTGCACGCAATACCCTGGTACGAATATCTTTATTACTGAATATTTTGCCTGTTAAAGTTAACGTCTTCTTTAGGGAAATGCGGCAATCCAAAAAATATATTCGATAGGATAACGAACAGAAACCTTCTGGCTCCGATCTCAATTTCAGCTTTTCGTTTAGAACTTACCTAACTGTCGCCTGCAAACATTCAAATTATCCACTATTACGCTTAAAACATACCTAACTACCGCTATTTATCCTTTATAAAAGAAGGCTCTTAGCGAAAAATTCGAAATTGCGATCGGGTTTGCAATAGAAACTAAGGCCGCTGGTGTTGCTCTGTAAATGACTTAATAAAGCTGTTGTGCGAGAAAGAAGAGAATGCCTACCACTTTAACAAATCATATTGGTTTAGAAACTTGAGTCAGTTGCAAGTGGTTTCTTGATTGGCAAAGGCCAAAATTTTTCATTTGTTTGTACATGAACATTTTAAATAAATATTCTGGTTTGATATACGAAATTCCGTATTGACAATAATATACAATCTATGTGGTCAAAAGTCAAATGATAAATCAACAAGAGAGTTTTGATACTAACTATATGGTTGTCACGAAAACTATGCTTGAGAGGATACGTATAATCTGAATGTGTTGTTATTTACTTTGGAAAGTAGACGAGGAAGCAGACACGAGGGTTTAGAAGACACATAGGAAGATATTTCATAACGTAGGACATCTATTTGTCTAGGAATAGCATAGTACTTACAACTTTGCCGATGTAAAACTTTAGAGGTAATGCATACAGCGGGTATAATGTGTGAATGGCAAAATGTGGTTCTACTACACATAATATTTATTTATTTGTTTGTTTACACGGCTGGAAGGCTTTCGCAATTATATACAATATATACAGAAGTAGCATAGTAGGTATTTACAAAAAAAAAATGTAAGAAATCAGAAATCAATAATTTCAAAAACAACTATAATAAATTAAACAACAAAGTCAAAATAAACAGTACCTAATACATAAATAAAAGTTGACAGTAAAAAAAAATCTTGGCATATTTTTAACATTTCAAAAGAGATGAGATGATGATGTGCGTTCAGCAAGACTCTGGAATAATTTGAGTCCTGATATAACTTCGTCAAACTCGCTTTCAATTTTCAAGAGAAGACTAAAGCAGGGATATCTCTCCGATAATACCTGATCCCTCTCCTTTTCCTTCCTTCCCTTTGCTACGTAATATTTATCCCTAAACACCCGACCTCGATTTCCTCTTCATATTCCTTCCCAATCCCTTTTTTGTTGCTATGATATTTTTCTTTTTATTTATCTTGGTGTTATGTATATTTTATTTGTTCTTTTGTAGCTTTCATTTTTTTTATATTGATGTACATGTATAATTCTGTCACTCTATAATCTGGTTGGTTGGAAGAAATTGCCTTATGGCAATAAGCCCGCCAGTGTGCATTATAATTGTTTATATTATGTACAAAAAGTTAAATAAATAAATAAATGAAGTTGGAATATAACAGGAGAAACAGGAACTTAAGGCACCAACAGGGATGCATGTCATCGGCTGGTTTATGTTATCACTTTATGCGCTTGCGCAACGTTCACCAATCATGCCTTCTCATTGAGTTCCCTTATCGACGCAATTTTGAATTTTCTATGTATTTTAATGAAATTGTAATGAGAAAGTGATCGTTTGAAATTAGTTGAAAAACATCATCGCCATCTATGAAGTAAAGAAGAAACATTTTTGTAACGCCATCTATTGAGATTTTATTTTAATAACGAAAGCAACGGTCCTTATACATGAGGTAACGATATTCTTGCACAGATGTCACACCTGAACTGCGCCAGAAATATTACATATTTATTTAATTTATTTTCCAGAAAAATTACATATTTTCACAAAATTAATTTTAACATTATAAACACTTACAGTGTTATTTATAAAAATAAATTTGGTTCAATTGAACCCGGTTCAAAGTCTTATTCTGAAATGCAAATATTCTCATATAAAAATAAATAATTCTTGTATAAGAATATTTGAATTTCAGAATAAGACTTTGAACCGGGTTCAATTGAACCAAATTTATTTTCCAACTGTCGATTCGTTCATGAGAATTCAATTCTCTGAATGAATCGACATTATTAAGCCAAGATGCGTGTACGAAGGACAATTTTGTATGGTGTAGTGGACTTTTTGCAAGCTAATAACACCAACTAGAGGCCTCGCAGCATATATGTTCCCATACATGGATTTACTCAGAATTCGGAGTAGAACATTTTATGTGAGTTTTGTGTGTGTGTGTGTCTGTATGTGTGTCTGTATGTGTGTCTGTGTGTCTGTCTGTGTCCCCCCCCCCCCCTTATAACTTTTGATCCGCTCAATTTACAGAGCCCTTTACAGAAATTTTTAGAATATATAAACAGTTATAGGCCTACAAAACTTTTATACTCAGAATTGTGAATTTTTGTTTCAGTCAGGGGTTATCAACTTTTGAAATTTTGATTTATTTTTCTATATATCTCAGAAACCGTAAAAGCCAGAATGCTGAAAATTGGTATAAACATATACAAATACAAAGTCTCAAATTAGTTTTTTTAAAAAAATTTCAGGGTTTCTCAAACATTTTTTATTAAGAAAAATATTTTTTTTATGATAAATTTATGAGTTTAACTGCCTATATTTCCAATTTTTTTTTAAATATCGAAAAAAGCCGAAAGACCCCAACTAGAAAATTTAATTTTCTATAAAATATATTAACACGGTATTAGCACATCTCAAATTTTTTAACAATTTTTATAAAAATTGAATTTAGTGACGACATTGCTTCATACAATTTGTATGGAAGTAGCCTACTCACAATATCTAAGAAGACTTAATAATTTGATACTAATATCCAAACATACATACATACCATCATGCTGTTTTCACATTCTGGGTAGGATCAAAGGACTGACCTCCATGCTATCCTATCTTGACATACACACCTAGGTACATGTGTTGTATAGAAAACCAAATATCTTAAAATATTAAATAATTTGTATTTATGGGTTTATAGTTTGGTACTTATTCTTCAACTGTACATACTATCACTATCGACAGCTGGATCTCATGTGTTACATGCAACTAGTTATAAATAACACTGTTACAGTGTTATTTATAAAAATAAATTTGGTTCAATTGAACCCGGTTCAAAGTCTTATTCTGAAATTCAAATTTTTCTCATATAAGAATTATTTATTCTTATATGAGAATATTTGAATTTCAGAATAAAACTTTGAACCGGGTTCAATTGAATCAAATTTATTTTTATAAATAAAACTGTATAAGTTACATGTAATATATCACCTCACAAGACCTAGGTCTGTTCTGAGGTGATACTATTTTTTATTAATTTTTGTCATGATGTACCTATGTATGTACATATTATGTATGATTTAAGTACATAGATAATATAGTAATAATATATTGTTTGCCCAAGATAGGGCAGCGGCGCAAAACACACATTCTGACATTATTTTACAATATTCTCTCTAATACAAACCTGCCACAGTACCTCAAAAATAAATTCACTTATTTACTAAGCACATCAGTTTAAATTAATTGATTATACTGTGGAAAGCATTGCACCTTGGGGCTAGCTTAAATTTTTTAAACTATCTTTTTTTTTAAAGAATGTATATGTCCTTGTAAGAAGTACACATACAACCTCATATGTTCCCTCAACTAAGCATAAATGCTTGAACTATAGTTACATGTAACGCTTGTACTAAACTGAGTACATTGCTTAAATTGGTTGAATGAGATTGTTGTATAGCAATTCAGCCGCTTTTGACACTTGTCTTTAAATATAATATATTTTGAAAATAATTTCCCTAATACCCTCAAAAGATACATATTTGATATAAGGAACTTTTTGTAAGTACGTCTTTATTCTATTGAGTTTTTTGAATTTTGAATTTGTTTAATACTTTTCTTGTTAAATTAGTTTTAGTACAATTTTAATCTGTACGTAACTAAAAAAACTAGAAAACCTATGAAGTAGATTTTTACTACAATCGAAAAAGAATAGGAAAATCTACCGGCTCAGTTTTTTTTTTTATTATTATAATATTATTATATTCTTGCTATTTAAAAAAAAACTGTATGCAAGTGAGACATGGACATGACAGAAGACGCATGAAAATAAAATTAACGCTGTGGAAATGAGGTCCCTAAGACGAATGTGTGGTAGAACGATCTATGATAGTATAAGGAATGTGGACATCAGACGAGAATGCAAGATTGAAAGAGATATTGTGAGTAGAATGAAAGTAAATACACTACGATGGTTCGGACATGTGGAGAGAATGAACGATGAGCGTCTGACAAAGAAAGTATACAAGGCTGAAAAGAGTGGAATGAGAGGTCGTGGCCGCCCGAGAAAGTTGGCATGATCATATTCAAAATGAGATTTTGAAAGATGGTAATATACAGAATAATAGGAGAGCATGTATGACGCGATGCATGGATGTAAATGAGGCAAAACATGTATGTCAAGATAGAGGTGTCTGGCGTTCGGTCCTCTCTGCCTACCCCAAGTAGGGATACGGCGTGATGGTATGTATGTATGTAGATATGTAAAAAAAAACTCTTAATTTTACCTTTCTTGCACGATGAAATGTTGTATATCACATGTAAGGTGATATACAATATTTTTTCGTGTTTCATACATTAGAAGACAATTTAGTATGCATTTTTTTGTACATACGTATACCCAGGTATACAAGGGCCTTAAGAACAAAAATTAAATCAGTCTTATATGTGAGGCACCGGCTTAGAATAGTGCTTCCACTCTTTTCTATTATTGTTTTCGAGTGTCCCGTAAGAGCCGGGTAATCGAAAATTCAACAGGCAACAATAACATCTCACATAGTTCAGCAATGAGGTTCACCACCCATTCTGAATGTAGTGCCTTTTAGGTGAGACGAGACTGGTGTGTAGGTATACACAGATATGTTGTGCTCCCTTTTATAAGGCAATGCACACCCGCACACCTTTCGCTGGTTACCCCACATTGTGGGATATGCCGTGATGGTATGAATGAATGAATGATAAATATTATTATTATTTTAATATAGGCAATACGACCATTTAAGGTCGATTTGTGCCATTTGACGACGTGAGAATTTTATAAAAATAAAAACAAAAAACAGTTAAAAAAAGACAAACAACGCCTACAAAACTACCACTTTTTTCTCATTGAATTTTAATATTTCTTTGTAGATTATCGGATCGATAAATATTATACCATCTCATAATTTGATGAATATAGGTATACCTTGAATAAAGAATAATTCATGCCCAGTTTTTTTTTTATCGAAATTATCATAACGAAAATATACAATGTTTTTCTATTGATAATATTATTATTATATTCAATGTCTTGCTAAATTTTATGCGCTGTTTTAAAGAAAATCAACATTTGATATTTCACGGAAAATTATTTCCACGCTACCAAATTATTATTTCTACTTAAAATCGTTCTGTTATTATAACTAACAAGGAAAACATACCTTTTTGTGCATATTTTATTTTTACTTTTTATGCATATTTTATTTTAGATATTTTTCACCCGGGATATATAAGCATGAAATGTTTTCATAAGTTAAGGGAACTGCGACTTTGATCTATGGAGCTGACGAATGAAATCACATAAAATACTTTTTTATATTTTTTCACATTTAAATTTCACAATTTTTACACCTTTTTTAAGTTCATTTGTCTGTACTGGAATTTCGCAATCGGTTTTTAACTTAATTCCGGGGGCAAGTCTGGTTCGACCGGCGAAATCAAAACCCTAGTGATTACCCATATCATGGATATAATTATCGTATCGAGGGAGATCGCGATCCACTTCCACGCCGGCGACGCTATAGAGCCCATTGGCCCTGTTCGCCACCGGACGCAGCCGCAACATCGGACAAACACAAAATATCCACCATCCATCGGGTTCAACCACTGCCCCCGAGAATCCAACCACACACGTCAGGGCCTCCGATTGGTCTCGAAATCGGCCGCTAAGTACACTCCGTTTCAAGTCGGAGGGGCTTGTACCCCGACCCCTCGGTCCTCGTGTTGGCGTCCGAAGGTTCCGCAGACTAACACCGGGGGCATCCGACGCAATCATCACCTGTCAGATTTGACGTCTAGTTGTCAACACAGGATGTCTGACCCGACGTCTGCGCCGGCGGTGTGCCCGAACCACACAACAACATTCGCCACAGTTTGACGAGTAACTGCCGAGCGAGACTAGAGGCGTCCGTCCTGCTCTTCTCTATAATTATCGTATGGAGTTCTATGACATCTAAAGATATTACAGAACTCCATATAATAATTATATCAATGATATGGATAAACGTGAGGGTTTTGATTTCGCCGATTAAACCAGACTTGCCCCCCTGGAGTTGAACAATTTATCCAACTGTCGATTTGTTCAGGAGAACTTTGTTCTCTTAACATATCGACAATGTATCAAGCCAGAATACGCGAGAATTGTATGGAGAGGTCTACTTTTTTCACGGCTTTTCCAACTTTGAAGTCAAAAAACACCAACTTAGAGGCTTCGCAGCATATATGTTCCATACACGGATTTACTCAGAATTCGGAGTAGAACATTTCGTGTGTCTGTGTGTGTGTGTGTCTGTGTGTGTGTGTGTCTGTGTGTCTGTGTGTCCGTCCCCCCCTTATAACTTTTGATCCGCTCAATTTACAGAGCCTAAAATTTCAGAATATATAAACAGTTACAAGCCTACAAAACTTTTATACTCGGAATTTTGAATTTTTGTTTCAGTCAGGGGTTATCAACTTTTGAATTTTTATTTTATTTTTCCATATATCTCAGAAACCATAAACGCTAGAACGCTGAAAATTGGTACAAATATAGACAAATACAAAATCTCAAATTAGTTTTTTCAAAAAAATTCCAGGGTTTCTCAAACATTTTTTATTGAGAAAAGTATTTTTTTTTTTTATAAATTTATGAGTTTAACTGCTTATACTGTAATTTTTTTTTTTAAATATCGAAAAAAGCCGAAACACCCCAACTAGATAATTTAATTTTCTATAAAAAATATTAACATTGTAGTAGAAGATCCCAATTTTTTTTTAACAATTTTTTTAAAAATTGAATTTAGTGACGACATCGCTTCATACATTTTGTATGGCAGTCGCCTATACACAATATGTAAGAAGACTTAATAGTTTGTTACTTCATCTCCAAACATACATACATACCATCATGCAATTTGCATATTCTGGGTAGGAAAAAGGATCTTCTTCCATACTATCCTATCTTGACATACATACCTACATATGTTGTATAGAAAACAAAATATCTGAAAATATTCAATAATTTGTATCTATGGGTTTATAGTTTGGTACATATTCTTCAACTATACATACTATCGCTATCGACAGTTGGATCTCATGTGTTACATGCAACTAGTTTATAAAAATTTTATAAGTTGTTGAGAACAATTAATATGAAATAAATTCAACCTCACTGGGATAAACCTGTATCGAGGTTAAATAAATTCACATTTTTGACTGACATAAATGACACAAAAATAATATTATACAAAACAACATATCAATAATGTCGCCAGTTAGGTACTTATAAGCCACTTGTAACAATATTTTTTAAAGAACATAAATGATAAATTGGGATTATTCTTGGACAGCAAATTAAATTACAGACAACATATAGATGAAATTACAACAGCAGGTTATAAAAAATTAGGTTTTATTTTTAGGATAAGTAAAGATTTCAAAAATCCACAAACATTTAAAATATTATTTAATTCACTAGTCAGAAGTACACTGGAGTTTGGCTCTGTTATTTGGAACCCGCAATATCGAGTGCACATTAATAATATAGAAAAAATACAGCGTAAATATTTGAAGAGATTGGCATATCGAAGTATTGTTGCACCTATTCCACCGTCACTAGAATCAAGACGCAAATGCCAAGATATACAATTTCTGTACAACATATTGAACAATATTATTGACTGCCCGGAACTTTTGTCGAGTATTGACTTTAACGTACCATTGAGACGCTCCAGACACACAACTCTCTTCCGACCTAAATTATACAAAACTAATGCCGCGAAAAACTCAACTATAAACAGAATTATAAACACATACATAAAATATGAGAAGTCCCTTGACATAGACCTATTCAGTGATACAAAACATAAACTCGCTCAAAAATTAAAAACAGGAATTTCATAAGATTATCACTAACGCACAGCACGCATGCACATACACATATATGTACACTTACACATACACACACACACCTTCACACATATACACCCTCACACACACATATGATTTTGTATCTTGTATATATGACTGTATTTTGTAATAAATCATGATAGTATTGTAAGCTAATAATTGATGTACGGAGATGATAATTGTTATATTTGATATTTTTATACATATATACTATTCTTTGTACATTGTTAGCTTCAATTTGAAAAAATAAAAAATAAAAATAAATAAAATAAATAATACAATAACAAAAATATAATATGCAGGGTAACCATGAGTAGGACTTGCAAATAAAAATTAAAAAGAAAAAAAAATAGTCGATATGTATATATCGACTGTAAAAGGGCTAGCTACTTAGCTACGTAGAGAACACAAACAGTAAGGATTTGGTTCTTGGATTTGGGGGAGTTTACAATCTGCTGAAGATAAAATCCTCAAAAGATTACCAAAATGAAGACTTGATAAAATTCCGAAGAAACATAATATATATTAAAGGAATTCCAAAATTATTCTAAAAATAATAAACCAATATTTTATGTTCTGTGAGTTTGAATATATTTTTTCGTTATCAATTGAAGAGGACCTCATGGGACCTCATCATTCGTAATATGGTCCCTATAAGATATTCCAATTATTCGTCTGCAGGTCCACATCTCGAAGGTCTCCAATCTTGCACCAAGTCTCACTACCGCACGTGCGTAATTTCATAAAAGTAAACACGGCACATGCGTGTTTCCACTCTCACCTAATAATAAAACACCTGCACTACGAGATGTTATTTTCGATCACGGGACACACGAAAACGGTGTCGATAGAAAAGAGCGAAATCACTATTCAAAGGCGATGCCTCAGAGCTACTAATATAGTTAGTTTCAAATTTAAAACACAATGAAAGACAGTTCGAAAGTCTCTAAACATTGATTTTCGAGATATTTAATTTTGTCGATGTTTTTTTTCAAAATTTTGTATACATATTATAAAAGAATAATATTATTTTTTCCCTCCTAGTACCTAACATTCAAATATAAAACATTTCTGACATTTCGATAGGTATTTGATAATATCGATTGACTTATGTATGAACCTATATCGAGGCCGATACGTCGTTTATTTACGTTATATTTTGTAACCTACTCCAGATATCCACCGTAAATAATATCACAATATCATATTCCTGTCAACTTAACGTCAACAACGTCTACCTCATAAAAACTTGAGTCGCTTTTCCAACTGTCGATTCGTTTAAGAGAATTTAATTCTCTTAATGAATCGAGCCAATTAAGCCAAGACGCGTGTATGAAGGAACATTTTGCATGGTGTAGTGGACTTTTTGCATGCCAAAAACACCAAAATTGCTCTGTAAATTTAGCGGATCAAAAGTAATAAGGGGGGACGGACACACAGACACACACACACACAGAGACACACAAAATGTTCTACTTCAAATTCTAAATTCATTCATATAAAGAACATAATATATATGTTACGAAGCCTCTAAGTTGGTGAGACGCGTGTATGAAGGAACATTTTGTAAGGTTAAGTGGACTTTTTGCATGCCAAAAACACCAAAATTGCACTGTAAATTTAGCGGATCAAAAGTTGTTAGAGGGGATGTACACACAGACGCACACAGAGACACACAAAAAACACACAAAATGTTCTTCTTCAAATTCTGAATTCATTTATATATAGAACATATATATATATATATATATATATATATATATATATATATATATATATATATATATATATATATATATATATATATATATATATATATATATATATATATATATATATATATATATATATATATATATATATATATATATATATATATATATATATATATATATATATATATATATATATATATATATATATATATATATATATATATATATATATATATATATATATATATATATATATATATATGTAAGAGGGGATGGACACACAGAGACACACAAAAAACACACAAAATGTTCTTCTTCAAATTCTGAATTCATTTATATATAGAACATATATATATATATATATATATATATATATATATATATATATATATATATATATATATATATATATATATATATATATATATATATATATATATATATATATATATATATATATATATATATATATATATATATATATATATATATATGTTATAATATTTTTATCTCGGTTTTCCCGTGTCAGTAGGTCTTGACTAAGACCATTTGTCTTCCGACGTTTCGCCTGAATATCACCAGGCATTTTCAAGGACTTAACGAAAAGACATTTTCAAGGACTTAACTTATATATATATATATATATATATATATATATATATATATATATATATATATATATATATATATATATATATATATATATATATATATATATATATATATATATATATATATATATATATATATATATATATATATATATATATATATATATATATATATATATATATATATATATATATATATATATATATATATATATATATATATAATATATATGTATATATGTTACGAAGCCTCTAAGTTGGTGATTTTGGCATGAAAAATGTCCACTATACCATACAAAATGTTCCTTCATACACGCGTCTTGGCTTTAAACTGCCGATTTAAAATGGAATGGTCGAATGATATCTCCTCTGGCCGCCGCCTACCCGGAAGACCACACAAAAGATGGAAGGATAGTTGGACTTCGTCATCCCAGGAGGCATAGTTTCTGAAGAACAGTCCAACTAGGTTGGCTAAACGAAGAAGAAGAAATTCTATGTTTTCCGAAATTTTGGGCTTTGTACATCAAACGGATCAAAAGTTATAAGGGGGGGGGGGCGGAAACGCAGAGACACACTTAATGTTCTACTTCGAATTCCGAGATAATCCATATGTAACATATATGCAGAGAGCCTCTGAGTTGGTGTTTCATGACATCAAAGTTGGAAAAACCATTAAAAATATATACCTGGTCTAACAAAATCTCGCGGATCATGGCTTGAAACTATGTCGATATATTAAGAGAAATAAATTCTCTTGAACAAATCGGCAGTTGGATAACAAACCGATGTAGGATAACAAAGTTTATCCCTATACCGTGCATTCACCAACATCCGTTACCATACTTTCTACCTCAACACATTCTCTCTGCTAGCCTGCATTGAATTATAAATAAGACCAATCATCGATCTTCGTAATATTCTAAAAACCAACGTGAAAATAATTTTAGCTATTATTTTGTTTTAAAATTTTAGGAATTCCTTTCTGAGAGCTGCTCGTAAACTATCCTAGTACATTATTAAAAAGGCCAATTTCGCAAGCAAGTTTTGCAAAAAACCACTCACATCAAAGAAGCTTCAATAACTGCTTAAATATTAACGCTGCTAATTTGTATGTAGATTCTGAGCGGGGGTTGAGCAAGATGAGATTGTTTATAAAGTCAAAAGATATTCCTTTATTCATAAGTTACAACGCTGGTTATAAAAGATATCGTAGGAAGTGATAAGCAATCGTGTTCCGTTCCATACACTTATGACGTCCTACTTACATTCGATTATTTAGTATTAAAAAAAAATTCTATACATATCCGTCCCTTACAACTTACTAATCTCTTCCATCTAACAAATGACAGTTTGATAATCTAATTTTAGCAGAACCATATACTTAAATCATAATTTTGTATTGTATTTATTTTTTATTCTACTTATTTCTTCTTCTTGTTCTTCTTACTGCCTGCAATTTCCCTATTTTTTTTTTTGCAAATATGAAAACATTATTTCCAATTATATTCCTTTCCTTTTTCTTGAAAGTTTAAAAGGTCTGAATACCCTTCACTATAACCGTCCTTAATTAAATCATTTAATACACAGAAGAAATAGGACACAACGATTCAAAACAGAATACATAATCTTGTGTTGAATTTCAAAACGAGATACCTATCGTAAATATTTAATTTTGGTTCGTAGAGATAAAATAAATTCATTTTGATATGTTCTCAATGTCATTTTAAACATGAATTCAAATCCCTAAATCCGTACATACTACTGGCACGAATATTCTATCCTTGTGCTATGATAATAATACATAAATAAATTGTTAAATTCTAAGGCACAAGGTTTTGACCTTTAATAAAAACCTGTATTGATACACGTGTACTCTTTTAACCAAAAAGCACAAGATTTTTATGAACTTTTTTATATGTACCAATACTGAGAAAAAAATATTAAAAATAAATTTCTTGCGAAAATCTTGATTTCAATTTTTAATCCTCAATACTCCAAGGGAATACGAGTATGTATAGTGAGGATTTTTAATTTCGCAATTGCTAAGGTTATTTTTTTAATGACAGATTACATATCAATTAATATCATGCTGAGATTATATTCTGAAAGCTTCATCACAAGGTATAGTTGTAGCCGAACATCTTGAACTTTTAACCGAGAAGAGGGGCGATATACACGTAAACCACAACGTTGGCTACAACCCACTCGTTTAAATATTAATTTACATAATATAACTTTACTTAAATATTTCAATGGAAGTAAGTGCCTCACTAGGAAAAGCCTTTTTTTCTGAAATAATACTAACAACAATTACGCAATACATTTTTGATGCAAAATTTCTCAATGAACTTCATGGTATACCTAAGAATATAAAAAAATAGTGACAGTTAAAAAAAGAGAAGCACTATTCAGATATCCTTCAAAATCTAACTGGGACTATGCGAGTCGAGTGAGTAGGTACTAGTCTATAATCGACAAAGTAAAATAAACGCAATGATCGACGAAGTTTTTATTGTGTAGAATTCCATTATAAATGATGTCTTTAATTAAAAGTTAACCACTTTTTGATTCTACATGAATTTTATTACGTGCGATAGGCTTATTTCGCCTTGTTAGGGCATTTACGAGCTTATAATTTAAGCGAAATAGGCATATCGCACGTAATAAAATTCATGTAGAATCAAAAAGTGGTTTACTTTTAATTATAGACATCATTTAAAATAAACACGCCGTAGATACATTGCACACAGTAATAATAATACTAATAATAATATTTTGTATAGCGCCGTTTAATGATTCAAGATCATTCCAAGGGCGCTGTTATTTAGATATATATTATATTGCTCTACGAAACAAAGCTGTTTTCAGTCCTTTAGAGAAAGTGCTCTTACTATTTGCACTGCGGACATCTAGAGGCAATTTATTCCACTTTATAGGACCACTCACACCAAAGCATCGATCATAGTAAGCCGCTTTATTGGCTCTGTCCAACTCCTTTAGGGAGTTGGTAGGTACTCTGTGATCCAGACGACCTGAGTGTGAGATGCCTCCCAGAGAGAGCTTTTCTCTGACACAGCTCTTGTATGTATTGTCTTGTATTACAGTACATAGCACATTGTACACAGCACACACACACAGATACATTGTGATGAAACTTTCAGAATACAATCTTGTTGATAATCTGCAATAGAAAAAATAAAAATAAAAATTGCGAAATCATAACACGCCTTGGGTTGGTGAGGAGTAAAAAAGGTATATAAGAGCAGTTTTAATCTAGCAAATTTCAAACGGAATGACAAAATGCCAACTGTTTAATTATTTTGTTTGGGATATAATTAAAAACGTATCACATTAACATTTCTTCTTTACAAAATATGTAAGAAGTTTGATGGTTGACCTGACCCTCTGTAAATGTTCAATAACAAATTATTCCCACCGATGACCCCGGTGTTAATGCAATATTCATAAGGGCCGTTTTGTACCCACAATGTGAGAGTTCATCTCTGATATAGGTACAACATTATTTACAAAACCATTTTGTATAGGTTTTTAGATACAGCGCCATATACGGTCTTAATTTGCGTAAGTGTGATATTTATATTCCTATTTTGAAATTCTCTCTCGCTTCTATCACCACCACCCGCTCTACAACAATATGGGGACTGTAATCGGCCCGGCCCTTCCACACAGCTCCAAAAAATGCATAGCATGAAAAGATCTCTAGATTATAAATCTCGGCACCATAATGCAAAAAGATCAATCGTCCGATGGGAATAGAAGATTGATTTCTTCTCTTATTGATTTCAGATCCTTTTTCATCCTTACTTTTAACTTCAATTGTCTGTCTGAACGGGAACTAAACAATCGATTTTTGAGTACCTACCTATCTTCCCGACCAAGTTTTTTTTTTCAAAATTCGATTACATTGACCGAACGTTATCGCCGAGGTCGACTCGGCATTATCAAGGTCAAAATGAAACATAGCAATCAAAACAAAAATCATCACTAATCAACACTTAAACATATAAATACTTTGGAAATTTTTATTAATTAATTTTAAAGTGTATACTAAAATTTTATAGTCATTATACCTATTTTTTATTTATACATCTTCTTGTACATAATATAAACAAATATAATTGTACACTGGCGGGATTATTGCCATTAGGCAATTTCTTCCAACCAACCAGATTATAAAGTATGACAACATTGTGTATGTACAACGGCAAAAAAATAAGAGTAAAAGAAATCAAAGAAAATACTCAAATACTATTAAAACAAAAAAAAAATTCAAAGCAAAAAAAAAGGATATGGTAAGGAGAGGAGAGGAAATTGGGATCAGGTATAATTTTTTTTTATATTTTTTTTCAAATACTTGAATAAATAAAAAAATATATACATAAATACAGTGTGTCTTGTCCTGGTGTAGGGTTTATATGTTAAACACATATGTTACTTTATATTTGGTTTATTCGTAGCAGAGCTCTTGGCCGAACAAGTACTTACACTGTTATATACCTATCTATTTGTATAGCGCGCGGAAGCGACAAGACGCCGCGAATTGCGTCTCTACCGTATTCATGCTCTTTATCGGGGAAGGGGGCAATACCACGTATTCAAATACACCACAGAGTGTTATCAATTTTAACCAGTAATCCAACTGTCGATTTGTTCAGGAGAACTTTGTTCTCTTAACATATCGACAATGTATCAAGCCAGAATACGCGAGAATTGTATGGAGAGGTCTACTTTTTTCACGGCTTTTCCAACTTTGAAGTCAAAAAACACTAACTTAGAGGCTTCGCAGCATATATGTTCCATACACGGATTTACTTAGAATTCGGAGTAGAACATTTCGTGTGTCTGTGTGTGTGTCTGTGTGTCTGTGTGTGTGTATGTCTGTGTGTGTGTGTGTCCGTCCCCCCCTTATAACTTTTGATCCGCTCAATTTACAGAGCCTAAAATTTCAGAATATATAAACAGTTACAGGCCTACAAAACTTTTATACTCGGAATTTTGAATTTTTGTTTCAGTCAGGGGTTATCAACTTTTGAATTTTTATTTTATTTTTCCCTATATCTCAGAAACCATAAAAGCTAGAACGCTGAAAATTGGTATAAACATAGACAAATACAAAATCTCAAATTAGTTTTTTCAAAAAAATTCCAGGGTTTCTCAAACATTTTTTATTAAGAAAAGTATTTTTTTTATGATAAATTTATGAGTTTAACTGCCTATATTTCCATTTTTTTTAAATATCGAAAAAAGCCGAAACACCCCAACTAGATAATTTAATTTTATATAAAAAATATTAACATTGTAGCAGTACATCTCAATTTTTTTTTAACAATTTTTATAAAAATTGAATTTAGTGACGACATCGCTTCATACAATTTGTATGGTAGTCACCTATACACAATATCAAAGAAGACTTAATAGTTTGATACTTCATCTCTAAACATACAATATACATATACCATCATGCTGTTTTCATATTCCGGGTAGGAAAAAAAGACTGACCTCCATACTATCCTATCTTGACTACCTAGGTACATGTGTTGTATAGAAAACTAAATATCATAAAATAATAAATAATTTGTATTTATGGGTTTGGTACTTATTCTTCAACTATACATACTATCGCTGTCGACAGTTGGATCCCATGTGTTACATGCAACTAGTCCAGTAGGAAATCCAGTATACGACAAGACCAAAACGATGTTGACATTATAACCGAAGATGTTTTTCGGATCGATTCATGTTTAAGTTGCCTATAAAACACAAGATATCTTTGCGTCAATTTATTTTCCGTCAGTGACTGATATTTATTAATACGTAGAAAGGTGTTTTTTTCCCTTAGCGTCTTGGTGTATCGAAAACTGCCCCGTGTCGAATAACATACCTACATAAATACATACACACGGATTCATTGGGTTGATCGGAAAGTCATTTCGTTTTTTTTTGGGAAATTAAAGACGAAAATTAATTCCAAGGTTTTTCACATAATCAGAGACCGTCGATACCGATAATTAAATTCAATGTCTCAGGAATTAATAAATTTGTTTCATCTCACTAAATACTCTCCTGAAAAATAAAACAGTTTTTTCCACTCTATTTGTAGTGAATTCAAAATAATATGTAAATAATATAAGTGTTTCCATTTAACAAAAATTGACAGATTTTTATCATCTTAATAGAGACGAAATTGGAATACTATAGAAAAACCAGGAACTCAAGGCACCTACAGAGCTTACGACCTGTCACTGGCAGGTTCACGTGATCACTTTATACGCTTGCGCAACGCAATGTCTTCTTGTTATGTCCTATTATAATTCGTTTCGGAATAAGAAAACGTTTAAATCAACGGGCGACCGTGGATAAAAGGATTTTATCCGCGCGGTTTGACGTAATCAATCCCGTATAAATGCAGTCAACTTTTTGACATTTCTCATATACTATAATTCAGACGGATAAATTTAGATGAATCAGAATAGGACGTGCAATACAATTTTGAAAGTTCTATAATATATTTTAATAACGTGAAATAGATAGTATGAAAATATGACATTATTACTATTGCCATCTATGAAGTAACGAAGAAACTTTTTTGTAATGCCATCTATTGAGAAGTTTTGACTATTTTTTTTTTCATTTATTCATTCGTTCATACCATCGCGGCATATCCCACAATGTGAGGTAATCAGTGACAGGTTTGCGTAGCCTTAACCTTAAAAAAAGTACGACTCATATGCCCACATAATAGTCTCGTCTCACCTAAAAGTATAATTTATTTAAGAGACAAAATATATTTAAAAATATATGTATAGAAAGAGCGAAGGATTTCTGTATCGTGCAAAGATAAAACCAACTGCAGAGACATGGCCTAAGTGACATAATACAAGACAGAAGGACCTATTATATAAGGACAAGGAGAGCTGACCCCAACAGTTGGGATATAGCCATGGAGAAGAGAATTTCAAATTGATTTCCAATATGTAGAAGCGTCCACATTTGATTTTCAGGTGTAGTTGTTATTCGGTGTTTTTCATCAAATAATGTCATTTTGTCTTCATCGGTTTCGATTGGCCTTCCAGATCGTGATGCATCTTCAAATTGCCGGAAATAATCTGTTAATTTTCTCGTTAGAATCGAGCTGTGGCGGGAACAGGTTGGGACGAGAACGAATGGTTAAACCCAAGCGAGGCCCTCCCAACCGGACACCAACTCCCATACGGGACTTGGAAAGACCTGAACAGACTCAGAACGGGTGTGAGTAGATGTAGGGTCAACATGCAGAGATGGGAACTGCTGGATGATGAGCAGGATGTGACGTGCGAATGTGGAGAAGAGCAAAACGCGGCGCACCTGCTGATGTGCCCACTCATGGGGGAGCCTTTTGCAATGAGGCGAACCTCCTGGCTGCAAACGACAAGCCTGTGACGGCCGCAAAATATTGGAAAGGGCGCATATAGGGTCTGGACACGGAAATGAATGAAATGAATGAACTTGCCGGAAGATGTATCACGATCAAATAAGGAACAAGCAATGAACAAATTGCTGGAACGTAATTTTGCAAACCAGTTTTGACAATATGTAGATATATCTCCATAAGTGCTTTCACATGATCTCATCGCATTTTGATCAGCATAGTACCTTTTCGAGAGTAAAATATGCTGTAAATGCTGTTTTCGAATTTCTATCTTTTATTGGGTACAAAACAGTATCGAACGAACTTTTTCACCAATGAGTGTTGCCATATCAACCATAAAAATATTTTTATTTTTATATATATTTTTTTTATTTGTTTATTTAGGTAAAACAAACAGGAATAAACCTATAATTATTCTCCACGATTCACCTTTAAAAAAATAATAAAGTTCAAAAATTATAAAGTTCAAAATTATAAAGTTCAAAAATTACAAAATCAATTCAAAAGCATGCAAGGTAGTAGGTACAAAATACAGACAATTTGATTTTCCTTCGCTTGTTTACAAAATATACACTGAGGTAGGTAAGAAACAAAACATCAAATTCGCAGTACATACATACATACACTGATATCTTTCCCGCATTGAATACTATGTGAGCATAGATTGCACAAGCTCCGCAAATCAAGGCAAGAAAATATATTTTTTGAATTCATTAAATTCTGAAAAAATGAGTACAAGAGGTCTAGTCAACGATATGCTATTAAAATCGCGAGCAAGTCTAGGGAGGGGGGAAAATAGCCTATATTAGATTTAAGTGACTTAAAAGAAAAAAAGTCCCGAGATCCTGTATACAATTTTTTGCGTTAAAATTCAATAGACGTATATAATGAATATGCGGCTTTTTCGTATGACATTGCCTGTGAAAAAATACAAATAATTTATATATTGCGAAATAACTTTCCGAACAACCTATATTGTACATTAATCTGAAATACGATGAAAAAACATCTGTGGTCTAACGTATGCCAGGGTAGAAAAATGTAATGGAAAAAACGTTGAACTGATAGAATTATAGAATTTTACGTACGAATTAAATAATATATACGCCGGGAAAATTATACGTTTTGGACGAGATTTACAGTCGGAACGAATGAAAAGCAGGTAAGCCAGAAGTTTTGAAATAATATATAATCAAAATTTTGAATCAAATTGGTCCAGAGAAGCAGTACCACAATACAAAGCCATCACGCCGTGTCCCAGCAAAGTGAACCAAACGCCACATTGACAACAACGGGTTTGCATATTATGATAAAAATAATAATACTAGAATAATGAAATGTCAAAATTTACTTTATCGGTTTATATTTTTATGTTAAGATATATGTAACTGGCTGAAAAGAAATGGTAGAATACAATCTGCTCATGTCCTGTTAAATATCCTAACATAATTCACTGCTCTCTGCCTTCATAACCTGAAAATGTCGTATATCACAGCTTGGTTCATCCATCATTTCCACTAAAATTATATGGGCTAAATTAAATGAGAGTTCACGGTAAATTTTCTAATTATATTTCTTTTCTTTTTCTTTCCTGTTTATGTTAAATTATCTCTGTTAATTATTTTGTATTCAAAAACATGTAACCACAGGGCAAATTGAAACAGTAGGTACTGCCTCAGAACAGATTTGTCTAGTGACGCAATAAATTTCCAAATAGGAACCATTGTACATACTATGTTTATGATAAAATTTAAATTTAAAAAGACATTTAAGGCGTACAAAAACAAACTAGCATACCTAATAAAAAATACGAAAGAGAACTTTTATAAGCAAAAATTGGAAATGGTAGAAAACAATAGCAAAAGAATATGGACTATTATCAATGAGATAATCGATAAAAGAAATATCAAGAATAACACAATAAACACAATTAGCCATGACAACATAAAGATATGCTGTAAAGATAATCCTTCTCTTGCAGCCAATGTATTCAACCATCATATTGCTAATGTAGGAAAAAATCTTGCTAGTCTAATCCATTCACAAAATACGGAACATGAACTAAACTCCAATACCGAGAATAAAAATAAAATTAATAAATTTCAACCGACCACGAGAGACGAAATCGAAAATACTATCACTAACTTGAAGGGAGGTTCTGCCCCAGGATTTGACGGATTGACCGTCGAGACGCTAAAATATGTAAATAAACAAATTTCCAAACCAATAGCTCATATCCTGAATATCAGTTTTCAGAGTGGAATATTTCCAACAAATTATAAAAAATCACTAATAACTCCGATATTAAAATCGGGCAATCCTGAAGAAATATCAAATTACCGACCCATATCAATCATCTCAAACCTTGCCAAAATTTTTGAAAAATAGTTAAAAAGCGTATGACTCAGTTCATCAAATGCAACAATATAATTCATGAAAATCAATTCGGCTTTATGGAAAATAGAAGTACACAAGATGCAATTGCAAAATTAACAAGTATTATACAACGTTCATTAGATAAACAGTCAAAATGTATCGGTATTTTTATAGATTTAAAAAAGGCATTTGATAGTATCTCACATGCGAAGCTGATATCTAGATTAAAAAGTGTTGGTATAAATGATAAAGCACTTGAATGGATTGCAAGCTATCTACACCAACGTCCACAACTAGTGAAGATAAATGATGTCTGCAGTAGAGTGGAAACAAGCTGTTTTGGTATCCCACAAGGTACAGTGCTGGGCCCTCTATTATTTACTGTCTATGTCAATGATATATTTAAACAGCAGTTAAATGGAAAAATAATATCCTATGCTGATGACACAGTTATAGTAATTGAGGGGGGTGCATGGAATACGGTTTGTGAACTAGCGAATTCCGACATCAATATGTTAAAAAACTGGTTTGATACGAATCTTCTATCATTAAATACCGAAAAAACACACTTTATCCCATTCTCTATTAATAAACTGAAAACAGATCTGGATTTGAAAATAACCATACATCATAATAATTGCAACACCAGCAACTGCCGCGAAATTTGCTCAACACTACGATCAACCTCAAAGATAAAATACCTCGGTATTATTATTGACCAAAACATGAAATGGAAAGCGCATTTAGGTGACTTAGTTAAACGAATAAGGAAATGTATTTATATTTTCATAAGACTAAGAGATGTATTAAATTTAAAAAACCTAAAAAACATCTATTATGCGACGGTCCATTCCTTGCTTATTTATGGAATCGTTGGTTGGGGAGGAGCATATGACAATATTTTAAACCAAGTTAGAGTTGTACAAAAATTAATCATAAAGGTTATACTTAAGAAAACACGCACTTTCCCCACTACAACACTATTTGACATGTTCAAAGTACCCAAAGTAGATAATATTTATAAAAAAGTGTCTATTTTGCAAATTTTCAAAGATAATGTTATACAAAAAATTGAAAAAAATAAGTCTCTGCGATTCCAAAATTATTTTAAAATACCCAAATGTAATACAGGACAATTACAAAACAACTACATTTATTTGGGAATAAAATTTTTCAATTGCCTCCCAAATGAATTAAAGCAGATAAAAGAATTTAAAAAATTTAAACATAAATTAAAATTGCACTTAACTTTCTAAAATAGTAGTTTTCAATTTTGTTGTTTTGATTTGTTTCAATTTCCAGTATTTTCTTTTTTTATTTTTGAATATGTGTTTTGATATATTTGAATCGTCTATAATGCTATATTACTCATTTTTCAATTATTTTCATGTTTTTCTTTTTTTTGGTTTGAATATGTATTCTGATATGTTTTCTCATTTGAGTATTCTTCTTTTTTATTTATTTTCAACCTTTTTATGATGTTTATTTGATTTTTTTTGTTCATGTATGATTTGATTTAATTAATTTTACTTTTATGTTGACTTTGCTTTGTATTGATATTTTTTATTTTGTTATAAGTGCTTCCCTCATCAAGCACAAGATTGTAATCTTTTTGATGAGGTACTGCAGGGAAAAATATGTAAGAATATTATTACTAGTGAATTTATATATTGATTTGTATTATAAAATATATTAAAAATAAAATAAAAAAATAAAATAAATAAGTATTTTTAAAATATAGTTATTTTTTTGTTATTGCTACGTAGATACATATATGTGCAAAAAAATGGAAATAAATAATTTCATTTCATTATGTAAATATTGTAATTTGTTGTGTTGTGATGTTTGGTGTCCGCTAAAATATTTGTTTGTAAAATACTCAGTGATTATGTAAAAACGAAATGTTAAATATTTGATTTGGTAAAATTGTAAACTGCTAGCCCTAGAACAGGGTTACCTAGTTGGGCAGCGGTAATCTTTATAATTGTCGTTTTTTTATAAAGGTGTGAAAAAATAAAAATTAAATAAAATTAATAAATAATAATATTAATTTGAACAATAAAGTACTATATACTTATCTGGGACCAATAATAAACAATTGAATTACAGCTGAGTTGCCCTAATGAACAAGGTTATTTCCAGTTTGGGACAAAAAGACTCGTGCTTTGGCACATCTGGAGGTTATCAATCTGTTTTACTAAACAGGATCACTGACGCCAAAGGCTCAAACCATAATACGCCGTTTTTTAAATTCGTCCAGCTTCCAAGAGGAATCTAGTAGTCCTTTGAGAAGCCAATAGATACTAGGAGTAGCATTAGCAGAATATTTACAAGAAAATTATAAGAAATCCTTTTCTGACTTATCGTTTGTGTTATACTATCGATATCTTGTACCTACTGAATTACCCTTTTGAAAACACGAGATGAAGTGTTTTAATTTTCTTAGAAATGCCACTTTTGTGATGCTTCATGAAGGATGAAAAGTTTCAACAAGAAAATATCATAAACAAGAATTACGTTAGTATTTATTTGAAAGACATTTTTTACTGGCGAAGAATCAATCAATGTAAAGTGGCTACTGAATCATAAATATTTTTAAAACTCCATTATAATTTAGTATAATTATTTACCACCTTGGAACACGATAAGCCTAATGAGGTGGTTTATATAAAACTAATTACACTGATTTTTTTTTGTTTATTGTAACAAAATTTCATGTTAAAATTAACCAAGCTATAGTGACTACAAAACATTTGGTTTTGTGCAGTACAGTCATAAATAGATAAACATTTATTACTGATTACCAAGGTTTGGCTAAAACGCAGGTAGCCAGTCCGATTTTCATAATATTTTTTTCAGTGTATAAATTCTTCTATATCGTACGTTTTAGAAAATGGTCAAGGTATTTTGTTTCTTTTTAATAAAAATACATTATTTTTTAATTCAAGACTGTCAATAGCTATTTATCCTACGCCATACAAGGATATCATCAAAACGTACACCCGTATTTAAGGAAAACATGAGGATCGAAGAGGCCTCAGGCCCCAATCTTTTGTCTCGGAATACGGGTGTTAATATATTAAGAACTTATTGACGATAGAGCATCAAATATTTATTTATTTATTTATTTACAAAATATACGGCAAGAGCCATATACATGTTACAATATATACTTACAATAATTAATTTCACACAAATATGAAATATAGAAACAAATAAAAATATACACATTGATGAAATATAAAAACATAAAATATAGATTCAGATACATACATACATACATACCATCACGCCATGTCCCTTGCGGGGTAGGCAGAGAGAACCGAACGCCACAATTTTCTATCCTGGCACGCATCCCTCGCCTCGTCCACATTCATGCATCGTCTCATACATGTTCGTCTATTGCTCACACTTCTAACATTTTCGTCTTTCAAAATTTCGTTCACATGGTCGTGCCATCCTTTCTTGGGCGTCCCCGACCTCTCATTCCATTCCTTTCCGCTCTGTATATTTTCTTTGTCAGGCGCTACTCATTCATTCTCCCCATGTGACCAAACCATCTCAATGTGTAAAAGAATCAGAGAATTAGAAAAAAAAAATACATACACACGGATTCATTGGGTTGATCGGAAAGTCATTTCGTTTTTTTTTGGGAAATTAAAGACGAAAATTAATTCCAAGGTTTTTCACATAATCAGAGACCGTCGATACCGATAATTAAATTCAATGTCTCAGGAATTAATAAATTTGTTTCATCTCACTAAATACTCTCCTGAAAAATAAAACAGTTTTTTCCACTCTATTTGTAGTGAATTCAAAATAATATGTAAATAATATAAGTGTTTCCATTTAACAAAAATTGACAGATTTTTATCATCTTAATAGAGACGAAATTGGAATACTATAGAAAAACCAGGAACTCAAGGCACCTACAGAGCTTACGACCTGTCACTGGCAGGTTCACGTGATCACTTTATACGCTTGCGCAACGCAATGTCTTCTTGTTATGTCCTATTATAATTCGTTTCGGAATAAGAAAACGTTTAAATCAACGGGCGACCGTGGATAAAAGGATTTTATCCGCGCGGTTTGACGTAATCAATCCCGTATAAATGCAGTCAACTTTTTGACATTTCTCATATACTATAATTCAGACGGATAAATTTAGATGAATCAGAATAGGACGTGCAATACAATTTTGAAAGTTCTATAATATATTTTAATAACGTGAAATAGATAGTATGAAAATATGACATTATTACTATTGCCATCTATGAAGTAACGAAGAAACTTTTTTGTAATGCCATCTATTGAGAAGTTTTGACTATTTTTTTTTTCATTTATTCATTCGTTCATACCATCGCGGCATATCCCACAATGTGAGGTAATCAGTGACAGGTTTGCGTAGCCTTAACCTTAAAAAAAGTACGACTCATATGCCCACATAATAGTCTCGTCTCACCTAAAAGTATAATTTATTTAAGAGACAAAATATATTTAAAAATATATGTATAGAAAGAGCGAAGGATTTCTGTATCGTGCAAAGATAAAACCAACTGCAGAGACATGGCCTAAGTGACATAATACAAGACAGAAGGACCTATTATATAAGGACAAGGAGAGCTGACCCCAACAGTTGGGATATAGCCATGGAGAAGAGAATTTCAAATTGATTTCCAATATGTAGAAGCGTCCACATTTGATTTTCAGGTGTAGTTGTTATTCGGTGTTTTTCATCAAATAATGTCATTTTGTCTTCATCGGTTTCGATTGGCCTTCCAGATCGTGATGCATCTTCAAATTGCCGGAAATAATCTGTTAATTTTCTCGTTAGAATCGAGCTGTGGCGGGAACAGGTTGGGACGAGAACGAATGGTTAAACCCAAGCGAGGCCCTCCCAACCGGACACCAACTCCCATACGGGACTTGGAAAGACCTGAACAGACTCAGAACGGGTGTGAGTAGATGTAGGGTCAACATGCAGAGATGGGAACTGCTGGATGATGAGCAGGATGTGACGTGCGAATGTGGAGAAGAGCAAAACGCGGCGCACCTGCTGATGTGCCCACTCATGGGGGAGCCTTTTGCAATGAGGCGAACCTCCTGGCTGCAAACGACAAGCCTGTGACGGCCGCAAAATATTGGAAAGGGCGCATATAGGGTCTGGACACGGAAATGAATGAAATGAATGAACTTGCCGGAAGATGTATCACGATCAAATAAGGAACAAGCAATGAACAAATTGCTGGAACGTAATTTTGCAAACCAGTTTTGACAATATGTAGATATATCTCCATAAGTGCTTTCACATGATCTCATCGCATTTTGATCAGCATAGTACCTTTTCGAGAGTAAAATATGCTGTAAATGCTGTTTTCGAATTTCTATCTTTTATTGGGTACAAAACAGTATCGAACGAACTTTTTCACCAATGAGTGTTGCCATATCAACCATAAAAATATTTTTATTTTTATATATATTTTTTTTATTTGTTTATTTAGGTAAAACAAACAGGAATAAACCTATAATTATTCTCCACGATTCACCTTTAAAAAAATAATAAAGTTCAAAAATTATAAAGTTCAAAATTATAAAGTTCAAAAATTACAAAATCAATTCAAAAGCATGCAAGGTAGTAGGTACAAAATACAGACAATTTGATTTTCCTTCGCTTGTTTACAAAATATACACTGAGGTAGGTAAGAAACAAAACATCAAATTCGCAGTACATACATACATACACTGATATCTTTCCCGCATTGAATACTATGTGAGCATAGATTGCACAAGCTCCGCAAATCAAGGCAAGAAAATATATTTTTTGAATTCATTAAATTCTGAAAAAATGAGTACAAGAGGTCTAGTCAACGATATGCTATTAAAATCGCGAGCAAGTCTAGGGAGGGGGGAAAATAGCCTATATTAGATTTAAGTGACTTAAAAGAAAAAAAGTCCCGAGATCCTGTATACAATTTTTTGCGTTAAAATTCAATAGACGTATATAATGAATATGCGGCTTTTTCGTATGACATTGCCTGTGAAAAAATACAAATAATTTATATATTGCGAAATAACTTTCCGAACAACCTATATTGTACATTAATCTGAAATACGATGAAAAAACATCTGTGGTCTAACGTATGCCAGGGTAGAAAAATGTAATGGAAAAAACGTTGAACTGATAGAATTATAGAATTTTACGTACGAATTAAATAATATATACGCCGGGAAAATTATACGTTTTGGACGAGATTTACAGTCGGAACGAATGAAAAGCAGGTAAGCCAGAAGTTTTGAAATAATATATAATCAAAATTTTGAATCAAATTGGTCCAGAGAAGCAGTACCACAATACAAAGCCATCACGCCGTGTCCCAGCAAAGTGAACCAAACGCCACATTGACAACAACGGGTTTGCATATTATGATAAAAATAATAATACTAGAATAATGAAATGTCAAAATTTACTTTATCGGTTTATATTTTTATGTTAAGATATATGTAACTGGCTGAAAAGAAATGGTAGAATACAATCTGCTCATGTCCTGTTAAATATCCTAACATAATTCACTGCTCTCTGCCTTCATAACCTGAAAATGTCGTATATCACAGCTTGGTTCATCCATCATTTCCACTAAAATTATATGGGCTAAATTAAATGAGAGTTCACGGTAAATTTTCTAATTATATTTCTTTTCTTTTTCTTTCCTGTTTATGTTAAATTATCTCTGTTAATTATTTTGTATTCAAAAACATGTAACCACAGGGCAAATTGAAACAGTAGGTACTGCCTCAGAACAGATTTGTCTAGTGACGCAATAAATTTCCAAATAGGAACCATTGTACATACTATGTTTATGATAAAATTTAAATTTAAAAAGACATTTAAGGCGTACAAAAACAAACTAGCATACCTAATAAAAAATACGAAAGAGAACTTTTATAAGCAAAAATTGGAAATGGTAGAAAACAATAGCAAAAGAATATGGACTATTATCAATGAGATAATCGATAAAAGAAATATCAAGAATAACACAATAAACACAATTAGCCATGACAACATAAAGATATGCTGTAAAGATAATCCTTCTCTTGCAGCCAATGTATTCAACCATCATGGGCCCTCTATTATTTACTGTCTATGTCAATGATATATTTAAACAGCAGTTAAATGGAAAAATAATATCCTATGCTGATGACACAGTTATAGTAATTGAGGGGGGTGCATGGAATACGGTTTGTGAACTAGCGAATTCCGACATCAATATGTTAAAAAACTGGTTTGATACGAATCTTCTATCATTAAATACCGAAAAAACACACTTTATCCCATTCTCTATTAATAAACTGAAAACAGATCTGGATTTGAAAATAACCATACATCATAATAATTGCAACACCAGCAACTGCCGCGAAATTTGCTCAACACTACGATCAACCTCAAAGATAAAATACCTCGGTATTATTATTGACCAAAACATGAAATGGAAAGCGCATTTAGGTGACTTAGTTAAACGAATAAGGAAATGTATTTATATTTTCATAAGACTAAGAGATGTATTAAATTTAAAAAACCTAAAAAACATCTATTATGCGACGGTCCATTCCTTGCTTATTTATGGAATCGTTGGTTGGGGAGGAGCATATGACAATATTTTAAACCAAGTTAGAGTTGTACAAAAATTAATCATAAAGGTTATACTTAAGAAAACACGCACTTTCCCCACTACAACACTATTTGACATGTTCAAAGTACCCAAAGTAGATAATATTTATAAAAAAGTGTCTATTTTGCAAATTTTCAAAGATAATGTTATACAAAAAATTGAAAAAAATAAGTCTCTGCGATTCCAAAATTATTTTAAAATACCCAAATGTAATACAGGACAATTACAAAACAACTACATTTATTTGGGAATAAAATTTTTCAATTGCCTCCCAAATGAATTAAAGCAGATAAAAGAATTTAAAAAATTTAAACATAAATTAAAATTGCACTTAACTTTCTAAAATAGTAGTTTTCAATTTTGTTGTTTTGATTTGTTTCAATTTCCAGTATTTTCTTTTTTTATTTTTGAATATGTGTTTTGATATATTTGAATCGTCTATAATGCTATATTACTCATTTTTCAATTATTTTCATGTTTTTCTTTTTTTTGGTTTGAATATGTATTCTGATATGTTTTCTCATTTGAGTATTCTTCTTTTTTATTTATTTTCAACCTTTTTATGATGTTTATTTGATTTTTTTTGTTCATGTATGATTTGATTTAATTAATTTTACTTTTATGTTGACTTTGCTTTGTATTGATATTTTTTATTTTGTTATAAGTGCTTCCCTCATCAAGCACAAGATTGTAATCTTTTTGATGAGGTACTGCAGGGAAAAATATGTAAGAATATTATTACTAGTGAATTTATATATTGATTTGTATTATAAAATATATTAAAAATAAAATAAAAAAATAAAATAAATAAGTATTTTTAAAATATAGTTATTTTTTTGTTATTGCTACGTAGATACATATATGTGCAAAAAAATGGAAATAAATAATTTCATTTCATTATGTAAATATTGTAATTTGTTGTGTTGTGATGTTTGGTGTCCGCTAAAATATTTGTTTGTAAAATACTCAGTGATTATGTAAAAACGAAATGTTAAATATTTGATTTGGTAAAATTGTAAACTGCTAGCCCTAGAACAGGGTTACCTAGTTGGGCAGCGGTAATCTTTATAATTGTCGTTTTTTTATAAAGGTGTGAAAAAATAAAAATTAAATAAAATTAATAAATAATAATATTAATTTGAACAATAAAGTACTATATACTTATCTGGGACCAATAATAAACAATTGAATTACAGCTGAGTTGCCCTAATGAACAAGGTTATTTCCAGTTTGGGACAAAAAGACTCGTGCTTTGGCACATCTGGAGGTTATCAATCTGTTTTACTAAACAGGATCACTGACGCCAAAGGCTCAAACCATAATACGCCGTTTTTTAAATTCGTCCAGCTTCCAAGAGGAATCTAGTAGTCCTTTGAGAAGCCAATAGATACTAGGAGTAGCATTAGCAGAATATTTACAAGAAAATTATAAGAAATCCTTTTCTGACTTATCGTTTGTGTTATACTATCGATATCTTGTACCTACTGAATTACCCTTTTGAAAACACGAGATGAAGTGTTTTAATTTTCTTAGAAATGCCACTTTTGTGATGCTTCATGAAGGATGAAAAGTTTCAACAAGAAAATATCATAAACAAGAATTACGTTAGTATTTATTTGAAAGACATTTTTTACTGGCGAAGAATCAATCAATGTAAAGTGGCTACTGAATCATAAATATTTTTAAAACTCCATTATAATTTAGTATAATTATTTACCACCTTGGAACACGATAAGCCTAATGAGGTGGTTTATATAAAACTAATTACACTGATTTTTTTTTGTTTATTGTAACAAAATTTCATGTTAAAATTAACCAAGCTATAGTGACTACAAAACATTTGGTTTTGTGCAGTACAGTCATAAATAGATAAACATTTATTACTGATTACCAAGGTTTGGCTAAAACGCAGGTAGCCAGTCCGATTTTCATAATATTTTTTTCAGTGTATAAATTCTTCTATATCGTACGTTTTAGAAAATGGTCAAGGTATTTTGTTTCTTTTTAATAAAAATACATTATTTTTTAATTCAAGACTGTCAATAGCTATTTATCCTACGCCATACAAGGATATCATCAAAACGTACACCCGTATTTAAGGAAAACATGAGGATCGAAGAGGCCTCAGGCCCCAATCTTTTGTCTCGGAATACGGGTGTTAATATATTAAGAACTTATTGACGATAGAGCATCAAATATTTATTTATTTATTTATTTACAAAATATACGGCAAGAGCCATATACATGTTACAATATATACTTACAATAATTAATTTCACACAAATATGAAATATAGAAACAAATAAAAATATACACATTGATGAAATATAAAAACATAAAATATAGATTCAGATACATACATACATACATACCATCACGCCATGTCCCTTGCGGGGTAGGCAGAGAGAACCGAACGCCACAATTTTCTATCCTGGCACGCATCCCTCGCCTCGTCCACATTCATGCATCGTCTCATACATGTTCGTCTATTGCTCACACTTCTAACATTTTCGTCTTTCAAAATTTCGTTCACATGGTCGTGCCATCCTTTCTTGGGCGTCCCCGACCTCTCATTCCATTCCTTTCCGCTCTGTATATTTTCTTTGTCAGGCGCTACTCATTCATTCTCCCCATGTGACCAAACCATCTCAATGTGTAAAAGAATCAGAGAATTAGAAAAAAAAAATTAAAAAATAATGATAAGATGGAAAAAAAATCGAATGTGACAATAGATCGACTGCAGCTATATGAATTGACAGCTATATCGATATAAAAGATTCATAATTTTTTTTTTTGGATACCGGCAAGATATCTCCGAAAATATCTGCAACATCACACAGTTCATTATCAAACCTATGCAATCGCGGTATTGGTGAGTTAAAAAAATATTGCGTGGAAGCTGCTTCCTCATGAAACATCACCGACTGTCTTGTCCGTCTATTCGGGAAGTGGAATTTAACCCCACTCACAAGTTCGATGCAGTCCATCTCTCCGTTGACTAACTTATATAAAAATGAGACATCCAGAAATCTTCTTCGATCGGCCAAGGAGTGCAGGATAATCTATATTTTCTATGAAGCGACCCATTTTGTAATTAAGAAAGCGCAAGAACTTGAGAATATATTATATCAGCTCTAATAAAAATTGATACGATTCTAAGCCATGTGTCAGTATCGGGAGAATACAAGCGTTTAAGACTTTTGTAAATGGAAAACTCATGGAAAAGGTTGATAGTTTTATTTATCTTGGACACTATGAAACTAGGTAAACATATTGAAGGAAGAAGAGGTCTAGCGTGGGCCGCCTTTGATTCCATAACTTAAAAAGAAAGTCTTTGATGCTTACGTTCTCCCAATGTAAATAGAATCATCAGAGAAATATCTAATAATTATTGTCTTCGATGGATGGATCTGTGCTTTTATGAAATAAAGCTTTTAGGGGAGGACTGCTGCCAACGTACCTATTTTTCAATTTGATTTACCATCATTATTTCTTATCAAATCGTTTTGAAAAAAATAATTTAGATAGTTTGGATATTAATAAACAAAAATATTTTTTAACTTTTTGATAATGTTCTGTATAAATTCTTGTAGAAAAATAATGGCATACCCCGATTTTCAACGTTTATCATATATTTTTAATAAACTATAAGGCGTAGAGTAATATTTTTTTTTTAAATTAAAGAAGACAAAAATATCTAGAAAAATATGATGTGATGTTGCAGTAATGCTTCAGGTTTAGTAAATAAACCTAAAAAACATTTATTTTCCATTCAGCGCCATTGTTTAATAAAAGTTTTTTTGGTTTATTTACTTAACCTGATTAGTTAATGCAACGTCATATCATATTTTTCCAGGTATTTTGTTCTTCTTTAATTTATAAAAAAAAATTGCTCTATACCTTATATTTTTTTAGATATTTAAGATAAATGTCTAAAATCGGGGTATGCTTATTATTTTCCTACAAGAATATATACAGAACATAATCAATAAGTTAAGGTATATTTCTCTTTATTAATATCCAAAATAACTAGGTTTTTTTTTTCAAAATGATTCGTTAAGAAATAATGATGGTAAATCAACCACCCTCTTGTGTTTTATTAAATTTCATTATGGAGTGTCACCAATGATAAATAAAACAAATATTTTTTAATTGCTTATACGCAAACATTGGATTTTTTTCCCCTTTCGGGAGTCAAATAGTAGATATTTTTTTGTAAGTTTTTAACATCTCAATAGAAACGAAGTTGGAATATTATAGAAGAACCAGGAACTCATCAAGGCACCTACAGGGCTTACGACCTGTCATCTGTTGGTGTACATGATTGTTTACAAATAAACCAATCTCTCTATCGATGGCGTTTAAAAAAAGTTTCTTCGTTACTTCATAGATGGCAATAGTAATAATGACTTATTTTCAGGTGATTAGATACTCATTATTCAAATATATAGAACATTCAAATTTTGCATTGATAAGGGAACTCAATAAGATGCCATAATTGGTGAACGTTGCGCAAGCGCATAAAGTGATCACGTAATAAGTCCCGTAGATGCCTTGAGTACCTGGTTCTTCTATTATATTCCAACTTCATACCTTTTGAGATGTGTTAAAAAGTTTGTGTAAATAAAACATTTTTCAATAATTGAATTTTTTTCGTGGAACCGACCTATTAATAGCGACATGTCGTGATATGGTCCGATAATGTTGCCAGTCACACAAAAGCAGACGTATAATAATAAATAACTAAGTAAATAAATAACGTTTGGTGTTGCCAATAGAATAAACAATAATGATGTCATGCGCCATATATATATATATATATATATATATATATATATATATATATATATATATATATATATATATATATATATATATATATATATATATATATATATATATATATATATATATATATATATATATATATATATATATATATATATATATATATATATATATATATATATATATATATATATATATATATATATATATATATATATATATATATATATATATATATATATATATATATATATATATATATATATATATATATATATATATATATATATATATATATATGTATAAAAAATGAAAATATAATGGTCACTCACATTATTCAGGAGGTTACGTGACTTGAGATTGTTAACTCCACATGCAGATGGATATCTGAAACAAATACAATTAAAATTGTTAAAATGCTTTTTATGTTTTCTTGTTTGTGGACTATATAAAGAATTCCTCAGCAAAATAAACATAAAATTAAATTATTTTTAAAAAGACTTAACCACGTAAAATAAAAAAGAAAAATGAGCGTTTTAATAGTATCCATATTTCAAGAGTTTGACATATTCCACCTCAGTTCCACAACATTTAAATACTCTATACAAAAGAAGATCAATAACCGCTTATTATAGGAAGCCTTGAAGGTATTAAATTCTGTCTTTTCTTTTCTTTTCATTTTAGTTGAATATTATGTTTTGAATCATTGTTAACTTGAAATGTTGCTCTTACCTACATACCAACCTATGATCATATTTTATTTTTTTTATTTTTTGCAAACTTGTATTATTTTATGTCAATCATAACGACAAAATGTAATAGGCCTTAATACTTGATGTTACTATTGTATTGTACTATGTCTTAACGCTGTTTTTTTGTCTAAATTTAACCTAAATAAAAAAACACTAACTGCCCGTTCCCACTTGTGTGTCGTGCACGATAAAATATCGTGTAATCTAGTGGTAATACATTTTAAATGGAGCTGTTTACACTTGTAACACACGTGTCAATGTGAACAGCTCTTTTTTAAATCTATTGCTACTAGATCACACGATTTTTTATCGTGCCAGACACACGACAAGTGGAAACGGGCAGTAACTGACAGCAAAACGTAAGAGTGTCGATGATATGGAGGTGTACTTGTGTACCATCACGCCATTTCCCTATTTAGGGTAGGCAGAGAGAACCGAACGTCAGACTCCTCTCTCTTGACATTTATTTCTCGCGTTGTTCACGTCCACGCATCGTCCACATACACGCTCTTGTTAATCTTACTTCAATCGTCTCCATCCTTCAAAATTCCATTTATGTGATTGTGCCAACTTTTCCTTGGCCGACCTCTACTTTTCGTTCCTCTTTTATCAGCCTTATGTACTTTTTTTGTCGGACGGTCATCACTCGTTCTTTTTATGTGGCTTAACTATCTTAGGCCATTTATTTTCATCTTAGTTACGATATTTCTTTCAATCATACATTCTCATCTAATGTCTCCATTTCTTCTTCTTCTTTCTACTTTTTAAAAGGCTTTATTTCACCGTTGCCAGTGTTCTAGCCTATTCTTTCATTCACCGTTTTACCACATACCTATTCGTCATAGTGACCTCGTTTCAATCGCGTTAATTCTACTTTCATGCGTCTTCATCCAGGTCTATTCTAATGAATATGAATACATATTATATATCGAATATTCTTTTTTAATTGCATATACGCAAACATTGGATTTATTCCCCTTTCGGGAATCAAAATGATATTTTTATTGACAAACATTTTTTCAACATCTCAATAGAGACGAAGTAGGGATATTGTAGAAGAACCAGGAACTCGAGGCAACTACAGGGCTTACGACCTTAAAGTGATCACGTAAACCAGCCGATGATAGGTCGTAAGCCCTGTAGGTGCCTCGAGTTCCTGGTTCTTCTACAATATCCCTACTTCGTCTCTATTGAGATGTTGAAAAAATGTTTGTCAATAAAAATAACAATGAATTTATTTGACTTCCGACGACCGTTGATAATGGCCTTGTAAGCCGAAACGGTTGTGGTGGAACATCCCTATGATGTTCCCACATCTCTACTTCACGTCATTACTACCAACGCAAGCTGAAGTTATAAACAGCCGTTTCCATCTTCGCAATTATGTAATTCGGAATGCTAGACGTATCGCGAATTCTCCTTGACATTCTTATTACGTGTAAATTGAATATATCTTAATACGGAGAGATGAGTTTTAACAATATATTTTGTACACGCAAATAATCATTCTTATAAATGTTCTTGAAAACTTATTAATCATAATCAATCTAATAATTAAATAACCATCTCCCTACACGGTCGTCGGAAATGAAATAAATTCGCTGTGGAATATACATATACTAGTTGCATGTAACACATGAGATCCAACTGTCGATAGCGATAGTATGTATAGTTGAAGAATATGTACCAAACTATAAACCCATAAATACAAATTATTGAATATTTTCAGATATTTTGTTTTCTATACAACATATGTAGGTATGTATGTCAAGATAGGATAGTATGGAGGAAGTTCCTTTTTTTCTACCCAGAATATGAAAATATCATGATGGTATGTATGTTTGGAGATGAAGTATCAAACTATTAAGTCTTCTTACATATTGTGTATAGGCGACTGCCATACAAAATGTATGAAGCGATGTCGTCACTAAATTCAATTTTTAAAAAAATTGTTAAAAAAAATTGAGATCTTCTACTACAATGTTAATATTTTTTTATAGAAAATTAAGTTATCCAGTTGGGGTGTTTCGGCTTTTTGCGATAATTGTATAAGTTTTGGAAATAAAGGCAGTTAAACTCATAAATTTATCATAAAAAAAATATTTTTCTTAATAAAAAATGTTTGAGAAACCCTGGAATTTTTTTGAAAAAATAAATTTGAGATTTTTTATTTTTCTATGTTTGTACCAATTTTCAGCGTTATAGCTTTTATGGTTTCTGAGATATATGGAAAAATAAAATAAAAATTAAAAAGTTGATAACCCCTGACTGAAACAAAAATTCCAAATTCTGAGTATAAAAGTTTTATAGGCCTGTAACTTTTTATATATTCTGAAATTTTGGGCTCTGTAAATTGAGCGGATCAAAAGTTATAAGGGACGGACGGACACACACACACACACAGACACACAGACACACGAAATGTTCTACTCCGAATTCTGAGTAAATCCGTGTATGGAACATATATGCTGCGAAGCCTCTAAGTTGGTGTTTTTTGACTTCAAAGTTGGAAAAGCCGTGAAAAAAGTAGACCTCTGCATACAATTCTCGCGTATCCTGGCTTGATACATTGTCGATATGTTAAGAGAACAAAGTTCTCCTGAACAAATCGACAGTTGGATAAATGTGTTCATATTTAACATAATTATTATGGAATTCTACAGTTTGGAAACTGTGTCAATCGACAGATTGAAAACTGCTGCATACTAAGCTTTACGTCGAATAATATAAATTAAACTTTATTGGGAAAGTATAAAGTGACGAAGTAAGAGAGCAAGCGAATAAGGCCGCCGTCGTGGCTGGATGCTTGAAAAATGCTGTATGGAGAAACAGAGACATGCTGAAGGAGAGTAAGGTAAGGATCTATAAGACCTGTGTAAGACCGAACATGACATACGCCATAGAAACAAGAGCTGACACCGCCAGAACAAAAAGCCTCCTAAGAACCACTGAGATGAAGACTCTACGACCCATCGCAGGCGCAATACTGCGTGACAGAGTAAGAAACTCGGAGATAAGAAGAATCTGTGATGTCGAAGATGTCGATGGGGAAGAACACGAAGACGATTCTGGAGAGATCGTGTGGGGAGAGCAGGTTCAGATCGAGTGGTGAGGATGGCAGCGGATGGGGAGATAACAAATGGCAGACCCCCTGGAAGACCACCCAAACGAAGGAAGGATAGCTGGACGTCTACCTCATAATAGCAGGCTCCGAGAATAACAGGACACAGTCCTAACTAAAGCAGAAGAAGAAGAAGAAGAAGAAGAAGAAGAGGGAAAGTATATATTCTTCAAATAATTTTATAAAACGTATTTTTTCATTGTACTATGTGCAGTGGAAACACTATTCTTAAGCGGTGCCTCACAGCATAAATTATTACGAAAATATTTATAATATTACTGGTTTTCCGTTTTGAGACTTGTCTCTATCTTTTGATATTTTGACAAAAAACATTAAAAGTGTCCGAATTTCGCAGAACGTGGCAGCGCTATAAACTGACCCTGGTCTGGCTTTCAGAGACGTGTGTACAGGGCCGGATCCGCTATGGGTACAAATGGTACAGACGTACAAGACGCAAAAAAATCTGAAGCGCCAAATATGAGGAAGAGAATAGCAATACCGGTGAATAGATCGAATTAGCGGAAAAAAAATATTAGAATTTACCTTTATATATTTTTACATAACATCGTAAAATCAAAAATTCTCAAGTCACACTTCTTATCCTTCATCCCTTCCCAACCCACCCTTTTCCTATTTTTTATTTTATTTAACACATAATTTTATAATACACATAAAGATATAATTCATAAGTGTAGTAATTTTTACTGAATAAAATAAATACATGAACAAAAAATCAAATAAACATTAAAAAAGTTTTGAAAAAAATTAAAATTAGGAATACAGACAACGGAGACATATCAAAATACATATTCAAATAAAAAAAGGAAATACATGAAAATAATTGAAAAATGAGAAATACAGACGATTTAAAAATATCAAAACACATATTCAAATAAAAAGAGAAAATACTGGCAATTGAAACAAATCAAACAACAAATCGAAAACAACCAATTTAAAATGTCAGGTGTAATTTTAATTTTTGTTTAAATTTTTTATATTCCTTTATCTGCTTTAATTCATTTGCGAGGCAATTGAAACATTTTATTCCCAAATAAATGTAGTTGTTTTGTAATTGTCCTGTATTACATTTGGACATTATGATTATTATTTTAATTTATGTTTTTTAAATAAAATTTTGCATATTTGTACTGTTTACTTTTTATTTCTCCTTTTTTATATGTATTTTTGTACTTGTTTGTACTGTTGTATTAACTAGTATGGGTGACTGGTAGAAATTGCCTACGGATAATAAGTCCGCCATATTATGTGATATGTTTTGCATAATAAAAGAACATAATTATTATTATTAACATAAGAAGTGACAGATTTAAACATTCAAAAAAAATATTTATGTTGGTATACTAGTTGCATGTAACACACGAGATCCAACTGTTGATGGCGATATTAAGTATACTCAGTCAAAGAATACATACCAAACCCTAAAAATCCAAGTTTTGGATATTCTGTTTTCTATAAAAAAACATGTATGTCAATTTAGGATATTGTGGAGGTCAGTCCTTTTTTGCTATCCCGAATATGTAAACAGCTTGATGGTATGTATGTATGTTTGGATATTAAGTATCAAGAATCAATTATCCTGCCATGACCGATTTATTTTGTTGTTGAAGCCACTCGTTGCTGGAGATAGGTCACCCGTACTACCAAAAAAAATAATTTCATAAAACACGAATTTGACTGGGTCCATATAATCTACCTAAATATAGCCGCATGAATGTTCTTTGGATACTAAACATTTATTTATTTATATACACATATGTGGGTATGCGTACTGCGTGAAATCGGCAGTAACGGAATAGTTTCAAATAATTTAGTCAAAAATTTTGGTATGTAAGTACCTACCTAATCTTAACTAGTGTTAGTGTATAAAAACTTTGGTAGTTACCTACCTAATCTTAACCAGTGTATAATTTAACCAGTGTATAAAAAACTTTGGTACCTACTTAATATTAACTAGTGTAAGTGTATAAAAACTTTGGTAGGTACCTACCTAATCTTAACTAGTGTATTATTTATCCATATAAAAAGTTTGATACCTACCTAATCTTAACCAGTGAATAATTTAACAAATATATAAAAAAATTTGTACCTACCTAATCTTAACTAGTGTATAAAAACTTTGGTACCTCCCTAATCTTAACTAGTGTATAATTTAATTCAATAATGTTCGTCTATAGTTGGCTTTATTTAAATGTTTGTAAAAAATTTCAAAGCTTTTGACAAACTGTCACAGCCACCCTTAATAATCTTCACAACGTATTATTGTTTTATTCATTACGCAGATTAAAAAATATCGTTCACCACAACATATAGACCGTCTCTTGAATATGAGGAGATCGCACTATCAACCATCAAACAAATTTGACAAATTAAATTAGGGCGCCAAAGCTTCTAGAACTTGCCCTGCGTGTTTAAGAAGTAAATTCATTGGATATCCTACTTCCTGAATAAAAGACGATCCAGGAGACTGACGTGATGAAACTACCAAGTAGTGTGAGATAATAGGAAGTTTATATACTACAGGTATATTCCGCTCCAACTAACTTCTTCGGTCTACAGACTTGAAGAAGAAAACAAATTAAAGTCGCAAGTTATCATTTATTTATGACTCACGTCTCTCAGCTTCTCCGTGGAAGTGCATTCTGAAGTATTCAAGTGTCGGTAAGTGATCATTTAACTTTAAGGTGCATTTTATGGGAACATTTAGATAACATCTGCGATGGGAGGATGAGGTGAAAAAGGATGCAGAACAATTACTGCAAGTAGCAGAATGGAGGACAGCAGCAGGAGACAGGAGGAGTTGGAGGCGAGGATTGATGGAGGCCAAGGCTCGATATGGGCTGTAGAGCCATCGGAAGAAGAAAGAGATAACTTCAGAAATAAACGTAGTTCAAAGTACAGAGACACACTAAATAAGATTTTTTTTAATGGTAACAAAATTTCAAGTTAAAATTAATCATACTATTGTGACTATAAACAATTTGGTTTTGTGCATCCAAATGTTTTGTGTACACAGACAAACAGTAGAGTCATAAATGGATATACCTTTTTTACTGATAAAAAAGTACATAATATAAAGTGGCGAGTTATTGTCATATGTCAATTTCTAACTAACCAGTGTTTCCAGTCCAGAGAGTCAATCAATATTGGACTGAGAAATTATTTTAAATATTTTTTTTCTCTGCTGGGGATCGAACCCTGGACGCCAGCACAGAAACTAAACGGATTACCAACTGTGCCATAGCTATATATCAATATGCTATTTTTTAAACTTTTACTTTGTTAAATTAGTCTTTAGTTGAGCCAGAACAATCAGGCAACTCCTGTGTACAATAAAAGACCGCAAGATCGCATATCTAGGCCACATAATGAGTAGAGAAAATATCACTTGCTTCAATTAAAAATGGAAGGCAAGATATAAGGTCGCCGAGGGACTGGAAGGAAACATGTCCTGGATGCGTAATATCAGGGAATGGACGGGGTGCAGAAATCTGGAGAAGATATTTCAGGCAGTTCAGAACTGAGAGTGATCGCCAACGTCGTGGGTTCCTGGTACCAGATGAAGAAGAAGAAATAATGTTTTTTTTACTTAAGTCCTTATAAGGTATATGAAAAATTTCACCTTTTTTGTGAAAACAAATCTTCAAACATTTTAGATGATTGTTATAAGAAACTGGGGCGAATGTTGAAGTTGGATTTTTTTATATACCTACCTACCTAGCACAAACAATTTCTTTGACAAGACAATTTATTTTTTAATTAATTACCTTCCTACGTACATTTTTATCTACTTTCTGAGACCTGCACTTTATTCTAAGAAAGACGATGAAAAAATACTTGTTTGAGCTATGTCAGGTAATCGTACGTTGACTTGCTAGATTTTTAATTGAATTTCTAATGAAATTGCTGAACATGAAAATAAACTAGAATAGTTAACAAAGAAGGTTCATAGTATTTGAATAACTACCTTTTTACTCCTCACAACCCCAAATAGTATGTATAGTGGGGAGTTATGAATTCGCAATTTTTAAGGTTATTTTTGTATTCTTCTTCTTCTTCTTCAGCCAGTTTTCATCCATTCTTGGACATAGGCCTCCCCTTTGATCCTCCACAACTCCCTGTCTTGGGCACACTGCATCCATCTTCCTCCGGCACATTTCTTGATGTCATCAGACCACCTTGCCTGGGGTCTGCCAACACCTCTTCGGCTTGTTCTCGGTCGCCATTCTAAGATCTTTTTGGTCCATCGTGAATCCTGGCATCTGGTAATATGCCCAGCCCAGCTCCACTTAAGGCCAGCGACCCTTTCCGCTACATCGGCTACTTTGGTTCTTTGTCTTATCATGACATTCTGAATTCTGTCCCTTATTGAAATATCCAGCAACTTTCTCTCCATAGCTCTCTGTGTCACTAACAGCTTGTGCATTATTCTTTTTGTTAGGACCGATGTTTCCATTCCATAAGTAAGCACTGGGAGAATACATGCATCAAATAGCTTCTTTTTCAAATAATGGGAGTATTTACGGGATTTCAGAATGTATGATAATTTTCCAAAAGCTGCCCAGGCAAGGCCACGTCTTCTCTCTATTTCTGCCTCTTGATTTACTTTGGCAAGCATCACGGTATGGCCTAGATATATGTATCTGTCTACTCTTTCAATTTGCACTCCATCTATTATGATGGGGAAGGACTCTTCTGCGTTACTCATCATTTTGGTCTTGGAGATGTTCATCTTCAATCCAATGTTCACACAGATTTTTGTATTGCAGATTATCAACTACTATTATGCTGAGATTGTATTCTGAAAGTTTCATCACAATGTATCTGTGTATGCTGTCTTCTGTGTGCTATGTACGGCGTGTTTATTTTACTTTATCGATAACAGCCTAAAGTTCTCATACATTTTTTTCAAATTTTACATGTTAATAGATACTCGCTTAGACCCCATTAGGTACATCTTGAATATATCTGATCAGTGCTTCTCAATTTTTTAAACTGTCTGATATTTCCCAAGCTTAGAAAACTCAAAATGAAATTTTTATTTTCAAATTGCTAAAAAGGCATAATCATCGTCACCATCAATGGCTCCACAGCCCATTGCGGGCCTTGGCCTCCTCCAGCATTCTTGACATGCTTCCCTCTAGTTCCTTGCACCAACAGCCTCCACATCCCGTTGCACGCCATCCAGCCGTCGGAGCTTGGGTCTAACAACGTTTCGTCTACCTTGTGGCTTTGGGTGCAGGATCCTTTTTGGCACTCTTTCACCGTTCATTCTTTCCACGTGTCCTCCCCATCGCAGCCTCCCTATTTTTATCACCTTTATAATGTTGGGCTCATTATTAATATTGTAGATCTCATCATTGTGTCGTATTATCCAAGCTCCGTTTACCTGCACAGGTCCGAATATCCTTCTGAGTATTTTTCTCTCGAACACTAGTAGAGACAATTCATCTTTTTTACTTAATACCCAGCATTCAGAACCATAAGTTAGTAAAAAGGCACGTCATCACTTTTATAAAATGGCATTGGAGAATTATAAAGTTTTCATAATAAAGCATGTAAATCAAAAATAATTTGACAAACTCATTTCATGAAAATTTTCCATACTAATTTTCAATACTATTCGGAGTGACTTGTAGCGTAGAGTATATCGTTGGCCGCAACCCTCTCGTTTAAACCATAAGAATGGTCGATAAATATGTTCCATAACATTACTTTCTTATATAAAAAATAATATATATTAATTATAATTGTCTTGAGAACACGCCGACAAGTCTAGAAATTTGACTTGGCGTGACTCACAATCTTTGTTTTCTTTTTTGTAGTATCATATGTTTTTTTATTATTTTTCAATAAAAAAAAAATATTTTATGATAAATTTAATATCTCAATAGAGACGAAGATGACACATTTTTTTTTTAAGATGTTTATTTTTTAATAAAAAGTAATACATATTTATTTTCCCGCCAAACTGCAAAGCAGTTTTTTGGCAGAGCAGATTCTCTCTTTCACATAATATTATTAATTTCACATATAATTATTTCATTATAAACTTATCTCAAATATTAAAGAAACGGAAACTAAACAAAAATTTGAAAGAAAAAAAATTGAAATAAACCTTACACATAATATACATTAGATACCTATACCTATAATTAATCAATATAATAATTCAAAGTCTAACGAACGCTTGAATTCAGATCATTATAGGAGAAATAGAAACTCGAGTCATCTATAGGGCTTACGACCTGTCATCGCTGGTTTACGTGATCACTTTATGCGCTTGCGCAACGTTCAACAATTATGCCTACCTATTGAGTTCCCTATCAATCTAATTTTTGAAAGGTCTATACACTAAAAAAATGTAAATAATAACAAAAATTAATGTAAAATACCCGAACGATAGTGACAACAAACCATTTGTTTCTGTGCACACAGCCAAACCGTACAATTATAAATAGATAAACTTTTAATACTGATAACAAATATCTGGCTTAAACGCAGGTAGCCAATTCGGTTGTCATATTTTTTAGTATATATTTTAATCGTGAAAATTTGCAAAGCACTAGTTCCTTGATATCCTGTTTCTCCAATAATGTTGAGATGTTAAAATTTTTCTTAAAATATCATTTCCTACAGGCAGGGAAAATAATCCTATTTTTTCGTATATGTAACTATAAAAATATTCTATATATTAATGAGTAGGTTGTGTCTAACGCTTCACTTATTTATTTATTTATTTGTCAATCTAAATGCGGCACGTTCGTGCCTCAGTTAGATTGATATTTGACTACAGAATCAAAGGCCCAGGGTTAAATTTCCAGTAGATAGTTTTTTGTATAATTCATTCAATAACAAGAACATTGGCTACGAGTAACAATAATTGAAAGAATACATATATAAAAACCAATTAAATGCTGATAAGAGTCATTGGAGTCACATGGATGTATGTATTCATGTTATTTGTTGGGAATTTGTGAGACGTACCTTATAGAAGAAATACTTCAGAGCAGACATTAATACTTCTAAATAAACACTTCCTTGCAGCCTACGTAAGAGGCGAGTTTATTGCCATATGGCAATTTATTCCAACTAACCAGTTTTTCCAGCCCAGAGAAGCAATATTTGCGTGAGAACAGATTTTAAAGAAATTTCCCCTATTCATCTTTATATAATATATTCAGTCAGTAACATTCATATATTCATGCTATGTAATTACTTTATTTTATTTGAATTGTTTTTTTTATTTATTCTATGGTTCTTTAATATACCTTTCTTATGTGTTTTTTTTTTATATTATCTGCTAACTTTGATATGTATAGATTTTATCAATGTTTATAAATCGTGTTTCTTTGGTTAAGTTGTGTCATTTTATATTTTGTTTTGTAAAGGGCTGTAAGCCGTGAAGGGCTACCTTGAAACCGGTCGTATTACATCTAGATAAAGTTAATTATAAAAAGTATCAAATAGATACATCAATCCAATCTAATTTGAAATTTAACAAGTTTTTTAAACCACTTTTTGAAAATAATAGATTTTTTTATTTCTAATTGTCAGTTATAAATTGCACAAGTCTTCGGCACAATATAATAATAATAATAAACCGTTTATTTGTTGCCATTATTCTTACATCACATAAAATCAAAAAAAATATACAATTTTGAACTACAATAGACAACAAAAAGGCTATTGCTCAGCTGTGCACTACCAGGTATCCCTGGAGTGCTGCTGGTTTTCGGCAAAGCCTTGGGACAACACAGAACAAAACATTGTCAAATTTCTACGTTGTCAAATTTCTATTTAAGTCTGGTATCATAAAATACCTTGAATATTTGAATGAAATTATATTATTTTTTGATATCGGTGACCATTTTTACGAGAGAAAAAAGAAATAGAAGTATCTCTTACCGTTTGATATTCCCCTAAGCTAGATTAATAAATCAATTATTAGGGTAGCTGAGTTCTTATTCAAATACCTCCTTATTTGATTTATCGCATTTTTATATTATTACATAGATAGCTATTACATTATGTAAAATATCTGAAAGATTTTACATTATACCTTCTCCTAAATAAAACAGGTATTTTGATAATCTATTTCTGAGAAAATAATTTTAATAAATGGATGACTTACATATTTGCTTACTCAATGCAAAAGTCGACTGCCCTGAACCATTTGGATTCTATATAGGCGTCCTTAGTTCAATTGTTCCCAAAAATCTTTCTTTTCTGTACTGGATATATGTATGTATGTACTGGATTGTTGGAAAAAATGTAATTTGTTGATAATCTCGCCACTTGCACAGAGTGAAAAGAAACCTACTGAAGAAACTTAGTAAAGTACTCTACTTTCCATACCAATCCATTACACAGAAGAACTATTAAATTCAGCCATACTAGAGTTCAGTACAATATGATTTTGTACTAATTTTATTAAGTACCTGACAATATCAAAAGAGTCACATAGATGCAAACTAGTCATTGAAAACAACCCTACAGAGCAAGGTATGTGAATCACATACCTTGGTGTTTAGATCTCCAGCAGTTGTGACCTGTAAAACGAAGTCCGTACACATAAGAATAAAACGATAGGTAGTAGGTTATTAACTATACTATATGGAGAAATAAACAAATGCTTACCACCAACAAAGTCATAATATACAATACACAATGCGATTGTCCGCCCCATTATGACATATGGAACAGAAGTAAGAGTCGATTCCGACAGGACAAAAAGATGTTTCAGAGTGACTGAAATAACACGTTACACTTTGATCGGTAGAGTCAATACAAATCACCTGTCTTGATCCTTCCCCTCTACCTTGTATGTAACGCCTCTATTCCGTTCATGCTACTCACCAACTAGTAGGTATGTACTTGCTTGCCGCCGACCTCGAACGCACGTCATTTTGAATACGTTATGTCGCGCTGAGTGCTCAATATCACCGGAAAAATCTTTATACGAAGCATCATTTTATGTGTAGTGCTGTGCCCCTTCATTGCATACTTTGTCGGAGTGGGTGAGCGATATAGCCGATGATTTTTTTCCGTACCGGCAAGCTATTTAATTTCTAGATCAATTTCTTCTCATACCATTATTTACATTATCGCCGTGAGTAATGTGTCGTGACAAAGTGCAATTTACATTATACAAACCACTAATCTCTTAGGCTGAGTTCCAATCGACAATTCAGCGTTAACACATTCCAATAAAGGAAGAACCCTCAGAAATGAGACGATCAGGTCCATATGCGGTGTCGAGGGCATAACAAGATGGGGACGTAGCAGAACACGCTTCTGGAGAGAACATGTCAAACTCATGGACGACAATAGATTGTCAAAATTGTAAAGACGTAACTACCCAACAATAGAAGACTACCCAGAAGACCTGGGAAGAGACGGAAGAACAGTTAAACCTGCTTCTCCCAGGATAGTCCACCTTTACAAACAGGTGAAATGACCCAATACACGATAAAATATTTTCATATTTTCGCAAGCAACTCAGATTGCTTCCTATCCGTTTGCGCCGGGATCAATACACTCTGTCTTCTGTTTAATATTTTGAACAATCCTAATACTCCATAATATCTGGCCGAAAGATTTCAACCTCTGACCTCTCATGGACTCCCGCTTCGATCTAGAGAAGAGAGAACCCTCGCCATCCCATCACATGCCACGGCTTTCTATTCATCATCATTTACTGTCCATGCTGCGCGATTATGGATCAACGTCGCCCTTGATATTAGAACTGCACCAACGTTAGCAACCTTCAAAACCAGATTAAAACGCGCGCTCCTTCTTTCTATTTCTTAACCAACATACTTCCCATTTATTTCCCTATTACTTTAGTTAGTCATATCTCCTCTCATTTTTTTCCCTTCCCTCCCATAGTGTTGTAACAGGTTTCATCTAAGGCTTGTTTAATTGTCATTGATGTACACATTTTTATCCTTCTTACTTTATTGTGTTCAAATGTACTATATTTATAGTTTTATATAGGTTTTCTTTTCTTTTGTACATGTACCATTTTCACTCACTAACTGTTACAGATGGTTGCTGGAAGAAATCGCCACTTGGCAATAAATCCGTCATTTGTACTAGCAAATAAGTAATGTACAATAAAGTGTTTAAAATAAATAAATAAATAAAAGAAAGGCTTAATTTACTTGAGACTTAAAGCAATACATCCGCCTGAGGACACTTTTTTGTACATTGATAAAATCAATTAAAATATGTCCTCATGTTGATATTCTTATTGTTTCGCTGAAAATAAATCTTCGATATTCTTTTTCTAACCAGCAAGATTTAGGTGAACAAAGAGCGATCGCTTCTTCATCAGTCAAGATAAAGAACTTCCCGCCTTTTAAGGCTGAGATACCGAGAAGTTTACTGATAAAGACAAAGTACCCAGTTAGGGGAACATTTTTCGTAATAAGACATAAATTATATTATATTCTGGTAGAAATTAAGCGACGTCATCAATGGACGAATAACAAAGATATGATGCTACGAGGGTCGATCAATAAGTTCATAACCGTTTTAGGAAATGTAAGATCTTATTATTAGGTTACAAAAATATATTATCTAAAATCACATTAATTTTTATCAAGATTTGATTTTTATAAAATAATCCGACTGCCCATATTTCAAAATCATCAACTAAAAAATAGAAACACAAAATATACTTTATCACTTTAATAATAGTTGAGATGCAAATTAGTCGTAGAAAATAACATAATAGAGCAAGTAATGGACATTAAATACCTGGGAATAGACATCACTAGCAGCGGTAGCCTTTACGACGAAACATTAAGACAAGTAAATAAAGCAGCTGCAATATCAAGATGTCTAAAGGAAAGTACATATATGGAGGAATAAACACATGAATATCGAAAGCAAAGTCCGAATATATAAAACATGTGTAAGACCCATTGCCACCTACGGAGTAGAGACCAGAGCAGACACAACGAGAACAAAATCTCTTCTGAGAACATCAGAGATGAGGACATTGAGATGTATAACCGGAAACACTCTAAGAAACCGAATTCGAAATACTGAAATAAGAAAAAAGTGTAGTAGGTACGGAAGACATCGTCAGATGGGGAAGACAGCGGAGGCGATATTGGACTCACATGTAAACAGAATGGATGAAAATAGACTCCCACGTATCGCTCTCCAAGAGAATCCAGCTGGAAGAAGACCACCAGGAAGACATCCAAAGAGATGGCGAGACAGTTGGCAGTCCACATCGCAGGAGACAGAATAGCGGTAAAAACAGATCTTTGTATCTGGGAAAAGGAAGAAGAAGAAGACTATAATAATTATGCTGTACCTACCACTTAAAATCATATATTACAGGATTGAAGACGAAAGTTTTTTACGTTGTTTTCGCGTGTCATTTCTACCAGAGATTGGTGACCATCATTTCATCCTCCTCTCTACCCTAGCTCAGTCTTTTGAGGGCCTTGCGTCTCTTGGCATTGATCAGCAGACATGTGTCCACGATGCTTAGGACTCTCTCATCGATGGGACACGGAGTGCGTAGTAATCTACTGTAGGTAGAGACACATTACAAATGCCTCAATCTATTGGTCATTGAGATTTTGAGAGTACAACCCTTTAAACTTGACAATAACACTTAGCACACATGCTTTAACTGTTGTCCATCTTGTGCTCATTTTTTTACTTTATTATTCAATGTTTCCTTTTTTAAGGTCAATATAGTTTTCTGAATGTTTCTGCCTTTTCTTTTATTTCTCAAAATTTCTTTGCTTATTTTTCACGAAACACATCGGACATAACTGGCCAACAAATGAATCAGTCTGAAATTCAGTGTGGTGTCGTTTGATAGATGTCACTACACGCAGATATTGACAACGTCACATGTCATCAAAAACGGGTACTTATCGATCGTCCCTCGTTAACTGAAGGGAATATTCCGACAATAAGCCCCTCTTCTCTCGCTCCCAAACCAGTGGCGTCTTCGGCAACAGCACTAAATCACAAGTTTCTTTGACAGCCTCGTATTTTTCTCGATTCTATAATAATCGATCATACATTCATATTAAATTATCGTAGGAGATAATTTATGGAGGGGGCATTTTCTGAAAACGGTGCAAATTCAAAAATTCAAAGAACCAGCCGTTTGGGGAGGGTTTTTCTGCAGTCAGCAGGTACATATGTAGTATGACAATGGAGCAACATATGTACATATTTTGTCATTGTTAAATTACATGATGGCAACAAACCCGCCATTTTGTCTATAGTATATACAAAAACAATAAAAGATAAAAAAAAGCAAATTCATCTTTACTCCTCAAATAAAGAACACAGGGGAAAAACGTGGAACGTCAAAATCACATTTGCATAAATCAAATTTTAATTTTTAAAAGCACCTATATTTTTATTCTTTGAAGTAAGGCTGGGTTGTTTCAACAAAAGTATCAGTTATAGTGTAGTTAAAATCCTTTGATTTCATGAAATTGTTCAAAATGGCGTCCTTTAACGACATCTGATTTCAATGAAACCACCAAGAGTTTTGAAGGATTTTATGAAATTAAAGTATTTTAACTATACTTTTACTTTAATCTTTGTTCGAGAAACACAGCCTTAGTGTTTAATTTTCTTATTAAAAATGTCAACTAACTAATATATTTTAACAGTGCCCTGATACAGTGAGGTAATTAAGCAAATAAGTTGAGAAAATACAAAAAAAAATCATTAGAGATGGTAGAAAAGAGCAAAGAATGTCATTGACATTCTTTGCTCTTTTCTACCATCTCTACTGTACTATTTTTTTCTTATCAATGTCATTTTTCTTATCAATTTAAATCCACAATACAATTTTTTCTAGCCATTGTTTGAAGGACACTCAAAATTACTCTTGATAGTTCAAACTAGGGCGCAACTCAATAAAATAATTATATCCATGATATGGGTAAACATGCATAGTTTTTATTCCGCCGGTGACCAAACTTGCCCCCTTGACATAGTGAATCAACGTCGTCAAACTCACTTTATGTGCAAAAAGAAAAACCTAAAAAATATATTTATTTATTTATTTATTTATTTATAAACGGCATAAAATGCCTTTTAAATACATAGATAGAAACACATATTGATGATAATAATAGATAAAATAAAAAAAAGCAATAAGTATACACTTGGCAAACAAAAAATAAAACTTAAACCTAAACAGTAAGACAAAAATAAAAAAATAGATGTAAGCAAACATAAAAAAAGATATAAGTACATAAGGATCCAAAAAAAATAAACAGTAAATTCAAAAATAAAAAAACATTAAATTCAAAAATCAAAAAATCAATAGACGTATGCAAACATAAAAAAAACGATGTACATATGGACTCAAAATCAACCAAAACATTAAATAAAAAAGTATTATTAATAGCAAAAAAAATATCAGTGTTATCTAAAGTAATAAAGCAATCAAAATGTTAGTGTTTGTGTGTGTGTATGTGTGTGTGTGTGTGTGTGTTTGTCTCACGCCTTCTGAAAAACCAAGAGCATCTAAAAATCTAATTTATGTGCGAACGTGTACCTGTATACCTGATGCAGTGTCACGCTAAAAATAATGCGATAAAAATGCTGAATTTTAAAAATATTTCAATAATTATTTTTTTCATACAAAATTTTCCAAGTCGTATCTGTCAAAAAAGTGTACATTTTGCACGCAAATATCTGTTAGTTTAAAAGTTAGAAGTACGTATTTACACGAAGAAAATATATTTTCAAATATAACTTAGCGTTTAAGTGAAAAACATGGTGAATATTTTGTATAATTATAATGTTAAACTTATTTTTAAAGTAAGCGTTTTGTACATAAACGCCGCCATTTTAATATCTTTTCATACAATATTTCATTTTCCCACCGAATGAATATGTTCTTGAAAATAATAAACCTTTGAAATAAATGTAATTATGAAATAATAAAATGAAACACAAGACATTACGGCAAGTTTTAAGACGTATATTGTAAAAGTCTGTTAATTATTAGTAAAGATATAGGCATAATAAAATTGCATAATTTGTATATAATATTTGATATTTCGGACAATTTTCATTTTTATGGCATCGAACAAACCAATGTAGGTACCTACATATTATTCAAAAAATGTCTACAAACCATTTGATATTTTTTACATGTTCTATGGTTACTATGGTAACGGACACATTCTGATATTCAAATAAAATTTGTTATAAATCGAATTCAAATTAATTTAGAACATCATTGTAGGTAGGTACCTGCATACCTAATACTACTTAAAAACCAACAATATACTAATTTCGTATAGGAAAATTATTAAACTATCTTAGGTTAACTACAATACACATGTCATTCAATCTACAAACTATTTCCTATAGTGAAATTCTTCTTTTATTTAAGTAGACCTTTGGGTGATTTTTTATACAAACTATTTCTTGGAGTTTAATTATTCTTCCTCTTCTTTTGTGAAGTCATTTGGGACAGTTCATAAATAAACTATTTCCTATAGTCTAATTTTTCTTTTTCTTAATTTATGTAGACCTTGGGTGAGTTTTTATACAAACTATTTCCTATAGTCTAATTCATCTTCTTCCTCTTCTTTTATGTAGCCCTTTGGGTGAGTTTTTATACAAACTTATTCCTATTATCTAATTCTTTTTCTTCTTATTTTATGTAGACCTCTGGGCCAGTTTTGATACCAACTATTTCTTTTAACGTATATCTTCTTTTTCAAATTTTATGTAGATCTTTGTTGAATTTTGTATAAATTAACTTCCTATAGTCTAATTTTTCCTCTTTTATGTAGACCAAGGGAGAGTTTTCATGCAAACTTTCCTTTAGTCTAATTCTTCTTCGTCTTCTTTTATGTTGACCTTTGCGTTAGTTTTTATAAAATCTATTTCCTGAGGTATTCTTCTAATATGTAGACCTTTGGGTCAGTTTTTATATTAACTACTTTCTATAGTCTAATTCTTCTTTTTCTTATTTTTTGTAGATCTTTTGGTTAGTTTGTATACAAACTATTTCCTTTAGTCTAATTCTTCGTTTTCTTATTTAATGTAGACGTTGGGTGAATTTTATATAAAATATTTCCTATATTTCAATTCATCTTCTTCTTCTTTTATGAAGACCATTTGGTCAGTTTTTTATATAATACATTTACTATTGTGTAATTCTTCTATTGCATCTTTTATGTAGACCATTGGGTCAGTTTTTATTACAAACTATTTGTTATAGTCTTATACTTATTCTTTTTTTTTCATTTAGTCTTTTGGGTTAGTTTTAAGTCTTATAGTCTATTGTATAGAAATATTATAAACCACATGCACACTTGACGAAAATACATAAAACGAATGGGATGTGACCATCACTAGAATCTTCTCAATACTTTTTTTCAATCGAAATTTACACCATTTATTATATCATCATATATTGCTTAATTTTCAATAACTACATATTTGATTTTGATGACAATATAATAAAAAATCGGGGTTGTGGCCATTACTGGAATCTTCACAACGTTTATATTCAAATTAAAAACTATTTAAGTCTTCTTCTGTAATGTAGATCAGTTTTATTGTGCAAAAATATAATAATCTATAGGTATGCACACTTGACGAAAAATATAAAAACGAATGGGATGTGACCAACACTAGAATCTTTTCAGTACTTTTGTTTATTTAATTTTTAAGCCATTTCCCATCATCCAAAATTACTAAATATTTAAAACACATTTGCGTTCGATGACAATATATAAAAATAGGGGTTGTGGCCAAATCCAAACTCTTTACAACGTTGTCTCTTTATAATCAGTCATATTTAAAACCATTTACCATAGTCCATGCGTGCAGAAATTGTATGTACCTACTTATATATAAAAACAAATGGGTTGTGGCCATCACTTGAACATTTTACATCGCTTAAACTCAATTAAATTTCAAACTACTTTTCATACTACGAATTAGCAAATATTTTTTGTGACAATATTATATAAACGATTGCTTATTCCTTCACTAATTTACATTCTTGGCCAACGGCGGGACATAAAAGCTAGTATAAATTATAAATAAACAAAAAAGATATGCAAAAAAAAACAAACATTTAACAATCGCAAATATACAAATCCGTACTAAAATATCACAGGTTGTTTCTCTCATAAAAAAATGTGCATATCGTCTGTTTATATTTGAATTTGGACAGCATAAAAATGTCACCTAAATGAGAATATTCATTTCCAGTATTATGGAGTCGACTGATTAGCGAGTGATATTCTGTCTGTGTACGTGTATTGTTGTAATAAAATGGTGCTGTCTGTCTGGTTGATCGTCGTGGTATATTGTAATTAATCAATTCTGTTAGTGCAGGGGTATCCAAAATAGAGTGAATTATTTTGTGTAAAGTAACCAAGTCAAATATTTTTCTGCGATCTGATAGTTTTAATAAATTTGTCAAATGGAGAAGGGCATTGTTATCTATTAAATGTCTAGGAATAAAAATCTTGAAATTCACATATCTAAGAAATCTACGTTATAATTTTAAATATCCCCCCTGTCTCTCTATTAATCTTGTTTTCATTTTTTTGCTACGTATAGTTTGAATAGCTTATAATAATGCTTTGTAAATGAGGTCCCAAAGACGAATGCGTGATAAAAGAAATAAATTAATCAAATAATAATAATAATAATACACAATCTATGATAGGATAAGGAATGTGGATATCAGACGAGAATGCAAAATCGAAAGCGATAGGTATTGTGAGTAAATTGAAAATAAATGTTCTGTGATGGTTCCGACATATAGAGAGAATGAACGATGAACGCCTGACAAAGAATGTATACAAGGCTGAAAAGAATGGAATGAGAAGTACGGGCTAGCTAAGAAAGAGTTGGCATGATCATATAAATAAAATATTGAAAGATGGTAATATACAGAATAATAGGAGATCATGTATGGCGCGATGCATGGATGTAAATAAGACAAAGTATGTACGTCAAGTTTATTTGATATCGGAAACTAAGTAGAGTAAGAAATTATTGATCATTTTAATATTATTTTATAACAATTGATAAGATAGAAAATATAAACAGGATTAAATAGGTATCGTGTGGTGAGTCAGGCGCTCACGAGATTGCAAGGAGTTCCCTAAGCCATATTCTGGCTTCGGTCGTCAGGTTATTTAGGAAGTTTGTCAACCTCCACTTAGTCTACCACGGGTAACGCAAAGAGACAAACAGTTGGTGCTTCTACACAGGAATGGCGCAAATACACAATAATTAAATTGGTAGGTACGTACCTACTTAATATTTCCAAGAAAAAAAGATAATACTTTTTAATTTAGACATCCTTTCAATTTACATTTCTCATGTATTTTTGATAATGCATTTTCAACAGATGAGAAGTCAAAACTTACCAAAAAGTTATTTATTTAGGTAAGGATTGAGATTTTTTTAAGCAATTGCTCAATATAGTGTAGCTGCGCCTTTTTAACGAGCTGCAACATGTACATATATCCTCGACGATTCTCGAATATTCACGAAGATTAACGAAGATCAACGAACCACAGCCCACCGTTGTCCACAGATCTCCATTCATGCGTTGATCGATTAACATGGTAGAGTCGTGTTTAATCTTAATGTGTTAATGTATTAGTTCCAACCCACGAAATCACAAATTAATTAACATATTATTTTTATTGTATCTATTTAATTCGAATATACCAGTGTTGATCATGTAAGTAGTTTTATTTGAAACTTTTCATCACTTTAAATAATACCTATACATATTATCAATTATTTAATGAACTGACATAAGCAATATCATATTGGGAGGTAGATGATTTAAATTAAATATTATCCTTTTGAACACGCAAGTTTGTAACATGTACCCCCAAAATAGTTTAAAATGGTCTTGAAACTAGATTCATAAAAACTAAAATATGACGTTATTGTGGAGAAAATCAAGCACATTAATAATCATGCTTTGAAACATAATAATAAGCAATCGAAATTCCATCCGTAAATTCTTTTAACAATATATTTATATTGCTCAATGAAGCGCAATATCAAAATGAACCTAATATTACCTGCTTAGAACTGAGTACCTTTGAACACATTGTGTATAGAATTCAGAGTTCGGGCCAAAGGTATATAATAATGATATAATGTAATACAATTTTGGATTCAGCCTAAAGGCATCCTTTTGAGCCGTAACAAACTAATATGAAACTGTGTTCAGAATTGTGCTCAGTTGTTTGTTCTTGGAATGTTAATTTTCTTCCCCTAATTTCCTTAACAATGTTTGATATCTACATACCTAATTATTGTTCCTACACAAAATACCCATGTATAAATAATACCTATATATTTATAATGTGGAAATGATATAGGGAAAAGATTTCAAAGCGAAAAAGGCAACGTGTCACTATGTCTAAATGTGTACCTATCTGTAAACATATGACTAAACTTTGTAAATAAGAAATAAAATGTTTATGGTCGATTTTGTTATCTATAGTCTATGGTCGATGAATGTTACAGTCGGCCTTCGTGAATCAGTTGGTTAGATGTCTGCTGATCCAACGGTCAGCAGATATCTAACCAACTGATAATCATACGTGGATTAAAACTGTGTCGTTATACTTGTAATAATTTCATTGTGAACTTCCATGATGTAAACGAAACAAAACGTTTGGCAAAAAATATTGTTTATATACATACCTATAACTCATAATTCGTGGATAAAAACTGTGTCATTATGCTTCTTATAATTTCATAATGAACTTCCACTCTGTGAACGAAACAACGTTAAACTCAACAAACTTAGCCAGTTTGGCAAAAAAGATTGTTTATATACATACCTATAACTCATAATTCGTGGATAAAAACTGTGTCATTATGCTTCTAATAATTTCATAATGAACTTCCACTCTGTGGAGGAAACAACGTTAAACTTAATAAACTTAGCCAGTTTGTCAAAAAAGATTGTTTATATACATACCTATAACTCATAATTCGTGGATAAAAACTGTGTCATTATGCTTCTAATAATTTCATAATGAACTTCCACTCTGTGGAGGAAACAACGTTAAACTTAATAAACTTAGCCAGTTTGTCAAAAAAGATTGTTTATATACATACCTATAACTCATAATTCGTGGATAAAAACTGTGTCATTATGCTTCTAATAATTTCATAATGAACTTCCACTCTGTGAACGAAAGAACGTTAAACTTAACAAACTTAGCCAGTTTGGAAAAAAAGGTTTTTTATATTTATACCTATAACTCATAATTCGTGGATAAAAACTGTGTCATTATGCTTCTAATAATTTCATAATGAACTTCCACTCTGTGGACTAAACAACGTTGAACTTAAAATAAGTAATTAATATTGTTAAGAATCACAGAGTGATCAATTTATTCTACTGAAAGTGCTCTTCCATATAGAAAAAAAGATGATTTATTTACGACTAACATTCGAATCGAATAAAAAAATATTCAATATTCAAAGAGCATTTTTCGGCTATAATATAAATAATACATACATTTTGGTGAAAGTGAAATAAATTACCTGTTAGAATAATATATTTTGTTTTTATTTTCTATCCTATACGTACAACGAAATAAATCATTGAATCAATTTCAGACACCCTTCGACAGGAAAAAATGTTTTACTCTGTATTATTTTGAACGCATGTTATTTTCGATTTTTCTTTTTCAATATTATATGTGAAAATATATATACAGTATGTATATATGTAACATCCAGGAATAATATCAAAGAAATATTATGGTTTATTTTCGAATTCAAATTAGGTAAAACGAAATTTAGTTTCCCGCCAAAATTCCTGCACGTTTCATACTTTTGATTTTTTTTGCGGAAAATAATATTATTTTGGCAACACTGCTTTTTCTACGAAATGTTTAAATTGATTTCTACACTATTTCATTTAACTTTACTTGTATGTCTGTCTGTACTGGAATTTTGCAACCGATTTTAAACTAAATTCTTTTCAAAATTTGTGCATTCCCGATGAAAATATATATTTAAATTGTGTTCAGCTTGATTCAATTCATATTTGAAAAAAAAATGTACAATTCTGTATTTCATACAAAGTAAATAAAGCCATGCGGTTTCGGCTGAGCTTTAATAAATTTTGAACATGTTTAAGTTAGATGCAACAATAATATTTTACTGTTTTTTCATGTTATCAATAAAAAACAGTAAAAATCATAATAGTGTACCTACCTACATTTATAAACATGACTAAACTGAAAACGTAATTCAAATTAATTAGGTTAGTGAATCATCGATTACAAATTTAATGTGTGAAGAAAACTCAGAAAAGGGAGTAGTCAATATTTTTTTCATATTCGAGAAATATTTAGAAAGAGAAAATTAATATTGGTTTCTATGTCACTGGCAATAATCATCAATATTGATCAATGTAATAATATAGATCAGCTAAAAAAGTAAAACAATGCCATCTATTGTTTATCGATTCACATTAAATCCACACCGATAGTATCCGTGTCAGTTGAAGTGGGAGGCAGTAGTTTTAATTTAGTTAAAAGGCCATTATTGTTTGTCTTTTCACCGACAGATGGTGTATTGTGCCGATGAATTGGATATATGGCCTCCATTGTTGTTTCAAGATGGAAAAATAAATCGAACCTTCCAATTATTTTCATACTTTACAATATAGTAATATTATTATGAATACGCCAGATAAATTTTGTTGTTTATTTAATACCAAATATATTAAATAATTCAGATGTCAACTGCACACGATCGTTTACCGAATAAACTTAAACGAAGTCATTATTTATTTCGCCATATTAAATTATACGTAATGGGTGTACACTTATACCTTAATATCTACATAAATAATGATATATCAGTTCTGCCGTTGATGCGACTTCTAAACGCTAGTAAATTTTATTTTTATGAATGAATATAATTTTGTTTTAGAATTATCTTATTTCAAAATACATTTCAATTTTGATGAAATAAAATGGTAGGTATCAAATGATCAATGAGATGTAGATTAATGATACATACCTAATTCACATTAGCTAAGTGAAAAGAATGTACTTCTTACTCCTCACTACCCCAATAGGATATAGTGGGGAGTTATTAATTCCCATTTTTAGGTTATTTTTATAGTATCATGCAGAGATTAGGTATATTCTGAAAGTTTCATCACAATGTATTCCATGGACAGCCAGAGGAACGAATGTGTCAATTCTAGACGAGCTGAAGATCGAGGATCGTCTATCGACGATATGTTACAGACGTATCCTTCAATTCTTTGGACACATTGCCAGTATAGAACCAGACTGCCTCGAGAAGCTCGTTGTGATGAGCAGCGTGGAAGGACGGAGATCTCGTGGTCGCTCACCGACCAGATGGAGCGATTTGGATGAAGTCCACAATGGGGTCTTCGGTGACTGGTGCTCTGCGTTCAGCCCAAAAAAAATTGGCATGGAGGCGTGCCATACGTGTGGCGACGGACTACAGCCGCTATCCTCAGTCATGAGGAAAATGACGAATATATGTAACTGTGTGAGTGTGCTATGTACTATGTGCTATGCAATTAATTAAAGTACATACTCATTCGATTATTTTCAAATCTTCAAATTTGTATATCTGATACTCGCTTAACCCCATTAGATTTTGAAGGATATCTGATCAGCGCTTCTCAATTTTGCTAACTCTCAACTATTTCAATGTGTCCTCAAACTAACGAAACTTAAAATATGATGTTTTTATTTTAAAATTTCTTAAAAGGCAAATCACTTTCATAAAATGACATAATAAAATAAAATGAAAAATGCGTTATCGTAATAACATTTAAATAAAAAATAATTTAACAAACTCATTTCATGATATAATATATTGATGTTGCGCCTTACAACAGTCAAACTGTATAGCCGTTAGTCATTATACGAGTTTGCACGAATCAGGAGATCGGCATTCTTCGGGAGTTGGGAGATCCATATAAACGAGTGTCTGAGGTAAGGCCGGGAGTGGATTGATCGTTTAAAGTGCTCTCACTTTGTGGTTCATTTGTATAACTATTATTGTACTTTTATTTTATAAATATCTAATAACTGTATTCAATAGTAAACTGTGTAAATAGTCAACGCATGTATTTATTTTACAATAAATGTTATTAAACGTAGGTACCATATATTACACATGATAATGCTGAAAATTTCCAAACAAAATTTGAATACTTTGTGAAGTGATTTGGTAGTGAAGAGTATTTATATTATCAAATTAGAAGTCTTGAAATTGTCAATGAAAATGTCAGTGAATTTATTTGAGAAAAATTTGAGAGGAGTTTCATTTCATTCTTTCCTTTAAGCATACCATCTTACATTTTTGCTGATTTAAGATCCTCTCACAGATTGGCCCTTCGATTGAGACATGGTTGAGGATGGCTGCTAAGTAAACGAGTTTTGACGTTTTGAAATATTCTCAGATACCCTCATACATCATCACAACTGTAAATATATATGACGGGAATGTAATTTTGATGTTTGCTTACTAATACTAAATATTAAGGTATGTGCTCAACAAAAAACACCAGCTTGTCAAAAATGATTTATTTATATAATTTATGTACATGTGTACAATGGCGGGTTTATTGCCATTAAGCAATTTCTTCCAACCAATCCGAGCAACTATGACTATAATTTTGAAGAAGATCCCCTGTTTTTTGATCCTGACAATTTATTGATAATCTGGATAGTGGACAATCCATATAAACCGTATCTTAGAAATCGTTATGTCTAATTCGATATTTTTTTGTTTTTTTACTCCTCACTAACCCAAGGGGATATAGTTGGGAGTTATGATTTCGCAATTTAAAAGGCAATTTTTGTGTTGCAGACTATCAACTAGAATGAATATAACTTTTTTTTAACAGATTTTTAATTATCTCAATAGAGACGAAGTTGGAATATTTATTGTAGGAGAACCGGGAAATCAAGGCACCTACAGGGCTTACGACCTGTCATCGGCTGGTTTACGTGATCACTTTATGCGCTTGCGCAACGTTCACCAATTATGCCTTTTTAATGAGATCCCTATCAATTCAATTTTGAAAGTTCTATATATTGTAACACTGAAATTCTTTTCGCTTGAAAATAAGGAATTTTTACTACAGCCATCTATGGGTGAAATTATGAACAACAATCTTATTATTTTTTATTTATTTTGTTGTAACGCCATCTATTGAGAGAATTGTTTTTTTTTTTGTAAATAATAAAAGCTACAATTCTTATATCTGAGGTGAATTCTTATATCTATTGAGATAATTAAAAATCTGTTAAAAAATATCTTTGACTCCCGACAGGGAAAAAAATCCAATGTTTGCGCATATGCAATAATAAAAATATTCGAATATTACTTTGTTTTGAAATTATCCAACTGTCGATTCGTTCAAGAGAATGAAATTCTCTTACTGATGTTTGGAACTTAACTAATTTATTCCGCACTGCGGTGAAAATAACAAGTAGGTACCCTTCCAATACGGTGTGAACTAAAATAAGAACGTTTCGACAGTTGATTAGATTAAAATGTGGTTATAGAATAGGGAATTGGACTAATTCTTGACTTACTTGGAGTAAGAAGGTTCCTAAATAGGAACGTTCCTATTTCAGAATTATAGAATATTAACTTGGACTAAGTGGAAGAGGAACGAACCTATTTTAGCCAGAACGTTCTTAAAAGCTATAGAATCGGACATTTTGTCTATATTATAATTATTTCGACATTATGTAATATTTCGTAGACATTAAATTTGACGGGCAGTTACCCAATTACATATATCTTACATAACAATTTTATCAAGTCTTGTCAACCTTTGAAATCGAGACCCTCATGATTACCCTATAAAATCCTAACATATTATAAAACTCCATAATGATAATTATATCTATGATATGGGTAAACATGGTTGGTTTTGATTTCTACGGTTGACCATAATATCTTTAGATGTCATAGAACGCCATATGATAGTTATATCCATGATATGGGTACTCACGAGGGTTTTTATTTAGCCGGTTGGACCAGATTTGCCCCACAATATTGTGTTTGTGATTGTATATGATATGCATCAAGACCACATAAGAAAACACAGAAAAATATTTTTGTGTCTCAGCTTCCTTTCATCATACAGTCCACAATAATTTCCGCGGTATATTAAACTTTTTCTTTATGACAAGGAAATATATCACACACCGGATATAGGTATACAGTAATAATGGCGCAAATTCTCAGCTCTAAACCACTGTTGAGTTTAAAACAAAGCACTTCTAGTTTCGAAAGAATACGCCTTCCATCGACAGATGCATACATACATACATATCATCACGCCATATCCCTTACTCCCTAGCGCCCTACTCCTCTATTTTTTGCACACATTTCTGTCTACCTTTATATCATATATGTATCGTATCATATATGCTCGTCAATTGTTCAAGTTTCTTATTTTTCGTCTTTCAAAATATCATTCACATGGTCATGCCATCCCTTTCTGGGGCGGCCCCTGCTATTCACTCCATCTCTTACACCCATGTATATTTTTTGGTCAGTTGAAACGCCGGAACACCCCAACTAGATGATTAAATTTTCTATTAAAAATACATTCATTATTGAAGTTGGTACATCTCAATCTTTTTTAAACAATTTTTGTACGAATTGAATTTTGTAACGACATCGTTTCATACAATTTGTATGGCAGTACCTATACACTACAAAATATCTAAGGGGACTATTATACATAGTTTGATACTTAACATCCATACATACCATCAAGCTGTGTAGATATTCGGGATTATTAGGAAAAAAGGACTGACCTCCATACAATCCTAACTTGACATATTTATGTTGTAAAAATTTAATTAAGTGACGAAATCGCTCTATACAATTTGTATGGCAGTGGCCTATTCACAATATCTAAGGTGACTCAATAGTTTGATACTAAGGTAAGGCGCGCATGGAAGCTTAAATAAATCGGCCGATTATTATCGGCCGATAAAAAATCGGCCGATCGGTTCTAACGCGCATGGAAGCTTCTAGAATCGTACAATTGGAAATAACACGGCGGTCAACATTCATATGATTAGAAATAATTGACAGACCATAATTTACCGAACTTAATCAAAAAATCATTAACTTGGGCTCCATGCGCCTGTACAACAAGCGGGAAAAAGAAAAACATTGCGCTGGAAACAGAAAACTGCGGTACCTTTGTATTGCGCGGTAAAAGGTATGTATTGCACGGGAAAAGATAAATAAATTGACAGATCATAATTTACCAAACATAACCTAGAAATCATTATGATGGGCTCCGCGCGCGTACAAGCGGGAAAATACAAACATTGCGCGGGAAACAGAAAAGAACTATTGTGTGATAGAGCAAATGTACAGACGCAATAGTGAACCAAGTATATATAATATAAAACTTTTTTTAAGGTTTTTTCGTTGACACAGTTGAAGTTCATAATTATAAATTGTAAAAAAAAAACACTTGAAACACAGTTAAGTTTTTATTCATTAAGCGGAATATTTATTAAATTACCTATGTAACTATTATTCAATTAAGTAATAACTTACCCAATTCAGTTCTTTTATTATGATTTAGCTGTTCCCAGCCAGTTATTAATATTTCGCTTATCTCCAACCATAATTTTTGCTTAATTTGGCGGTTACTATAATTTTTTATCATATAATGAAGGACGTGCTTCAACTAATATAATTAATTTTTCCGAATCAAAATTTATTTCATCTGACATTTCGTTTGGCAGCACTGAGAACGTACTTCTCGATCTACTGCGCTGGGACGATTAAATTATCGGCGAACATGCGCCATGCGCGCCCTCTCATACAACAAGATTGGTTACAAAAAATCGGCCGATCTCGATCGGCCGATTTTTTTGTGTCTCGTCACAGATTTTAAAATCGGCCGATTCTGTTAGCTTTCATGCGCGCTCTTACATGTAATTCGTATGTTGTAACTCACCGATTATTAATCGGCCGATGAAATTAGCTTCCATGCGCGCCTACTTTTAATCTCCAAACATACTTACAAACCATCAAGCTGTTTTCATATTCTGGGTAGGAAGAAAGGACTGATCTCTCCACTATCATAACTTAACATACCTACATGTTTTTTATATAAAATAAAATATCTTTAAATAATTTGGATTGAAAGGCTTACATCGGTCCTTACGAAACGAATAATGCACAAGCTGTTAGTGACACAGAGAGCTATGGAGAGAAATTTGCTGGGTAGTTCAATAAGGGACAGAATACAGAATGTCATGATAAGAGAAATAACTAAAGTAGCCGATGTAGCGGAAAGGGTCGCTGGTCTTAAGTGGAGCTGGGCTGGGCATATTGCCAGATACCAGGATTCACGATGGATCAAAAAGATCGTAGAATGGCGACCGAGAACAAGCCGAAGAGGTGTCAGCAGACCCCAGGCAAGGTGGTCTGATGACATCAAGAAATGTGCCGAAATACTTGTTAAGAATCTAAAGCTCATAAAAAATCGTCTTGAATGTCATTCAATATTGAATGAAATTAAATCATAACTCGTTGGAAAAAAGAGCAAAAAGCGTTTTCCTGTTTGTACACAACAAAATATCTACATTTTACCATTTGTGCGTATACGTAAGGGTATAGTATCCGATACAAGCGTTGCCCATTTGAATATAATAACATTATCCATATGCCAACAATGTACGAAATCCTTGGAACACGTCGCGTCGTCGGAGGTTTAAGGATTAATCCTGAGGAGGGGTTGGCTTATTTACCATTTTAATGTCCTCCCAGACCCATGTATAGACAAGGGTCTGAGCACTGAACGTTCATGTATGTTGTTATGGCCGTTGTTTGCCAAGATTTCTATTGCTTTGCTTAAAACGAACAACAAAGATACTAGGTAAAGATTTTTTGGAAATCTTTGAAATTGCAGTTAAATTATTCATTTACTTTAAAACATTTATTTCAGGACAAGTTTTCAAATCGTATTATATACTTTTTTTTAAATAAATTAATATAAATTATGAAAGTTATGTTTTTTTTATTTGTTTATTGGAGACAGAAATGTAAAATACACTCAATTTACAATTTTTTTACACTTGTGTGTAGTAAAAATGAATGAAACAGTGAAACAATGATAGTGAAAGATATTTTTCTGAAGAAAATATACGGAAATTGACCCATAATAATGAAGATTTATCCACATATACGATGTTTATTATAATTTAACAAGGTGATCATCAAGGCTGTATTCTATTGCCACTATTGTTTAACCTGTTTATTGAAATACTTTTTAAACAGGCTACATATAACACAAAAGCAGGAGTAAAAGTGAACATAATACTAATCAATACTCTAAGATACGCAGATGATACTTAAGTGCTGGCTAAATAGTTTCAATGACCTTGGAAAGGTTTTTGGAGATGATTAATATTACTGCGAAAGAATTTGATTGGAGCATGGATATATCAAAGACCAAATATTTGATATTCTTGGTAACTTGAAGTACAAGCTATAGGAAGAGTCAAAACTTTTAAATATCATGGTTTCCTTCTCACTGATGATTTATATCCTGACAAAGAACTAAGGTGCCGCATGGAGACAGCTAGCGTAATGTTTTTCAGATACTGTTTTACGACAGTAACTTAAAATAAGGCAGCGCCTGGTGAAGTGCTACCCATGGTCCATACTTCGATATGGAGTTGACACCTGGACCTCAAAGATCAATATGCTTAACCGTCTGGAGGCCTTTGAAATGCGGTTGCATCGTTGCATGCTGAAAATTTCCTGAGTCAATAAAATATCAAATGTGCATCAGGTACCTACTCAAGAGAGCAATAATGTCGACACAATTAAGGGACAAACGGAATCATATTTGAGTCACGTTTTGCGAGGCAAAAGGTACATGCTGCTCTAACTGATTATGAAGAACTGCAATAGAGGGACGCAACAGAATACGAAGACGTCAGATGTCATGGCTCCGCAACACTCGCGAGTGGACCAGCATCAGAGACGTAGGCGAATTATTCCGCACGGCGGCGGATGAAGATGCCTTCTCAGCAGTGATCGCCAACGTCGGAGAGACCAGATATGGCAAGAAGAGAAAGAAGAATTGTTGGTTTAAATACATCACATACATGGTATTGTTATATAGGCAAATGTAAGATATATCGCAGTCGAGTTCTTTAAAGCGCAAAAGATTATTACCGATTCCGGAGGTTTTTATGTGGCCCTCGAGATTTGGAAAGTCGTGGTATTAAATTACCATCCATTGTGTGCCCACCTACACAATGAGCGATTCTCACATGAAATGAGGATAATTAAAATGGACCTAAATTGGCTCATTGAAAATCTAACGGGCCTTAATGATCGTCATAAATTCTTTGACAGGAAATTAGATCCAAATAAAAAAAAGCGCTCGCGCCATATTATTATGCAAAAGAGGAAAAAATGGTTCTCGCTTATTTTTAAAATAAACAGATACGACTGGGTTGTGTCCAACGCGATCGTTTTACATATAAATAAATAAGCTGCGAGGCAACAACATAGAATAGTGCTTCCACTCTTTTCGATTATAATCGTTTTTGGGTAATCGAAGATATAACAGGCAATAATAACACCTCACATGGTTTAGCGATGAGGTTCACCACGCATTCTGAATAAAGCACATTATTAAGGTGTTACGAGGCTGTTGTGTATGTAACGAGGATGCGCGTATGCTTCGAGCTTCCTTTCATGAGGTGATGCACACCTGCACACCTGTCGCTGGTTACGTTGGTTACTCACTAGCCCAAGGGGATATAATATATAGTTGAGAGTTATAATTTCCCAATTTTTAAGGCTATTTTTTAAGGCTATTTTCAATTAGTATCATGCTGGGATTGTATTCTGAAAGATTCATCACAATGTATGTGTGCTATGTACTGTGTGCTGTGTTATGTGCTATGTACGGCGTGTTTATTTTACTTTATTTATTTATTTATTTATTTATTTTTTTATTTATTTTCTTTGGGAAGCTACAGCTCATTTACAGTTTAATGATACAAAATAATTTTTACATTGTTAGAGCCAAAAAAAGCATTCCATCAACATAATATAAAAACAAATAACAGTTTACAAGCCAAAAATAATTCATGCACGCAGATTCATACACACCCTTACACACACACTCATACACACCATCACACACACTTACCTACATACATAAGTACACATATATACACACATATACAACAACTAGGGAAGGAAAGAGAAATGAGAGAAGAGAGACTAGGAGGACAGGACAGAGGGATATTGGTTGCGCATCACCTTCAGAACATCATATCTAAATCTGTAATATTTTGCGTTGAATATGTCTATCTCAGCTGAGAATGTATTGTTATATTGGCTGCATATGCGTGTAATTGTTGAATTTTTCCTGATATTTGTTCTACTTGTTGGAATATGAAGTAATTGAGGTCTACGAACCATTCTACCTGGAACATGGATACCTACTAGGTTGACAAGTACAGGCGAGTCTATGGCATTGTTCAAAATTTTATGCAGCAGCGATTGGTCGTGTAAGACTCTCCTATCGATTATAGACTAAAGTACCTACTCATTCGATTCTTTTTAAATTTTGCAAATTTGTGTATCTGATACTCACTTAAACCCCATTAGATTTTGAAGGATATCTGAATAGTACTTCCCAATTTTTTTAACTATCAAATAATATTTCTTAGTGACCCCAAGCTCGGGAAACTTAAAATTTGAACTTTTTATTTTCAAATTGATAAAAAGGTACTTTCATAAAATAGCATTAAAGAATTATCAAATTTTCATAATAAAATATTTAAATAATAAAATAATTTAACAAACTCATTTCATGAAAATACTGAATATTTTCCATACTAAATTTGAATACTTTATAGAATTAATAATTAGTGAGGAGTTTAGCGTTGGCCACAACCCACTCTTTTTGTATTGTTTTTTTAATGTGAGATTTTAAGAATCGTTTTATATATTTTTAACAAATTGATTAAAAATATACTGAAATATACGTGTTTAAATATCTTATGAAAGTCTTTGCTTCAACACAGTGCAAAAAAAAAATAAAAATAACAAGAGCGTTTAAAAAGAAAGCGATGTATTTTTTGAAGCGAAAAAATCTCAAAGAACTTTTATAATGTAGATAGATATGTTTTCTTTGAAAAATGATTCCTTGATTTTCAATTTTACACAATTATCTCTTCTTTTCAGTACTTATTAAAACTTTTTCACCTTGTTATAATTTACAGCTCTTTCCTTTAAAAAACATTAATAAAACATTTCAAGGATTTTTGTAAATTTTTGTAAAAAAATAAGAAAAAAAATTTTTTTTATTGATAAGCCCGCTGGATTCGGCATAATAAAATCAATAGAATATTTTTATACAAAAATTATTAGATATTTGCATTACCACACGTGTTACACATGTAGATACATATATTTATTTCATCTCATCGATAAAAGATTTTTTTTAGTTTGTGGTATCATTTAACAATTAATTAAATTAAATAAAACACAACTTAGTGTATACCACTAACATTATATCTTACAAAAAGTAAGTAAGTATTATATATTTTATTCAATTGAATAAAAATTCTTCTACCTACATGTTACAAGACTAAAGTTCATCAGTTTAAAGTTCTCTTGAATATTTATTTTAGTATACTTTGTATCCTTCTGAGGAAGGGAACTTTGTTCTCGTAACATGCAGAGGAATTTTTATTCATTTGAATAAAAGTTATAATTGTAGTGGTGTACACAAAGTTGTGTTTTATTTCATTTAATATATTTATTTATTTATTTAGTTAATGCAGCGCTAAGTTCCTATTGCAAAAAAATTATATATGATATCAATAACAATTCCTTTTGGAATCAGTAGGGCTGATAGGTAGTATAGAGACCTCCCCAGAGCCTAATCCTTTGATATGTTAAGTATCTGGATGGGTGAACTATTCCCAATTGAATTTATTTTGTTATATTAAATAATTTACAATTTACGCATTAATCTGCTAAGTGTTATGAGGAAGTGTATAATGGTTATAATAATAATTGAGTGTTATTAATTGTGGTGCTTAATTGTTATTGATAAATCGGCCAGCGCCATAAAAAAATAATTTAATTTATAATTAATATTTTTCTTTAATTTATAATTGTCATGTATTCATTAACATTATTAAATTAACATTATCAAGGCATCCATAATTTGATTTCGGTCTATTTCAGGACCCAGTTGTAGTTATGTATATTGACCTATTATATACTTTTTTATTTTATTTATTTAAGATTTATGATTAGTCAAATAGATTATGTTAGATTTATGTTAGATTTATTTTATTTACTTCCGTGGGTACAGAGTTTTTTTAACCTTGGCTCTTATATCTTTATCATAGGATACGTAGTTCAATAATTTTTATTAAATATTTTTCAGAATTGTTTACACAAACAACTTTCTGATTTCAAGCACTAAAAAAGTGCTGCAAAGTGGGAATGATGGTTCTAGGAACGGTTTCCTTAATATGAAGTTGTAAATTAATTAAAAAAATTCCTTCTAAATTTTCAGCACGTTTTACCGCGAATTAATTCAAATCAGACAGAACATAATATGTACGATTTATTAAGTATATTTTAAAATAGGAGGTTCGCATACGTAGAATACGAGTATTTAGAAAATAAATGTCATACAATTGAAATAAAATTTATCGAATACCAACCAAACGATTCCCTTTGAACATAGAACAGAACACAATTTGAGCCAGACCCAAAAGCCATACAAAGAATTTCACAATGGAATTTCGTTTTAGGCGAGACATAACACAAGCAGTGTTCATCGCATATACATAAAATGCTAGAAACTGATGTTTTAAATTACTAGTTGCATGTAACACATGAGATCCAACTGTCGATAGCGATAGTATGTATAGTTGAAGAATAAGTACCAAACTATAAACCCATAAATACAAATTATTTAATATTTTAAGATATTTGGTTTTCTATACAACACATGTACCTATGTCAAGATAGGATAGTATGGAGGTCAGTCCTTTGATCCTACCCAGAATATGAAAACAGCATGATGGTATGTATGTATGAGGGTATGTATGTATGTTTGGAGATTAGTATCAAACTATTAAGTCTTCTTAGATATTGTGTGTAGGCTATTGCCATACAAATTGTATGAAGCAATGTCGTCACTAAATTCAATTTTTATAAAAATTGTTAACAAAAATTTGAGATGTGCTAATACAATGTAATATTTTTTATAGAAAATTAAATTATCTAGTTGGGGTGTTTCGGCTTTTTTCGATATTTAAAAAAAAATTCAAAATATAGGCAGTTAAACTCATAAATTTATCATAAAAAAATATTTTTCTTAAAAAAAAATGTTTGAGAAACCCTAGAATTTAAAAAAAAAAACTTGTTTGAGATTTTGTATTTGTCTATGTTTATACCAATTTTCAGCATTCTAGCTTGTATGGTTTCTGAGATATATTGAAAAATAAACCAAAATTTCAAAAGTTGATAACCCCTGATTGAAACAAAAATTCACAATTCTGAGTATAGAAGTTTTGTAGGCCTATAACTGTTTATATATTCTGAAATTTTGGGCTCTGTAAATTGATTGGATCAAAAGTTATCAGGGGGGGACAGACAGACACACACACAGACACACAAAACTCAAATAATAAATTAATTTGGAATGGTAAAATAAAACCAAAGTTTTCAGTTCTACTAATTTAATGACACTGACTAGTTTCGGTCATCCAGTGACCATTTTCAAAGTGTGAAAAAACAAGAGGTGGTTGGTGTTTATATAATATCTGGTTAAGGGGTTTGCAACATTTTTTTTTTTGTTTTTGTTTATTTATTTATTTATTTATTTATTTATTTTTTTTTTTTCTCTTTTTCCGTCAGTTCAATTAGTGTTGCTAGAAAGAACTGACAAAGAAAACTAGCAAACAAAGCGGAACGTACAAATACAAAAAGAAATTAAATAATTTATATTGCAAAATTATTGAATGCTGCTGGAACATGGCATGATGGTGTCTGTATCTATTATTGAAGTTCTGTGACCAATGGTTGAGAACAGCAATGTAAGGATTAACTGTGTACCTGTAACAAAATATATTGGGGCAGTAAAATTCAAAAGCATTGAGTTGTTTGTTTACATAATATATAATAATAAATGGTTGGAAATACCATTCCTTATTATTGATTACTTGGTATATGAATAATATATTTATAGATTAACTGTGTACCTGTAACAAAATATATTGGGGCAGTAAAATTCAAAAGCATTGAGTTGTTTGTTTACATAATATATAATGATAAATGGTTGGAAATACCATTCCTTATTATTGATTACTTGGTATATGAATAATATATTTATAGATTAACTGTGTACCTGTAACAAAATATATTGGGGCAGTAAAATTCAAAAGCATTGAGTTGTTTGTTTACATAATATATAATGATAAATGGTTGGAAATACCATTCCTTATTATTGATTACTTGGTATATGAATAATATATTTATAGATTAACTGTGTACCTGTAACAAAATATATTGGGGCAGTAAAATTCAAAAGCATTGAGTTGTTTGTTTACATAATATATAATGATAAATGGTTGGAAATACCATTCCTTATTATTGATTACTTGGTATATGAATAATATATTTATAGATTAACTGTGTACCTGTAACAAAATATATTGGGGCAGTAAAATTCAAAAGCATTGAGTTGTTTGTTTACATAATATATAATGATAAATGGTTGGAAATACCATTCCTTATTATTGATTACTTGGTATATGAATAATATATTTATAGATTAACTGTGTACCTGTAACAAAATATATTGGGGCAGTAAAATTCAAAAGCATTGAGTTGTTTGTTTACATAATATATAATGATAAATGGTTGGAAATACCATTCCTTATTATTGATTACTTGGTATATGAATAATATATTTATAGATTAACTGTGTACCTGTAACAAAATATATTGGGGCAGTAAAATTCAAAAGCATTGAGTTGTTTGTTTACATAATATATAATGATAAATGGTTGGAAATACCATTCCTTATTATTGATTACTTGGTATATGAATAATATATTTATAGATTAACTGTGTACCTGTAACAAAATATATTGGGGCAGTAAAATTCAAAAGCATTGAGTTGTTTGTTTACATAATATATAATGATAAATGGTTGGAAATACCATTCCTTATTATTGATTACTTGGTATATGAATAATATATTTATAGATTAACTGTGTACCTGTAACAAAATATATTGGGGCAGTAAAATTCAAAAGCATTGAGTTGTTTGTTTACATAATATATAATGATAAATGGTTGGAAATACCATTCCTTATTATTGATTACTTGGTATATGAATAATATATTTATAGATTAACTGTGTACCTGTAACAAAATATATTGGGGCAGTAAAATTCAAAAGCATTGAGTTGTTTGTTTACATAATATATAATGATAAATGGTTGGAAATACCATTCCTTATTATTGATTACTTGGTATATGAATAATATATTTATAAATATTTATAGCGGTTTAAGTAGAGGTGAAGTAGAGAAATCTGTTTGTAAATTAATAAGTGTCTTGTTCATATTATTTTTTACTCTATTAATTTCTAGTATCTCTAATCTGTCTAATTTTCTCCCTTTATTACATTTATGTAGAATTTGAACATTATTGTCTATTGTAAATTCATGTTGTAGTTCGTTTAAATGGGCAGCAAAATTAGAAGTATCTTGATTTAGTCTTTTACATCTTAAATGTTCAGTTATTCTTTGTTTAAATGTTCTACCAGTTTGACCAATGTATGAACCCGTGCACGTATTGCAATTCAACTCATAGACACCACTATTGTTGACTGGATCTATTTTGTCTTTATTATTTACTAATGCTTTACCTAATGTTTTTGGGTTGTAAAAAGCAATCTTCTTTTTGGCTATTTTCTTAATTATATTACCGGTTTTTATAGATGTTTTGCCAATATAACTTAGTTTTACCCATTTATCTGAATTTTCTGGTTGAGATGTAAGTCCTGGAGCAACCGCAGTTAGGAAGAACTTCTTTTTCTTTTTTCTTATCATGTTATGTACTAGATTATCTAGTACATAACATGATAAGAAAACCTTCTAAATCCGCGTCCAAATCACCAATACTCAACCATTTGTTTGACCAAATTTTGTCAACATAAGGTTGGTTGTGAAATTTTGGATGTATAGAATGAATTATTTTATTTAGCCACGAATTTAGAAGGTCGTCATTTATATTTATAATATTGTTATTGGCATTCTCGTAATTTAAATTTAATGTTGTTAAATTTTTGTCCGCCTCACAGATTACTTTATGCATTAAAGAACTATCAGATTTTTTGTGAAAGAAAGTTTTTAGCGATTCAATTTGATTATTATGTAACGATGTTATTTTTATAATACCCCTACCTCCTAAATTCCTAGGCAAATGGAGTTGTTCAATCGCGGAATTAGGATGATGACAACGAAATTTAGTTAAACGCGTTCTAATTGTTCTTTCTAAACTATCTAAATCTGTTTTTGACCATTTAATAATTCCAAAAGAATATGTCAATATCGGCCCAAGTATTAATAGCTTTAGTTAAGTTTTTAGCTGACAGATTGCATTTTAATATTTTCGTAATTCTATCTTTATTCTATTTTTACCTACTTCATTATTTTTTATGTTATTTTTTATTATTTTATTTTATTTTATAGAATGAATATGTCCTAGAGGACATATTCATTCATAAGAAGTAGACTTCTTCTTCTTCAGCCCTCTCTCCTCCACTGCTGGATATAGGCCTCTTCCATACCCTTCCATTTCTTTCTGTCGGTTGCTGCTTGCAGACAATTTTTACCCCCCATAGCGGCTTTGTCGTCGGACCATCATTTTTGAGGTCTTTTGAGCGTACGGCGTTCGGCGTACCAAATAATCCTTTTTGTGTCCTCTCAACAGCCCAAACTATAAGTCCGATCGACTTCATATTTACATCATATTAGTTTTCCATACACAACTTTTAATTTCTTCTCTATGATTTCATCATTTACGTTGTTTTGTTTGTGTCCTCTCTAGAGCCAAAACTATAAGTCCGATTGAATTCATATTGATATCTTATATGTTAAGTCCATAAACTTAGAGCTGATTAGTTTTCCATAGATATCCGTTAATTTCTTCTCTATGATGTGAATGATTTCATCTGTCAAAATTTTCAAAATGCTCTCACGGTCTTGAAAAACGAGGTATTTTTATACTGTTTAAATTTTTGATACAATAAAAATACGTTCATTAAAAATGCATTCAAGGATTGTCAAAATTTAAAGAAAAAAATCTATGGTCTGCCATATCAATGTAAAATAAATTTCATATTTGTATGAAAAATGTATATAGCAAAAATAAAATAGCTTCTGTATGGGAAAATTGAGTGATCAACTTCATATTGATATTGTATGTGTCTCTATAGACAAGTCAGTAAGAACCTAACACCGCATCGCATTCTTTTATCTTGACACATAATATGTATACATCGCCTCATCAATACTGTTCGATGTTTCATACGTGCTCATCTTGCTTGTAATCCAATTTAACTTAAAATTTCTCAACAGGTATCATGTAGAAAGTGCGTACTATGAGTTTTGTGACAATGTTTTTGTGTGTTTGGTGTATTGTGAAAACTTATGTCCTCTGGGAATCTTATATTTGTTTAAGAATCTAATATAAATGTTCTTCATAAAAATGGATTTAGAGATTGTCAACATTTCAAGAAAAAAAATGAACGCTTAGTATGGTGCGGAGAGTTTAGAGTTGGCCACAATCCACTCGTTAATTTCAGGATTACTTTTGTAGACTTAATTAGGACCCCGGGCCGTGGTTTACCACAAGCTCATATTCCTATATATCATTCAATATAATATGTCATACATTTTAGTAAATAATATTAGTACAATTACAGACCACAATAAACCAATATATTAATGAAAACAACAAATAATATCGGTCTGTTTCATTTCCTCTGAGTCTTAACTCACGCACGTGTAATATATGTAATAGAGATAATGGAAGATGTACGTATATAATATTGTACTCAGTAGGTACCCAGGTTTGTACCAATATTAATCAAATGAAAATGAAAATTAATCAATTGTACCAATATATAATATGTCTGCCAAGGTAACACGATATATGAGTGGGCTAGAAAAATTACAAGAAAAAATGTAAAGATATCTATTTCTGATTATTAAAATATATAGAACTTTCAAAATTGCATTGATAAGGGAACTCAATAAGAAGGCATAATTGGTGAACGTTGCGCAAGCGCATAAAGTGATCACGTAAACCAGCCGATGACAGATCATAGGTCCTGTAGGTGCCTTGAGTTCCTGGTTCTCCAATTATATTCCAACTTCGTCTCAATTGAGATGTTAAAAAAATGTCAAAAAAAATCATTTGACTCACGACAAGGAAAAAATCCAATGTTTGCATATATCGCTTGCTGAGGATTGGAGTGTACTATGTCCAATTTTTACTTTTTTAAACTGACAATGCAGATACATTTATGTATATTTTATGCACTATATCCGTTAAAAAAACATTCAGTTTGTTGCTTTTTATCCTATTTTTCGCATTAGTTATTTTTTTTTATTTAAGGGACAAATGATCAGAATTTGATAATATTTTGCAAAATAATCATACTGTTGGTGTATTATTGATATTGTGTTTGATAACTGAACTTTAATAAATGTTTTTAAAAAATATTTTTTTTAAACTTTGAACCCTCATATCTCTTAACAAGGTTTTATGGACATAGTACACTCCAATTTCTCAGCAAGCGATATGTATGCAACCTTCAAAAAAATATTCGATTTAAAATATGTAAAAAAATAAAAAATGCTAGTTAAAAATTCATTTTATTTCGATTTTTCGACATTGAAAAATAATCTGTATAGTCGTAACATAGCAACTCATAAAACATTCTGTAAGTATAGGATGAATATTTTCTGGGCAAGGTTTTTTATTTTATTTTTATTTTTAAGGCATTGCATCCTATTGGATGATTTGCTCCAAAATATCAGCAAATAATCAAATTAACACAAACAAATAAATAAACATGAAATAAAAATATAAAAATTTTACAAATACTTCTTCTTCCTGGCCTCTTCCCAATTTATCGTCAATGAATCGTCCTCAGGCTGTACACTTTTCGATTCTGGGCCGCTTCCGATGTTAATTCTTGTTTCATCAATTGTGAACTCCTTTGTGCCATCCATGTATTTTTTGGTTTTCCCCTATTCGTTGATCGGGGGATATCTACGGCAATAGCCTGGTTCACAATGTGATCCTCGGGTCTTTTTAATATGTGACCATACCATCTCAATTGTCGTTCGTCTAATTTATTTTTAATGCCTGTCACTCCTAAGCTTCCGCGAATGTATGAACTTTTTATTTTGTCTTTTAGAGACACTCCCGCTGACCATCTTAGCATACGCAACTCGGTGGTTTCCATTTGCCTATGGAAGGTGTTGTACATCGTCCAACATTCGGAGCCATACAGTAGCGCAGGTCTGACAATTGTCTGATATATTTTTCATTTCAGTTTAATTGGCATTTTTGGGTCACACAAAACTACTGTCATAGCCCTAAATTTCATCCAAAAACATGGGCCGGTATTACAGTCTCAGTTTAAGAGCTAAACTCAAGCTTTACAAAAATAAAACGTATTACAGTGTCCGTTTAGGCCTAATCTTACCTCAAATACGTCACTAAAACGACAAATATTTAACTCAACGTTTCTGGCGGATTAAGTAGGTACTTAACGGTGAGTCAACTGTCATTTCTCGACTCGTTGCTAGGCAACGCGTGTAGTTTCAGTGTTCTATCACTAGAGGCGTTAGTTGTATCGACGGTGGCGCCACACAACAAAACAAACTGACAGCCATATTGAAACAAACATGGGCATTTAAAAGCATTATTTTGGTGAAAAAAATTAAATTAGCCATGTTGGATAGTAAAACAATAGTATTTCAAGTCGTAGCGTCCCGTTTTGTAGTTCGTATTATTTGAGGTTATTTAAAATTTGACAGATAATAACCACAGAAAAAGTAAAATATGTCTATAATTGAAGATTTAGTAACTGACATGTCATATTGCACTGTAATACGGAAATTGATTCAGTCTCCCCTTAACATTAATCTTGAATTAAACAAACTCAATGAGTTAAGGGCCGACTGTAATACCGGGCCATAATAATTAAATAAACAAATTAACACAAGCTCAATAATAATTATTATTATTATAAGAAACAATGTTACATTTTTGTTAAATAGAGAATCGAAGTAGGTAAACGAATTTCGCTCTATCGCTATCAAAATCGCTGTCCATAATCATATTGTTTGGTTAATCCGTAGTTTTAACGAATATGGAAAAAATGATAAAAATAACGTGTTTTTGTGTAATATAACTACATAAAATGAGTTAGATAATTTTGTTTTAGAATGAATATTTTCTTGAATAAAGATATAATCTATTTCATTTCATAGAACTAAATTCTTGACTCTTCCTTTGAAGTAAAATCATCAAGGCTATGGAATAGTCTAAGTCCTGATATTACGTCGGCTATCTCATCAAACATATCCAAGAAAAGGTTTAAGCAAAAATATATATCTGATAATACCTGATTTCTTCCTCCCCTGTCGTTTTGTTTTCCTATCATTGCTTTGAACTGTTATTATGTTAATTTTTTTTTGTTTTTTTAATTTCTTCTGGTATTTTTATCATATTTATTTTTGTCATGTCAAAACCTTATTGCCATAGTACATGTTGTATTGAATAACAACATCAACCCTAGTTGGTTGGAAGAAACAGCCGTTTAGCAATAAACCCGCCAGTGTACAAATTACATGTACAAGAAGATACAAATATAAACATTAATAAATGTTGAACTTCCTTGTACATTCCCTAAATTAGACAAAAATGCTTATGCTATATATAAACCCAACCCAACTAATAGTGTATGTATCTCCATAACTCCAAATTAACTTTTTCATATTTCAGCTGATAAGCCAATAAGGGCCAGACAGAAAAACAAAATAAAAAACAATCCACACTTGCCAGTATTTGACGACATCTTCCCATAAAGGCTAAGTTCCCGGTACCCAATTCGGACAGTTGAGGCAGAGGACTTCAGTGTTGAATCCGCTTGAAAAGAGAGATGAGTCAATGTGAACGTACAGAACAACCACCTTATTGTGGACCCAACAACCCGAATACCTGGATTCGACCTGCCACGAAAATATGGGTACAGCAAAACAGGGTAAGAACGGAACAAGGTTGCTGTAACTTCTTGCTCTGAAGATAGAGGAAGAGGGAGAACCCAGACTGTGAATGTGGAGCTGAGCAGACAGTAAAGCACACGATGCAAGACTGCCAGCTCAGGAAATTTAGCGGCACACTCCAGGATATCCACGAAGCTAGACCGAAGGCGGTGGAATGGTTGACAGAACTTGATCCAAGGCTACAACACTCAGACGCTACCCATATGTACTATGGGCGAAGAGGATACAAATACCAGAGCCACACGAAAAGTAAAGTAAGGACCTTACCGTCCGAAGCAATTGTTCTCTAAAAAGTAAATAAATATTAGGGGAATTTTAACCAGTAAATGTGAGTGAAAAGGTACTGCTTCCCTGACCAGCCAGGATAGCCTAGGATGTACACCGATTTTTTAAACCTAACCTACAAAAGTTTGGTAAAAATAGGTTGGTTAGGTTTGTTTGTAGTTATAATTGCGACTGGCGTGAGCCAGTTGCATTATATATTAAAAAAATGTAACTAAAATATTAAAATAAAATAACTAAATTGGTATCTTTATACGTCGTAGCTATAATTTTGTGGCACATTTTAACTAATAAATTAAAATTACAAATTACTTTGTTTACACCACTTGTGATGTAAACAAAGTAATTTGTAATTTTAATTTATTAACTAAATTGGTGTTGGTCAAATAATTTTTAACCAGCTGGCTGGTCAGGGAGGCAGTACCGAGTGAAAAACATCCATATGATATGTATGTAGATATCTTTTTTTTAAAGTGTACAAAATGAAATGAGATCACTAAGAAGAGTATGTAATTGAACAATATATGATAGAATAAAAAATGAGGACAAAAGGAGATAATGCAAGATAAAGAAGGATATTATATGTATGTAAAATGAAAGTGAATGCTTTGAGGTGGTTTGGACATTTAGAAAGAATAAACGATGAACGACTGACCAAAAAAATATACATGGGTGCAAAAGATGGAGTGAATAGCAGAGGTCGCCCCAGAATTGTTGTCGCCCCAGTTGACATACTTATTTCTTCTGATGACATTTCATCTGATACTCCTCTTCATTCACAAATACGCAATAACCAATCCGATATCCCGCAAACTCCCATATCGACCTTCGCCAATTTCGATGAGCTCAATTTTATAATCAAGAATCTTCACCAAAACAAATCTCCTGGCATTGACCGCATTGACGCAGCTCTCGTACAAAGGTGCTGGCACATAGCCACGAGATTATCTTATTGTACAACAATTACTTGCGAGAAGGCTACTTTCCGGATTGTTGGAAAACAGGTTTATTGACTGTTATTCCCAAGCGTAGTGACCTGGATCCTTCTGACCCAAAATCATATAGACCGATTACTTTACTACCTATTTTGGGTAAGGTCTTAGAAAAGCTTATATGTCGACGCTTAGAAGATCATCTTTCCAGTACCCACCCACTGTCCGATCGTCAGTTCGGTTTTCGCGCTGGGAAATCAACGGTTGATGCTATCTTGGCTATATCTGATATTGTTAGAAGCTCTGATAGTAAATATGTTATCTCTATATCTCTTGATATTGCGGGAGCATTCGACAATGCCTGGTGGCCTCTAATTTTAAAAAAACTTCGAGACCGTAAGGTTCCTAGCAACATATATAAATTAGTGAAGAGCTATTTTACTAATAGACATGTGGCCATGCCCGGGGGACAAGATTTGCACTGGCGACCAATTAGCATCGGGTGCCCTCAGGGTTCTGTTCTGGGTCCACTGTTATGGAACATCTTGTTCGACGACCTTCTATCACTTTCAACGCCTACGGGCTGCAGTATTTTGGCATATGCCGATGATGCTACAATCCTTATTCAAGGTAACACCCGAGCACTTATTGAGCGCGCAGCTACTCAGTTACTTTCTTCTGTTGCAGATTGGGGTATAAGTCATAGACTCAATTTCGCACCTAAGAAGACGTATGGGTTAGTGTTAAAAGGCATAATGAAAAGTCCTCCCTCCATCAAATTTATCAATACGCGTGTAATATTTAAGGATAGGGTCAAAGTTTTGGGTGTTACACTAGATAGAGGCCTAACTTTCCAATACCATGTTCGTGCTGTATCCGATAGTGCAAAAATAGCCTTCCAAAAGATTTCACGTCTTGCTCGAGCTAGTTGGGGCCTTAAATTTCCAGTAGCAAGACTGTTTTACAACGCTACCTTTCTGAGTATTATGTGTTATGCCGCTCCTTGTTGGGCTCATCGTTGCGAAACCCAATACATTAGACGTCTGCTGCTTTCTGGACAGCGCTTCGCTCTAATAGCTTTAGCAAAGGCTTACAGAACCTGCGCTACCGACACACTTTCTATTCTCACAGGTATGGCTCCCCTTGATCTGGAAACACAGCGACGAGCTTCAATTCACAACCTGTATAGAGGTCGAAGCTCAATTTTGGGTGGTGTTTCTCTCCCACCTGTAAATTTACCCACAGTTCGTGGAGAGATTGAGAACTTGGCCCGGAGTTCTCTTTTAGATGCTTGGCAACGTCGCTGGTCTTCTTCTTCCGTGGGCAAACTGACATTTTTATTTCTTCCTGATGTGAGGACTCGAATTTTTTCCTCGTGGATTGTTCCCGATTATTGAACCACTCAATTCCTTACTGGACACGGCAGTTTCAAAAGTTATCTCTTTCGTTTTCACTTATCCGATTCGTCCTCATGTCAGCTTTGTGATAACCCTGAACAGACTTCTGAGCATATCCTATGGGAATGCACTAACTTCTCCGTGTCAACATTCCGACGAGAACTCTACGACGATGTCCGAGGGAATTTCTTTGGACCCATTGGACATGCGGACCTTGTAACCACGAAGAGCAACTTTAGGGCTTTCAAGACTTTCTGTCTTAAATTCGGTGCACTATTATCTTCACTATCACTGAGCAGTGAGCCAGTTGTTTCAACATGATTAGCTCTCTTTGGCACATTAAGTGCAGTGTCTGCAAGGTTTTAGAGTTCTCCGGACTCTTCGTATGTTCTTTATGTGTTCAGAGTTTTGCAAGGGGCCGTTATTAGTCCCCATAAGCAGAACGGGTGGTGGTGGGGGAAGAACAGGTCGCCCCAGAAAGGGATGGCATGACCATGTGAATGATATTTTGAAAAAAGGAAACATAAAAAGTTTGAACAATCGACGAGCATGTATGAGACGATGCATGGATGTAAAGGAAGCCAGAAATGTGTGCAAAAATAGAGAAGTATGGCGCTCTATTCTCTCTGCTTACCCCGTAAGGGACATGGCGTGATGGTATGTAGGTATGTATGTATGTATGCAAAATGAACAATCTATGTATACTATGAGGTAGGAAGAAGGTACTACAGAAATGATCTTGTGAAGTACAGTCCTGTATATTGTCCAACTGTCGATTCGTTCATGAGAATTCAATTCTCTTAATGAATCGACATTATTAAGCCAAGATGCGTGTACGAAGGAAAATTTTGTATGGTGTAGTGGACTTTTTGCATGCTAATAACACGAACTAGAAGCCTCGCAGCATAGGTATATGTTCCCATACATGGATTTACTCAGAATTCGGAGTAGAACATTTTGTGTGAGTTTTGTGTGTGTGTGTGTGTGTGTGTGTGTGTCTGTGTGTCTGTGTGTCTGTGTGTGTGTGTGTCTGTCCCCCATTTATAACTTTTGATTCGCTCAATTTACAGAGCTCAAAATTTCAGAATATATAAACAGTTATAGGCCTACAAAACTTTTATACTCAGAATTGTGAATTTTTGTTTCAGTCAGGAGTTATCAACTTTTGAATTTTTACTTTATTTTTCCATATATCTCAGAAACCATAAAAGCTAGAATGCTGAAAATTGGTACAAATATAGAAAAATACAAAATCTCAAATTAGTTTTTTCAAAAAAATTCAAACATTTTTTATTAAGAAAAATATTTTTTTTATGATAAATTTATGAGTTTAACTGCCTATATTTCCAAATTTTTCAAAAATATCGAAAAAAGCCGAAACATCCCAACTAGATAATTTAATTTTCTATAAAAAAATATTTCCATCGTATTAGCACATCTCAAACTTTTTTAACAATTTTTATAAAAATTGAATTTAGTGACGACATTGCTTCATACAATTTGTATGTCAGTCGCCTATACACAATATGTTAGAAGACTTAATAGTTTGATAGGTACTTAATCTCCAAACATACATACAGAACCATCATGCTGTTTTCATATTCCGGGTAGGAAAACAGGACTGACCTCCATACTGTCCTATCTTGACATACATACCAACATGTGTTAAAATTTTCAATAATTTGTATTTATGGGTTTATAGTTTGATTCTTATTCTTCAACTATACATACTATCGCTATCGACAGTTGGATCTCATGTGTTACATGCAACTAGTAAAGTACTGCAATCTATGTTCATATATTGCAATCAAGACATCACAATGATATATTGAAATAATTTGAGCGGAATTATCTGTGGCTCTCATATAATATATGTCCAACTCTTAACAGCAAGACGCAAACAAAAGCTTACAATGAATAGGCTCTATAATCGTATAAAGAAAATAATTGTTTATCTGAATGGGAAAAATAACAAGGGTTGTATTGTTTCATTAATGGAACACAGTTTATATATATATACACGATGCGCCCTTAGGTTAACCGTTTTAAGCGCCCCAAGGGTAGAATTTTTCTTACATTTTGTATACTGACTAACGTGTTTCGGGGTTCCTTTGTTATACCAACTTCTAATGGCCAAGATATTAGACAAAACTATATAAGTAGACATACACGTCTGTCTTTGCCCATTAGAAATAATTATTTTCCTAGACTAAAGGATAAAAAAGTCTATTCACATCTAAGAGACCATTTTGTTGTTGTACAATTTCTATCTGGTTTAATTACTCCATGTAAGATAAGAATTTATTTATAACTAGTTATAAGATGTATGAGGGCGTAAGAAAAAATCTCTTTTTGAGTGAAAATATTATCTTTGGATTTAATTTATTGTTGTATTTTTTTTCTTGGGTACCAACTCAACGCTATTGTATCGAATTTGTCGTTGAGACTTAATCTTGCTAGGATTGGTCGGAATAGTTTTGGGCGCCTGCTCTGTACATATTGTAAAAAATAAATAAATTTAAGGTAGGTTTTACTGACTAAAAACAAAAGTAAGACTTGTTTATTCTGCATATGTGGGTACCTACATCTTCTGATGTAGTGGAGAAGAATAAATTGTCGGCCACAGCCCACTCGTTATTTTTTCAAATTTGAAATGCCCACAGCTGTGTTCAATATCAGACCAAAACATATTTTCATTAGATCGACATTTTTATTCACCGCCCTATCTTTTTCTTAGATACCTACAATTTACACTTGTCCTTACGAACATCGCAAGCTATTGCTATTTTTATTTTAATTTAATAATAAAATTATTTGGTTATGTTACTTTTTAACCCAGCTGTTTTCAGATATGCCTTTCAGATAGATGGTTGGGACATCTCCAGCACATGGAGGAGAACCGAGTCCCGAAGAAGATTCTCAACACACGACCATATGGGAGGCGAAACTAAGGTTGCTGTATGAAATATATATACTATAGTCAATTAAATAAAAAACTTATCGCATTAGATGGTTGGGACATCTCCAGCGCATAGAGAAGAACCGATTCCCGAAGAAGATTCTCAACACACGACCAGATAGGAGGCGAAACGTTGGAAGACCCAAATTAAGATGGATGGATGGTGTAGAAAGGGACTTGAAAGCAATCAGTGTAACTAATTGGAAGGGGCGGACGATGGACCTGATGGAATGGCGGAATGTTCTTGAGGAGGCCAAGGCTCATGATGGACTGTAGTGCCATTGGTGAAGATAATTCCCTAAATGAATTGTCATTAAATTCTCTGTGATCGCATATGACAATGCATAAATTTAATGTAAACGAGGCGAAACATGTCTGCAAAGATGTTTATTAGTGATGGCCAGTTCTTACAGACATTTTTTTTTATTTAAGGGACAAACACAGTATTATAAAATATAAGTAAAAAACATACACTATGGAATAAACAGAAAATAGACCAATGACGTTTGTCCACAGATGATGATCATTCAACAATCACATTACAACAAAATAAAACATACACTACGAAATAAACAGAAAACAGACCAATGACGTTTTTCCACAGATGATGATCATTAAACAATCACATTACAACAAAATAAAAGGATAAACTAGTCTTCACACCATTTTTGTAAACCTAACCTATATAAGTTTGGTAAAAATAGGTTGGTTAGGTTTGTTTTGTAGTAATAATTGCGACTGACGTGAGCCAGTTGCATTATATATTAAAAAAGTGACTAAAATATTAAAATAAATGACTAAATTGGTATTTTTACCAAACTTTTGTAGGTTATGTTTAAAAAAAAATGGTGTGAAGACTAGGCTATTCAAAATAAAACATACACAATGAAATAAACAGAAAACAGACCAATGATGTTTGTCCACAGATGATGATCAAAACAATCACATTACAACAAAATAAAACATTCACTATGAAATAAACAGAAAACAGACCAATGACATTTGTCCACAGATGATGATCATTAAACAATCACATTACAACAAAATAAAACATACACTATGAAATAAACAGAAAACAGACCAATGACGTTTGCCCACAGATGATGACAATTTAACAATCAAATTACAATAAAAAACAAATTAAAATAAAATTAACAGTAATTGGATGTTTGCCTGTAATGGGAAGGAAAGGAAAGGAAAAAGCATACGAGACAAAACATGTACCTATGTCAAGTTAGAAAATACTGAAATTTCATTCTCTCTTCCCACCCTGAATAGGTAAATGGTGTGATGGTATGTAAAATTGTAGAAAAAATACTTTAAAAAATAATTTACAAGGTTTTTATCTGACACAATACAGAAACTAACCTTATAACACTAATATATTAGGGTTGATTCCGGGATACAATGTTCAGGAAATAGCCATATCCATCTCACTTAAGGCAATTTTCCTCCGACTTCTTTTTTTCTCTGGTGCCGAAAGTTTAAATTGCGTTTAAGAGATCGCAGAACATTCATAAACATCGCTAGTTAAGTGCTTGCGTTCTTTAAGTTTCTTAATAGAACCTATTCTTTATCGTCTGTTTAAAATTGCACGAGAACCCGAGTGAAAAAAGAAGAATTATTTATCCAATGAGCGCTAAGCGATAGCTATTTTTATAACTAATGATTACATGAGTTAGATACATGGATTGTTTGATATACATAATATTGTTTGGCAACGTTTCCAACCATTTCTCTCCCAATAAGTATTGCTACCTACATCATTAGTGAGCAGTCATCATAATCATCTACAACTCGTCACCGTGTACGTCAGGCTGGCAGTTGAAAAAGTTCAAAAGTTTCGATACAATACGAAATATACTTATTACACGTTATGATATCTATGAACTAAAACTACGCGCCGTGCGCATATAATACGCAAACCGTGTTTGGAAGTTGTGTGTTATACCAACATTATAGTGTTGTGATACAGAGGTTAGAGTGGGTGCCTTTCCTTAAGACCTACTGATAGTTCACCACCAGGTAGGAGAAATATTCCTCTTTTTCTACATCCATCTTGGGTTTTTGTATAAATGAGTCGAAAATTTTGTGTATAATATTCACTTTCAATTTTGCTAAAAAATCTAAAAAAATCAATGTACACTTGGCGGGTAGAGTTTTGTAAAATATATATTATACACACATAGATAACGGATCGGTTTTTAAGAGTCAATTTTACCCAAACAAAATCATCGTAAGATACTTCTAAAGATGACAGTCTCTGAGAATCAGTAAGCATCCTACTCCACGGCGAGTTTCGCCATTATATATCGCCGAACAGCTCGAAAATTTGTAAAAATACCTTATGCATGTTTCAATGGAATCGACGGCTTGATAAGGAGATCTAATGAAGAGTTATGGCTGGAAACAGAGTTAATGGAGAATTTCGACCAGTTATCAATGGTCGCAACATATCAAAGGAAGCCAAAGTTGCCATTCATAACGCTATCTTAGTGCCAACCTTGACGTATGCAAGTGTAACCTGAACATGGCAGAAGTCGCAAGAAATCAGAATAAATGCAGTTGAAATGAGATCAATAAGAAGAATCTGTAATAGAACGATGTATGACAGGGTAAGAAACGAGGATATGAGGAAATAATGTAAGGTGAAGAAAGACAGTTACAGTACAGTTACCCCCATCAATCATTCCTTCGACGATGGTAAAAAGCAGGCCTGGGTGCCGGATGTTGTGGCCTATCCAAGTTGTTCTCTGTTGGGCAATTCTTTTCATAATTTGCCTTGTCTCTCCAACCCTACTTAGTACCTCGTCGTTGCTGATGTGTTCTGACCAGTGAACTTTAGCCATGCGTCTGTAGCACCACATCTCAAACGCAGACAGACGTCCCGTTTCGCGTTGGCTGATGGTCCATGTTTCACAGCCATATAGCAGTACAATCTTAGGGGATTCAAAACTTGTTGATCTTTTGTTGAAGGCGACACTTGCTTGGTGGATTCTGCTTTTGATGTCTGCTGTTGAACGTCCGTCTTGAGATATTCTGCTTCCCAGATATATAAACTCTTTCACCTGCTTAATTTCGATGCCTCCCAGAACAATATTTGCAGTGCATTCCTCCCTTCCATACATATTATCTGTACATAATAATGATCCTGCATTTATCACTCCCACGAATATGTTTCTCAAATATCAGAGTCTTATAATCTGACGAACCTCTGTAAATGTTAAAGTTTTAACAAACATGATATTACTCATCCTTGTGCAGGGTGTCTCAAAAGGAAATTTATATTTAGTGGATAGATTAAAAAAAGTAAGCCGTGTATGGAAAAAATGTTTATTAAGTAATTATTAAAGAACACAATTTGGGAATTTACTTCTTAAAAATAATATCGTCCAAATGTAGACCCTCGCGTTCGCAGCACTCATTTAATCGAACAGTAAAATTACTTATGACGGCTCGGCAGGTGAACTCAGTGATGGCTATCATTTCGTGACGGATAATTTCTTACAAATACGCCAGGGAAGTCGGTTAATTGACGTTAACTTTAGATTTAAGATAACCCCATAGGAAAAAGTCCATGGGGGTTAAATCTGCGCGTGGGCCAATTTATGTCACCTCTCCTGGAGATCAATTTGCCTGGGAAAATTTCACGAACTCGTGGCAGAGATGTATCGGACGTATGTGACGATGCTCCGTCCTACTGGAACCATGTTATTTGGTTATAGCCAGGAAAATTTTGCAGTTCAGGCGCCAAGAAGTCGTCTAACGCTCTGAATACAAATATAAACTTCCTTTTGAGACACCTTGTATTTATTCATAATTCATAAAAATCTCCGGCGCTAACAAAAGAATTGTAATCTTTGTTTATTTGTCATTTAGATCCGAAAATTTCCAGTTTCTTTATTTTTTTCTTTCTTTTTTATTCATATATTATTATTCATTTATTCATCTTTCTAGCATTATATACCTTCATCCCTCCCATAACTATTTATATTAATGATATTATTTTGTTTACGAATATTTTTCCCGCAACGTCACTACTAAGAAGTGATAATTGTTTATTTTTTTTTTGGGAAAGATGAAAATAGATATTTTCCCCTACCACCACACATTCTGCTTTTTGGGACTTATAACGGTCCCATGGAAAACTCTGAAAAAACACACAGGGCCTTACTTATTACTTGTAATTTGTGTTTAAGCCGATACTTACCCAGTTTTTTGTATGGCCAAAACTGACTTAGCATTGGATTAAACTCGAATTATAAATAGTATGTAAGGCCCTAAGTGTCCGGGAAACTAAAACCATAGATATACTGAATTTAAAGTGCCGAAGTGAACTGGTTATATGTAAGTAGCAGTAGGCTCACCGTATGCTGAAAGTGAAGATAAGAGTGCACCGTCTTTTTGACAAGTCTTGAAAACTCTGAAAGTACTCTTCATGGCTACGAGGTCCGCATGTTCAATATTTTCATAGAAATTCCCTCGAACATCGTTTTTGTCGGAACGCTGACACAGAAAAGTTAGTACATTCCTATGGTATATTCTCAGTAATCTGATCAAGGATTTCACAAAGCCGACACGAGGGTAAATAAGATAACTATGATAACTGGAAAAGGGAACTGTTTAACTGTTTGAGTTACAATAATAATTTAATAATTTTCTTCCACTTGATTTCATAGACTAAATAGTTTCGCTCTAGACGAGCATCTTCAGGGTAGATCTACTCTGAAAATGCTCGTCTAGAGTGAAACTAGTTATTCTATTAAATCAAGTGAAAGAAAATTATAAATCACTATTTTATTTCAATATATTATAATGGAATTCTATCAAGCATTGTCGATCGAAAAATTTAATAAAACTATTTATAATTAATTATAACTACTAAATATCTGTGAATTTCATTGGTTTCAACCAGATTTTCAAAAGAACAATAAGCCAATAAATACAATACAATATTATATACCACCTGAATTTTAATGATATCGTTTCTTTTGTTACAGATCTTATTGACACAGGGGACTACAAACAGTAAGCCAACTACATTCATTTTATTAAAACAGAGATTTGTTTAGATTCATTAGCATTAGATAACAGTTTTATACACCTGACATGGAAGTTTTATGTATAACCACTAGTTTCAGTCTTGTAGAGTATTATTCCGACGATGTGCCTTGCACAAAATGCGTCGATAATGTATTAAATTTAATAGAACGAAAAATTAGTATATTTGTGAGTACAACAACGAGTACAATATGTCCTGTATGCCCTATTCGTTTCAGAGTACGAAAACGTCTGTTACCAATGGGCGACCATGGATTAAAGGATTTTATCAGACGGATAAATTTAGACGAATATAATTCAGTCAACTTTTTGACATTTTTCATGTACTAAAATTCAGACAGATAAATTTAGACGAATCAGGATTTAGGACATTATGGAGTTCTATCAAGAACTAGAATTGTACATCGACAAAATAAACTTACATTTTCAAGATTTTACGAACATACCTGACTTGAAATGAAAAAACTTTGTCGGTCATCCACATTGATTTTATGCACTCTTTTACGAGAAGAAGGAGGTAATCGTTGAAGACCGAGCGGAGTGAGGAAGAGATGCATCGCTTTGCTGACAACCAATCGCAAAATTCCAAAAAGCAAGAATCCGATTAACATCTTCAGTATTATGCACTTTAGATAATATGGTTTCGTAGAAATAAGTCCGAATACAGAGTCCTACCTAAATACTAAATTCTAAATACTAACCATGTTTTCATTGCACAGTCGCTGACTTAATTTAGGAGATCACGTGGCTTCCTAACTGGAGGATGCTAAGACGTTTTTCTATGAGAATTGCATTGCAGATACATATCTTAATACTTAGCGCATGCGCATTGGCGTAAACTAACATTTGAAAATTGTCAAAAAGTAAGGTTGATAGCGAGGAAATTTACGAGTGGTTTACCATACCATCACGCCAGAGAACCGAACGCCAGACTCCTCTCTCTTTATATACATTCCTCGGTTCATTCACGTCCATACATCGTCTCATACACGCTCTTCTATTATTCCTACTTCTAACATCACCATCTTTCAAAATCCCATTTATATTTATATTTTTCTTGGCCGACCTCTACTTTTCGTTCCTCTTTTATCAGCCTTGTACACTTTTTTTTGTCAGACGGTCATCACTCATTCTTTCTATGTGACCGAACTACCTTAGGGCATTTATTTTCATCTTACTTACGTTATTTATCTTACTTACATTACGAGTGGTTTATTTTTTAACAGATTTTTAATTATCTCAATAGAGACGAAGTTGGAATATTTATTGTAGGAGAACCGGGAAATCAAGGCACCTACAGGGCTTACGACCTGTCATCGGCTGGTTTACGTGATCACTTTATGCGCTTGCGCAACGTTCACCAATTATGCCTTTTAATGAGATCCCTATCAATTCAATTTTGAAAGTTCTATATATTGTAATACTGAAATTCTTTTCGCTTGAAAATAAGGAATTTTTACTACAGCCATCTATGGGTGAAATTATGAACAACAATCTTATTATTTTTATTTATTTTGTTGGAACGCCATCTATTGAGAGAATTGGTTTTTTTTTGAAAATTGAATTGATAGGGATCTCATTAAAAGGCATAATTGGTGAACGTTGCGCAAGCGCATAAAGTGATCACGTAAACCAGCCGATGACAGGTCGTAAGCCCTGTAGGTGCCTTGATTTCCCGGTTCTCCTACAATAAATATTCCAACTTCGTCTCTATTGAGATAATTAAAAATCTGTTAAAAAATATCTTTGACTCCCGACAGGGGAAAAAAATCCAATGTTTGCGCATATGCAATAATAAAAATATTCGATTACTTACACATTGGTACAAGTAGGTAAATAAGACAAAAATGACCTGATAAGTCTGGCGCAATTCAGGGGTGACTTCTATGCGAAAAATTCATTGTCACCTCAGATATAAGAATTGTAGCTTTCATTATTTACCAAAAAAAAAACCAATTCTCTCAATAGATGGCGTTCCAACAAAATAAATAAAAATAATAAGATTGTTGTTCATAATTTCACCCATAGATGGCTGTAGTAAAAATTCCTTATTTTCAAGCGAAAAGAATTTCAGTATTACAATATATAGAACTTTCAAAATTGAATTGATAGGGATCTCATTAAAAGGCATAATTGGTGAACGTTGCGCAAGCGCATAAAGTGATCACGTAAACCAGCCGATGACAGGTCGTAAGCCCTGTAGGTGCCTTGATTTCCCGGTTCTCCTACAATAAATATTCCAACTTCGTCTCTATTGAGATAATTAAAAATCTGTTAAAAAATATCTTTGACTCCCGACAGGGGAAAAAAATCCAATGTTTGCGCATATGCAATAATAAAAATATTCGACGAGTGGTTTAGTACTATAATACGAGATTTTTTCGGTGGATGATGATTTTGTCGGCTTCCTTGAATATGCATTTGGTAATTTTGTCAAATCAAATACTAAACAGAGTATTCAACGATCCATACGAGATGCCAAAAATTCGGTGGAATTTCAAAAAAATCGTGACATCAAGCTGTCAGTGTGAAGTGTGAAGTTGGTTATATATGTTTGTGTTGTTATAACAAAAAAACATTTTAAACGTCAAACGTCAGAAAAGAGATAGATAGCTTTCTAAGCCCGTAGAAAGCTATCTATCTATTTTCTTCATACACAATAATGTCTCTGCAACGCAATTGCTAACTTAAGAGTAGCAAATACTTCAGTGAGGTTAGGAGTTAGTATTTAGGTACCTAGGACTCTGCATTCGGGTCTAAATGATCAATTAGGGAGCCGTCACAATATTTTAATTCTTACTTACTCTACTTTTCGAGTGGCTAGGCTCTTCTTCGCCCAGAAAAGACTGCGTCCATGAAGCTCGTCAGAGCCTTAAATTCAAACCCCGCAGTCAGTCCACCACCCCTTGCTTTGCCCCGTGGATGTCTTCCAGCTCTCCCTGATACCTGCGCAGCGGGTACTCTTCAACAATGTGGCGGATCGTTTGGAGCTCTGCGCCACAGTTACACCCCGACGATTATCACTTCCCCGACGATAAAAGATGGTTGCAACACCCCATGCCTGTTCTTATTCTGTTGAGCTGCACCCAGGCTCTGCGAGGGAGGTCGAAACCAGGAACACGGATGGTGTCTCTGGTTCCTCTATTCTCCATTCATCCTCAGTGTTGTAGCTTTCCTCCTTCACTCGCCAAATTAGTATTCGGGACTTGAGTCTCACTCTTGGTGGATGTGTGATATAAGTGTATACCTACTGTTTCATTATACGAGAAAATAAGAAGTTAAGTACGAAATTACATCGCCATTTGGTGAACATCAACTCTCGAAGGAATTTCCATATTTATTCGATTCTAATCAAAAAATGTACTTCACTATTTTGATTATTTATGCGTGCGAATTGAGGTTTTTTAGGCTTTTTTATTTTTTTTTATAAAATTTCCGGAACACTTTTCCATCGATATTGGAGGTATGTAAGTACACACACTTCAGAGAAAATTGAATTCTCTATTCAGAATCGATTTTCTCACCTGCTGGTGCACAAACGTACCTACTCCAAATCTATCTGAAATTATTTTCGTATAACCATGTATTCTAATAAAAAATTAGTAGGTAAGATATTTTATAATAATTATTTGATTTTATTGTATTTTTACATTGCTTCTCGAGCAACTAACAGGTACTATGTCAAATATTAATTTAACATGCACCCAATAACATGTTGCCACATTCTGGAGACTTGCGATATTTAATCGTCTCACAGATCCAGACTGAAAACACAATTAAAATTTGTGTCTCCGCCGGGAATCGAACCCGGGACTTTTGGATCAGCTGTCAGATACCAAACCAACTGAGCCACGAAAGCCGACTTATTACTTATTGTGTAAACATGTGAGTTTTCTTCCACAGAACGGATTATATTTGAGTGAATTGTACCTAAATTTATTTTTGTGTGCATCACGATGAACGATAAATTACTCTAAAGCCGGTTGCTGATCAAATGCTAAGCTAAGTTAGTTTAGCTATGCTCGCATAGCTGAGGTCGTTTATCATGCAAGTGTGCAGACAGCAAATTATGTGAAAAATGACCTCAGCTGTGCGAGCTAAGCTAAGTTAGTTTAGCTAAGCTAAGTCATTTTTCATATTAGCTCACATAGTTTGCGGTCCGCACACTTGTATGAAAAATGACCTCAGATATGCGAGCTAAGATAAACTAACTTAGCTTAGTTTTTGGTCTGCAACCGGCTTTAAAGTCCTGCGACCTCTTTCCACTGCAAATCCAATCCCAGTACGATCAGGGGGCCTAGACAACGTGTTATTTAAGCTAAGCGTTATATCGCTAAGCGATAGTAAATGTATGAAATTGGTCGCTATGATAACACGTGACAGCCACAAATTTCATACATTTCTATCGCTTAGCGATATAACGCTTAGCTTTAATGGCATGTTGTCTAGGGGGCTGATTCGCTAAGAACCTACCTTTGATACGGCGGTTAATGCGATAGGTAGGTTCTAATCGTAAAAGTCGATAATTTGAATGTACACAGGCGACAGGGTCAGGGATTCGAGTTTCAAGATTAAGGTCGGACATACACACAGACACACGAAATATAGAACATACATTATTGTGTTTTTGGACTTCAAAGTTGAAAAAACCGTCAAAAATATAGACCTGGCATACAAATCTCGCGTATCTTGGCTCAAGCCACTACTTTGTCGATATGTTACGGGAAATAAATACTCTCGAACAAATCAAGTTGGATTAAGCTCCGTAAAACAGAATATTTTGGTCATATTATAAGAAGAGATATGTACGGGATCCTTCAGACAGTCACCAAGTGAAAGGTTCAAAGCCGCACATGGGTCAGAACAAGGCAGCATTCCTGATTTAGGGAATGTGGAGGAGTTTTTTTGACTCTACCCAGATATAAGATCACATCTCTCAAGTGATAGTTCAAATGCGTGGGGGTGATCTGACACGGCATACAATAAAGAAGAAGAAGAAGAATAATCTTTTGCCAATAAAAATAAACGAACAACTTAAGAGACAGTTAACCTTGATAATTTGATATATATATTTTTTTATTTTATTAAAAAGGGTACATCGACAGACATCCAGCTTACAATTTTCATAAAAAGAAAATAATATTGGTTATTATTATGAGTGCTGGACGTCCAATTATGGATGCACACAAAATTACATGAGCTCTTATTTAATCACATACGTAAGTTACACAAGTATGAATCACATAAATTAGATAAAATTCGGTTACAAAAGTTAAGTAAAAAAAGAAGTAAAAAATAGTTACATAATTTAAGAAAAATAAGAGTAAAAAATAGGTACATAAGAAGTTAAAAAATGTTACATAAGTTAGAGAAAAGACAATTTCAAACAGATTGCAATTAAATAGCGTATATAAATATCACTGAGACCTTCCTAAAACAACACGCGCGAGTTAACTTTTTTCTTAAAAACAGAGAGCGAATCCGCAAACACGTCAAGATCGGGACACTGCCTTGTTATACCTATATTATCGTTATACTGTCTACATATTCTTGATCCGAAGTATATTAATCTGAAAGGTATTGGCGAATCTCGGCGATCTTCTAGGAATATTAAGTTGTATGCCTTGTAAAAGTCTCGAGTCCATCGTACCATTAACAATTTTGTGAAGAAAATTAAGGTCGTGTATTTGTCGATGTTTTTATCTTCAAATATTTAATTGAGTCCATACAGTCGAGAGTATATAGTAGGTACCTAAACCAAGTGTTGTACAAGCTCTCTATATAATTTTGCTTGCTTTACGTTTAAATAGCAATTAAACGGGTCAGTGTGTACGATGTGCTACGAATTTCGGTGAAAACGACCTTTCTTGTGGGGCTTTTCAAACCAACATCCGGTGAAGCGTCGATGACGATGGCCAACGGATCCCACCGGAAGTAACAACGGAAATACGGGAGACTGACCAAACGTGGTCAGGAAGTGGGACAAGTCAAAGAGCCTTCGGATAATTTATTTATTCAAAACTAAAGCCTCGCTATAATGGTCGCTAAGCATACTAACTATACCCAGATATTATAATGCGTGTATCATCAAACATTTTGAGAAATCAGTTTCTGTGAAGGGTCAGAACATTGATGCTATTTAAGGAGTATCGATCTCAAGCCGTACTGGTCCACATTGGTGAAAATTGGTCCATAACAAAAAATACAAAGGTTCATATTATGCTGGTTTTTAGCAAAAAAATCTCTTCGTTAACTAGGTTTCATGTCAGAAAAATCAGAATTCAGAGATTGAGCAATGAATATGCTAATGATATAGATCCGTATATAGGCAATGTTAATAACTACAGGAATATCTTGCGTGTTAGATTCCACTGATTATGTTTCGTTATATTAATAATTAATATGTACTTACTTATTATGTTTATTTGTTCTTTCATACCTACATTTTTGTTATTCTGCTTATTTATTTTATTTTAGTACTTTTTTTATTTATTTCTTAATGTTAACTTGATATATTTGAACACGTATGTATTGTTAGTATGCAGATCTTAATAAAATTTTTCTTTGAATGTATTTTTTTATGACTTCTACTTATTTTTTTTTGTATGAGCTATAGACTTATCTCGTATTTCTTTATATTTATTTTTGATTTTATTTTCATTTTCATTGTTTATAGATTGGGTATGATTGTTTTTTTTTTGTATATGTATTTTCACACATTTATTTTATTTATTTTATTATATATATACGCCCTTAATAGGGCATTTACAATAAATACAAGATAAATACAACAATGTAGGCACAAAAAACAAAAAAATAAATAAATCAATAACATACATAATAAAAAAAGTAGTTAAAGGAAGGACAATATAAAACAACATAATACAACATAATAAAAGAAAAAAGAGGTTAAAAACTAGACACAAAAGAAGAAGAAAAAAAAAATAGTATTGCATATTCTATTTTTGAAACCATCTATAATGTGTACATTAAATATTTTATTTTATTTTTATTTATTTTGGATATCCAACAGTACAGTAGAGTATAATGATATTGTAATAATATATCAACAGCACTATATTGGTTTCCAAGGCGATGCAATCTATGTATTGGTGAGTTAATAATAAAGTTATTTCGAAGATTCTCTAACTATATGAAAAGGTGCATTTGACGGGAAGCAAACCTTGTATATTTCGTGAAAACTTTATGTAAATGGTAAACGCTGTAAATAAAATAAATAAATAAATATCATGTATTTCTAGGATGACAATTGGGAACTATTCTATTGCCTTCCATTTGTATGGAATAAGGGTTGTAAGAAGTCTTTTTTTATCAGTATGGTGAAAAGGATGAAACAAGGATGAATTCGCAATTTTTATGGCTATTTTTTATTACAGATTATCAACAGTATCATGCTGAGATTGCATTCTGAAAGTTTCATCACAATGTATCTTTGAGTGTCTGTGTGTGTGTTGTGTGCTATGTACGGCTTGTTTATTCTACTTTATCGATTATATAGTAAAGTAATGACTTGATTATTTTCAAATTTTGCTTATTAATATTTCAAATACTCGCTTTGACCTCATTATAGATTTCGAAGGATATCTGAATAGTGCTTCTCAATTTATTTAACTGTCAAATATTTCAAAGTGACCCCAGGCTCATTTAACTCGAAATTTGTTATTTTATTTACAAATTGGTAAAAAAGCATATAACTTTCATTATTAACGCATTGCTGATTAGAATAAGAAATATTTTAAAGTCTGACAAAACGACAATTCTAACTATAAAAAATACTCTGAAACATCTGTATTTGAAATCAAGCGTTCGTTGGACTCTGAATTATTATTTTTAAATTACGGTGATTGATTATAGGTATAATTTACATACATTTGTAAGGTTTATTTTTTTCCGGTATTTTTTCTTTTAATTTCTGTTTTTTTTTTTTTTTGACATAAGTTATTATGTGAAAGAGAGAATCTGCTCTGCCTAAAAAAACTGCTTTACTGTTTGGCGGGAAAATGAAAATGTATTATTTTTAATTTAAAGTTTAAATTATCAGGGTTTCATAGTAAAATATTTAAATGAAAAACAATTAAACAAACACATTTCATGTAAATGTTGATTATTTTCCATACTAAATTTGAATACTATGTGGAGTGACTTTTTAGTGAGGGGTATAGCGTTGGCCACAACCCACTCGTTTAATTTTAAAAACGATTCCAATTTCAAAAAAATACAGATTAATCATCATTCAACACTAATATCCAACATCTTTGGTCCCTTCAAAATTCTCGTGTATTGTATGACATTTCAAAATTTATATTATTAAATAATTTAAATATATATCTAAAAATAACTTTCGTTTTTTTGATCAGTAATAATTAAATTGGCTCAAAGCACTCTTTGTGGGGTAAATTTTCTTATACAATATAAACAAATGAGCCATATTCTACCATTCAGAGAACATAGGTACTAATTAAGCTGCTGCAGGGTATAAATTTCTTAAAAATATTCATTCATACCATCACGGCACATCCTCAGAAACCAATGAAAGGTGTGCGGGTGCACACAACACACCCAAGTCAAGTCCCCACACACAAGTCTCGTAAAACACGTACCTAAAACACACGTACACATACATTCTATAAATATATATCTAATTTTTTTTGAAAAATTCTCTCATTATTTACAAAAAAAAAACTAATTCTCTCAATAGATGGCGTTACAACAAAAATAAATAAAAAATAATAAGAATGTTGTTCATAATTTCACACATAGATGGCTGTAGTAAAAATTCCTTATTTTCAAGGAAAAGAATTTCAGTATTACAATATATAGAACTTTCAAAATGGAATTGATAGGGATCTCATTAAAAAGGCATAATTGGTGAACGTTGCGCAAGCGCATAAAGTGATCACGTAAACCAGCCGATGACAGGTCGTAAGCCCTGTAGGTGCCTTGATTTCCCGGTTCTCCTACAGAAAATATTCCAACTTCGTCTCTATTGAGATAATTAAAAATCTGTTAAAAAATATTTTTTTTTATTTGCTTTACTTATGTAACTATTTTGAAACATGGACGTGGCAAAAGACGCATGAAAGTAGAATAAATGCTGTGGAAATGAGATTACTAAGAAGAGTATGTAATAGAACGATATAATATGATAGAATAAAAAATGAGGACATGAGGAGGGAATGCAAGATGAAGAAGAGTATTATAAGTAAAATGAAAGTGAATTCCTTGAGGTGGTTTGGACATATTGAAAGAATGAATGATGAACGACTGACCAAAAAATATACATGGGTGTAAGAGATGGAGTGAATAGCAGGGGCCGCCCCAGAAAGGGATGGCATGACCATGTGAATGATATTTTGAAAGAAGGAAATTTAAGAAAATTGAATAATCGACGAGCATGTATGGATGTAAAGGAAGCTAGGAATATGTGAAAAAAATAGGAGAGCTCGGTTCGCTCTGCCTACCCTTTAAGGGATATGGCGTGATGGTATGTATGTATGTAACTATTTTTTTCTTATTCTGTTTTTTACTTAACTTTTGTAACCTTATTTTCTCTTATTTATGTAACTCTTATTTACGTGTGTGATTAAATATGAGCTCATGTAATTTTGTGTGCATCCATAATTGGACGTCCAGCGCACTCATAATAATAACCAATATGATTTTCTTTTTATGAAAATTGTAAGCTGGATGTCTGTCAATGTACCCTTTTTAATAAAATAAAAATAAATAAAACACGATTCGATTACCCAGCTTCAACGGGACACCTGGAGGGCTAGTCAGGGGGCATTTAGTCTGGTCAACCGGCGGAATCAAAACCATCCATGTTTATCCATATCATGGATATTTTTATCTTATGGAGTTCTATAACATCTTAAGATATTCAAGATCTCCATAACATAAATTTATCAATGATTTGGGTAAAAAGGGAAGGTTTTGATCCCACCGTCTGACTGGTCAAGCGGTAACATCAAAACCCTCATGATTTCCCACATCATGTATATAATTATCTTATAGAGTTGTATAAAATCTCAATATAATATACAACCCAATGATGGTTTTGATTCCATTGTTTGACGGGACTTGCCCCCCTGAACACAATTATAATTTAACTGAATGGGAAGCACACCGGTGCCTCATAGCTATTAATAATCTTCTTTTCGCCCTCGCCTTTATCCCATTTACTTGGGGTCGGCTCTCCTTATTTTATTTCGCCAAACTCGCCTGTCCTGTGCCAGATCAGGATTCAGCTCCCTCTCTCGCAGACGCTTCTTGATGCTCGACAACCATGTGGCTGGTGGTCTGTTAGCTATTAATTATATATTTGTAAAAAGAAAAGCTTAAAAACAAAAAGAATAGTCAGAATATACAACAACAATTATTACTGAACAAATCTATTCTCAAAATTCACAAAATTACAAATTTTATACGGAAGAAATGCAACTAGGCAAATATGTAAAGAATATTTTGTCAATAAAATTAACCCCATAGATAATATTAGTTAAGGACCTCGAAAAAATACATCTTTCGGCCAAAATCATTATTCATACTATGGGGTAAAGTGGTACAATAATTTACCAGTACAGTTTAAAAAAGAAAAGTCCGAATATATAAAACATTCGTAAGACCCATTGCCACCTACGGAGTAGAAACCAGGGCAGAAACAGCGGAGGCGATATTGGAGCTCACATGTTAACAGAATGGATGAAAATAGACTCCCACGTATCGCTCTCCAGGAGAACCCAGCTGAAAGAAGACCAACAGGAAGACCTCCAAAGAGATGGCGAGACAGCAGGCAGTCCACATCGCAGGAGACAGAATAGCGGTAGAAACAGATCTTCGGATCTATGAAAAGGAAGATGAAGAAGTTTAAAAAAATCAGAATACAATTTTAATAAATTCTTGGTAAAATTTAAAGAATATCTATAGTAACATTTGAAATTTTGTTTTGTTCTATTTTTATTTTAATCGTTAGGATTTGTGATTATTAAATAAATTTTCATATTATTATTCATTTATTCATTTATTTTTTTAAAGTTTTTAGATACATTTTGCGTGGGTTGTCAAGTTTTTGCTTACTTTTTAGTTTATGTCTTTGTAAATATTCCTTTATACGATGCCTAGGTTAAGATTTGTATAGTTTTAGTTTTTTGAAATGTGACTCACTTAAACACGAGATAATTCTCTTTTTGAAGTTGAGTCATTCATAAATATTTAATCATTGTATCTGTAAATATTGTGTATTTTGTATCTGTTTTTTTACATAAATTAAATAAATAAATAAATAAATACAAGACACGTGTAAGAACAATCATAACGTACCTACGATTTAGAAACAAGCACGTATCGCCTCATCGCCATTCAAGCATCTCATAAATGTCGGCCTATTGTTCATGCTTTTTGCGTTTCCGTCTTTCAGGAAATTGGTGGTAATTCAGAAACGATAAATACCGATTGACGTTTGACATTATCACAATTCAAAATGGCGACAATCGTCATTACCGAACGGTGGATATTCTGAACGCACATCATTGGATTGGGCTATTGAAAAGATTATTGAAATCATAACAATCGGTCAAAGCGTATTGTTTTGATTACTGTTTGATTTTTTGTTCGATTAAATACTTCGATTTTCAATTTGAATGGCACAGGAATATGCGGCATTGACTTCAGTTGAATTTTTAAAGGTAACTGATGGTATATTTCTATAAAAACCTAAATATAAACCTTATTGTTGGGATAAATGTACCTATTATGTATATTCTGCATATTTGCGTCGCCGACATTTTGATTTTTTTATACGTAGATATTGTTATCGAAATTTTAATGTAGGTGCATACCTACTATAAATGGTTTCAAAAATATGTTTATCGCAAATTATATTTTTTTGATTTTTTCATGTTTAAATAGAATATGTAATACTGTTTTTTTTTGTTTTTTCTTCTTCTTTTTATGTGTAGTTTTTTTTGCTTGCTTTTTCATCATTTATCTCTATTTTCTTTTATAATATTGTATTATGCTGTCTTATATTGTCCTTTCTTTTACTATTTTTTTTTATTTTGTGTTATTAATGTATTTGCACTTATTGTTGTTTTGTTGTGCCTACATTGTTATTATTTATCTTATCTTTTATTGCAAATGCCCTATTGAGGGCGTACATAAAATAATAAATAAATAAATATTCATACTCAATATTTGATGATTCAAATACAAAAAATATTTAATGTGTCTTAACATAATATATATATATGTATATATATCCTTACTTTACAAGAGAAAATTTATGTAGGTAATGTACCTACGTATTTATAACCAAACTAAATAACCGTACATTTTTTTCCTTTTAAAAATGGGTACCTATATATGTTTTTCTAAAAAACAGTTCGTATCCAAATATAATGTTTTTATTATTTAAGAAGTGATGTTTGAGCAAAATTTAATCAGTTTTATTGAATAAAACGGGTTTTGAGTAACAGGATTATATAGAAAAAAATTACAATTGCTTTTGACTATAGGCAATACAATAGCATATTCATAATAACCAAAATGTGGACATTTGGATGACAATTGATTTGGAAAATAATTACAACTATTGTTATTTGATTCGTTTCAATACAATCGTATTCAGAATAGCACTCATCATAGTCTACAAGATCGACCAATCCTTTTCATAGCCATTCCTTCCATTTCAGACCACTTATATATTTTCTTTCTTAGGCATTCTTCCCACGTGTGTGATAATTTATTATAAATGAATTGGTCAAGAAATGGATGTAGGTTCTTCAAAAAGACAAATATATTATAACCAACTATTACCTCAAAATTGTACCGTCCACTTGGAATATCCGCTCTCTCTTGGACACACAACTTTGATGGACAAATATTAATTGTATAAAAATAGGGTTTAGAGTAGGGACAAGAATTGGAAAAGATCGGAAATCGAAAACAAAATGAATACATCCATATGACCGTTTTCGAGAGAACCGAGCGGTAGGGTGACCAAATATTCGTCAGTTCAATTATTCGAATATCGAATATGAAATTTGTAAAATATTCGAATATGTTTGAGAGAAAATAAATATGGTGCGATAGCAAATAAATAATGGTATGTATGTTATGTCTACAAAAATGTTTTTTATTTTTCATATGTATTTGTTGCTATTTCTATGTATTAATGTATTTGTATATATGCGTATGTATGTGTATGTTTGTGTTTGTTTAGCGATACAATTTTTATAGTAGGTACTTCAAAGGGAATACGCTATACGCACGACAAAGATTAATTTATGTAAAAAAATCAATTAAAATTTGTGAAATTATGACTCCCAATTATTCCATAATAGTGGATAGTAAAAACGTAGCTTGTCGCTGTGAATCACCGGCTCAGAATAGTGTTTCCACTCTTTTATATTATCATCGTTTTTGAGTGTCCCGTTAGAGCCGGGTAATCGAAAATACAACAGGCAACAATAACATCTCACATAGTTCAACAATGAGGTTCACCACACATTCTGAATGTAGTGCCTTTTTGGTGAGACGAGACTGATGTGTGGGTATACACGTTTGCGTCGATCTTTATTTTATTAGGTAATGCACACCCGCATACCTGCCGCTGGACACCCCACATTGTGGGATATTCCATGATTTTATGTATGTATTAAATTGGTTTATAAAAGCAGGATAATATTCGAATAATTTTATGAATATTGTAAAGGGGCCGAATATATTCGAATGTCGAATATTTGATTGGCAACCCTAGGGATAGGACGAGGGTCTAACGGACAGTAACGAGTATTTCATTTTTGTCGAAAGGTCCATACTTTCTTTTCCGGAACAGGGGACATATGTCAAAAAATATCTCACATACAGAAAATCGATCGTTATACTTTTGTGTCGGACAAAGAGTTAAGTTTGTTTCTGTTATTTCAAACTACACTCTCGAATACGCTGTGTCGTGTCGAAATTGTTTTGAGAGTGCTTTCGATTGTTGGAAAAATATATAATTTTTTACATTTTACATTGCCCTTATGACATTAGAGTGTTGTACCTACATAAAACTCGTTCTATAAATATTTTTAACCATTTTTCAAAGAAATTCGCCTATTATGGTATTCTTAGAACAATGGAACTGTGGAATGTATCGATTTCACAATTTTGTGATGTATTTTTAACAACATGCTTTGAGTAACGCCGTTCATGGCGTATGACGTACTTACTATGAAGCTTTATTTATTCTTTTTCTTCTTTTTCGTTTAGTAAACCTATTTATCATATTGTTATCTCATTGTTTAAATTGTTTGCTTTTTATTTGTATTATAATTACTGCATATTGAATTGTTTTGTTGACCAATGAAGGTTTATTGATTGCTTAATTTTTTTAATGCTTTAATGTGTTTACTTATTACCTACTTGTATTATACTATTGCATACTGATTTGTTTGTTGACCTATGATTTGTTATTGGTTGCTTTATTAATTTCTTTCATTGCTATGAAGTGTTAACTTATTTATTTGTTTATTTATTGCTTTCAAATTGGGATATTTTTTTATCACTTACTATGAGTATAATTCTTCTTTTTTTAATTTCAATATTTCAATCATGTAGCTAGAAGTGGACTTGTTGTTGAAATTGTGATAAAATTGTCCTTACTTAAAACAGGAATTACTCCTAGTTAGATAGACAAAGATTTATTGGAGGAACTAAAAAACATGTAACTTCCCAACAACTATTTTATTTTATATTATTTTTATTTTATTGTATACACAGTAAATCATAAATTGCATGTTCAAAAAACCTTAGTTCCTGTATGTATTTTGTTATGGAAAATAAATAAATATATTATTATTATTGTTGGTCTGTACCTAATTCAAAAGCTATTCCTCCTGAGATGACGAAGTCCAACAATTCTTCCATTCTTCCTTCCCTTCCGGCTGCCTGTTGACTGCTCGCTGCGGCGGCTCCGCCCAATTCCAAACGAAACACGTTCGTGTCTTTAAAGACACGTATATAGGCCTTGTCTCTGGCAGTTAAGAATCTGGGGTCATCTTGAAAAGTGTCTCGAACCAGAGTGACAAGATCTGCTGCCGCCAACATGTCCGCTAAGCCGGCCTGCAGTATGTGGTCTTCCAGATCCCTCAACATGGGATGCACAGCTTCTGGGACGCGGTCCAACAATCGAAACATGAGATGGAGTCTGCGAGTCTCCCCGGCCCTGACCAATGGGGCGCACTCCCCCAGGAGGGTGGGGAGAGGTGCGGCCAGTAAGACTCCTTCGCAGCGTTTAACTAGTGCTCCCACACTTCCTGCCCCTGCCTCCAGATATCTGGCAGCTCTGGCTTCCTCTTCCCTCAACCTCAGTTCCGTCCACTGGAGGTCTTCCGGGTAGACGGTGGCGACCAGAAGAGGTTTTTATTTGCTGCTATATATGCAAGTCTATCACTATCCATTCTGGTAACGTGGCCCCTCCAAAGTCTTCTTCTAAATCTACTCCACCAAACAATGTCCTCTATTCCACATGTGTCTTAATGTTGAACACGATCGCAAAGAGTATAATTTAATGTTTAATAATTAGTGAACAATATTCGTTCAACGTTCTTCAATCTCTTGGATCCATTCCTTATTATTGCAATGGTGAAAGGATGCAAGAGATTGTAAGGGATTCAGTTTGTAAATTATCTGCACAGAAAAAAAAATCTTCAGTCAAAGAAATTTGCTTTGAGTCAAGAAAATATAAATATGTAAAGAAAAAAATATTCTCTCAAATTGAGAAATTTCATATTATTTCAGACCAAGATAATAAATATCTCAAACTGACAAAATGTATCATTTCAATTCAAGAAGACTTATATCTTCATGAAAGAAATAAATATCATCAAACCAAGAAAACTTTTATCTTAATCTAAGAAGACTTATACCTATTAATGGAAGAAATGAAGATTTTCAATAATAATAGTAATATTAATATTTAATAAAGGATTTGATATAGATTTATAATGGAATAGAAAGTGACAAAAAAGAAAACATTTACACTTCAGTTCTGAAACTTGGCCACCGCTGCCTCTTCCTCGACCGGCTCCTTTTTTACCACCACCACGAACATTGTGGCATAGTTAGAAGCATAATGAAGATATTCAGAAAAAGCATGTGATGAAGAAGAAACAGTTGAAATAATTAAAAACTTTTCTATTATACTAAATATAAATTTAAAAACTATTAGATAAATGTTTTATGTGTGAATAATATTAAAAAAACATGGTTAAACATACTTTATGTTGTAAAAAAAAACATATTGACTACATTAGTACAAACTTACTTTACAGATACTCTCGATTCGAGAAAATAATTTCTCGAATGAATAAATCTAGTTCTTCAATCAATGTTTTGTGTTTTTTCTTAATCCAAGATAATATTACTTGGAATAAAAAAAATCTCTTGAAGCTACAAAATAATTTGAGAAAAATATTTATTAAATTAAAGATAAATGATTTTCTTAATTCAAATAAATATTCTTAACTCAAGACAATATTCTCTTGGATTGTTTAAGAAAATTAAAACTCTTGAATTGAGAGATTAAAACGGACTTGTTTTTTCTGTGTGATTTCCTTATTTTTTTGGATACCATAATTTACTTGCTTTAGTGTGAGTGGTCTTTTAAAGTGGAATAGATTACCTCCAGATGTCCGCAGTACCTACACAAAGCAAGAGCACTTTCTCTAAAGGGCTGAAAACAGCTTTGTTTCGTAGAGCTACATTAGACAGAATATAAGCGCCCTTGGAATGATCCTGAATCATTAATTTATAAATTATTATAATTATTAAGTTCGTCGGAAGAAATTCCCGCATCATAAAATTAATATCGTCTCCAGAATGTGACAACTTGTTATTGGGTGCGTGTTAAATTAATATTTGACATAGTGCATAAAGAAGAAGAGACTGGTGTTTGGGGTACACTTAATAATCGTGCTTCACTGTCGCTGGTTACCCCACATTATGCCGTGATTGTACGAATGAATAAACAACATAGGTACCTACCTTTAAATAATATATTAATGTTACCTTTTATGAACTATTTAGCAATATTAAAAATTTCACGCAATTGTAGCTTGATTAATTAACTTCAATATCAAATTTAATAATACTTATCTAATATGCATAATGTAAGTACCTTCAGCATTTAGCGAGGGATCAAATTAAATATTATTTCTACCATACGCACATTTGCAATTCAAAATTTCTAACCCAAATATATATTATATCTCAGAAGTATAAATAGTTATTTACCATAGTATATTTTGTATTGAAATGATTTAAATATTTATTTCTGAGTTAGTAAAATTCTAAATTCTAGGTCTGTATGTAGGTTCCAAAGAACTTCAAATTAATAATGAATAAGAAATCACGTATGTACAAACCAAAGACCTTATATACTAAAGTATAAGGTCTTTGTTGCAAACCTAATTTAACCCAATAATCGAAGATTTAGGATGCAAAATTTCAATTTGTTTGAAACCTTTCAGACAATGTTTAAACTTTATTATGGAAATTATTTAAGCGTATTATCATTTATAGCGGAAAAAGAACTTACAAATCTAAATCGTGTGCTGATTTCTCTTAATTTACATTTATTTGCAAAACATAACATGTCACCATTTAACTGAAAAAAAACACAAGTTTTCGCTTTTTTACAAAAATGGCAACCCTTTTCTAAAAAATAATGAGAATAATAACACGAATAATTCAGGTCTGTACCAATCGATCTTATGTAATGCTTAAAATTGAATTCAACTTTAATTGATTGAAGGATAATGACAGTGTCTTTTAAGATATTGTGTTCTTCCTTGTATTTTTTTGTGTTATTGATGTAAATTGGAATATTTTCTTGTTTCTTATTTTTTATGTATTTTGTTTTTCAACTTGTTTAAATTCTTTTTGTTTGTAGGTACTAAATGTATGAAACTGTTAATAAAATATACATTCATACATCCTTTTTTTAAATTCAATCGTATTAATTAGTTCCTGCTACCAGGATCACAAACACAAGAAGGTATTATATCTGCAATTATTGATAGTTAGTATTATATATATATTTGTATTAAAATATAGCCTTCACTCAAATTTATAATAGGTCGGATATAAAGTCTTCGAATATACATAGTATGTATCAACTTGTAATGAAATATATTTTAACCCATTTGTATCTGCCCCCCTAGACAACGTGTCATTTAGCTTAAGAAAAGAAACGAGAAAGAATAACTCAATCAATGGAAGTGACAGTTGTCACGTGACTGGCAATTGTCACATCCATACATTTGTTTATTTATTTTATTTTATTCATAGATATACATAATTGACAAATAATATTCTTAACTGCAATGCCCCACTAGGTAAAATGCCTGTGCCGGGGCTAAAGTATTTATTTTTTTATTTGTTTAGAAACTTAACAGCTATACATTTATAATACTTAATTGCAAATGAGAATACAAAAGAAATAGCCAATGAAAATACAAAAGAAATTCTGACAAAACAATTCTACATGACTCAATGACTACAAAAGAATTCTGTTATTCTGACGATGTGCTTTGCACGAAACGCGTCAATAATCCAATAAATACAATAGAACTATAACCAAGTATTTTTATGTTTTTATAACATATCAACAAAAGAAATAGTATTTTGAAATAATGATACTGTTCACAGTGAATGCCAACTAACAAAACATACCTACACAAAAAAAAGCATTCCAAATATAAATATTATACAACAACAAAATTATCATATTAATTAATAATTATTAATAATTATTATTACACTGTTTTATTGAGTTATCTTTTCTTGTTTCTTTTCTTGCGCTTAATGACACGTTGTCTAGGAGGGCTGGCTGGTTTTGATGACATTAAAAAGGTTTCATTTCAAAAAAGAACCAAATTAGTAAAATGTTATTTCCAGCTATTTTTCATTTGTTTTCTTTCTGTCAAAATGAATTCTTTCCGCGAAAAAAAATGTGACGTTTATGGAACTAATGCAGTGTCAGTAAGAGTAGCACAAAGTTCGTTTAAAAGCGTTTTTAATCGTGGAATTTTAATGTCAAATATGCACCTCGCTCTGGTTGCCCTGTTACGGATAAAATGGACGCCATTTTTGAAAAAGTGGAGCAAGATCAACATATCAGTAGTTACGACATAGCTGAAGAACTGGGAATAGTCCACAAAACAGTTTTGACCCATTTGAAAAAATCTAGGTAAAAAACATGCTCGATATTTGGGTGTCACATGAGCTCACTGAAAGAAACCTATTGAACCGTGTACTCATTTGCGAATCTTTATTAAAACCGAACTGTTTTTGAAAAGATTGATAACTGGTGATGAAAAGTGGATTACGTACGACAAGAGCGTGCGAAAAAGGTCGTGGTCAAAGGTCGGCCAGGCTTCACAGACTGTGGCAAAACCCGGGATAACTCGCAATAAGGTGATGCTGTGTGTATGGTGGGATTGGAAGGGCATTGTTCATTATGAGCTTTTACCGCAGGGGCAGAACCATCGATTTGGATCTCTACTGCCAGCAACTGATTAGATTAAAGCAATAAGTTTATAGAAAGCAGCCGGAATCGATCAATAGAAAGGGTGTGGTCTTTCATCACGATAACGCTAGACCAAAGACAGCTTTAGCAAAAATTAACAGAGTTTGGCTGGGAGGTGTTAATGCATCCGCCATTTAGCCCTGACCTTGCACCTTCAGATTTTCACCTGCTTCGGTCTCTCCAGAATTATTTAGATAGTGTCAGGTTAACATCCAGAGAGGACTGCCACAATTATTTGTCGTGTTTTTTTTTATCAGAAGTCCCAAAATTTCTACAGCAACGGGGTCATGTCACTAGGTACCCTTAAGATGGCAGAAAGTCATTGAACAAAATGACACATATATACTTTAATTAAATGTAATTAAACTTTGAAAAAAATGTCTTGAATTTTCATAAAAAATGCGAAGAAACTTTTTCCCTAACCATATATTTGTCGTTACATAGAAAATTATAATTATTTTCGAACTTGTTATAACGTATTAATTTATCTTACAGAAAATTTATATAAAATAATTTACAACTTCGATTATTCTACGTCCCACGCGTCGTAACTTTCTTATATACCTTACAAATAATTTTAATTAAGCACTTCTAAGTAGACTTAATTCGAAATTTAAATTTGCCGAAAACAATATTAACAGGGGTGAAATACAAGGACAGCATAATACCTAAGGTGGTCAATATAATCATAAATATTGTACGTACATTTGTTGATTTTTATTTCATTAAATCGTATGCAATCCTGCTACCAGAAATACATAAACGTAAGGCGGTTTATTCGTTAATCTACAATAATTATCTCTTATAGAGATAATTATTGTAGTTATTTTAAAATAATATATCCAACACACAGACTGTAATAATATTAATCTTAACATTACGAATAATTTTAATTAAGCACTTCCAAGTAGACATTATTCAAAAACCTTTATATTCGCTATGTATAAACAGGAGTGAAATACTAGGAGCACATAAACATAAGGAGGTCAATCAACAATGTAAGGGATCGCCTTACGTCGTAAAATTGACTCTTATTAAGTCATATGTATAGGTAAAGTATAACCATTATACATATAGGTACATGTAATATGTAGGTTTTTAAAGTGTAGAATGCCTTCTATTACTAGCAGTTTGTATGGCCTCGTAAATGAAATTAATGTTTTCGCCATTATTCGCGTTTCTTACTCCTACGTGAAGAGGGTAGACGGGTGTCAAATGTAGCAGATTTCCATTTAAATTTTATTCGTAATTAATTTAATCAAAAATATTTTTAACGACATGGAAATTTAAATTAAACGAACTTAAAATGTATGTTTTGATTTCAACGTAGGTATCTGCAAATTATTTCTTAAATATACCTAATTTTTTTATTTAGCGTAATTTTATCGACTGATTTTTTTAATATTTTTTTCATCAGTAGCTGCAAACCGGTACTATTTTTATATAATTGAAGACACACATGAAATTTCGTCACCATACTAAAAAATACAAGGTCCTGCTATATAAAACTTTTATTCCACCAATTCTAATGTATGGATTGGAAAGCTGAACAATTATTTTAAGATCACGAGAAAACTTTTGAGGCTTTCGAAAGGAAGGTGCTGAGGACGATAAATGACCCAATTTGTGACAATGGAGAGCGGCGTATCAGATTCAACCCATGATCTTTACAAATATCCCGAATAATTGGTAGACATAGCTGTTACGGACATGTTCAAAGAATGAAGACATCAGAATGAGAGCTGGAAGGCCGAAGCTTCAGTGGTTGGACATATTTACGAAGGATACTTATAGCATAGGTGTCCATAACTGGCGTGGTGCTGCGCAAAACTGACAATCGTGGAGGGGAACTCTACAGGAGGCCATGACCCTACAGATGCTTGCAGAGTCACGGACGATGATAATAATGATATTTTTTTTAGAGAACTCCATATCGCTGTTGAAGTAACATTATGAAAATTTACCTCGTGTGAAACTCATCAACCATTACAAAAAATCAATAGATTAAAACTAAGAAGTATTTAGCTTAGAACTGATATTTTTTATTTGGTAAAAAAAAATACATTGGATACAAATTCATGGTGAATAAAATGGATTTTTTTAGAAAACATCGAATCTGGAAATTTTATTTGAACTCGCCGTATCAATTTCTTCTTCAAGATTTCATCATCTATCATATCTCGTTATTTATTATATTACTAGCGAAACCCGGCAAACGTTCTAGTGTCTGTGAATAGTTAAAAATGGTCGATCGTTATGTAATCTTAAATTTCTAGTCTCATCCCTCCCGTCCCTTCGGTCATTCAGACTTTTCTCTTTGTTATCTCTTTGTTTGATAGCGCTTTGCTTTGTTTAGTTTTAAGTTTACATATATGTAATAATACTGTTTAATTTTTCTTATTCTGTATTGTGTATGGTTACATTTTAGCTGTATTTTTTAAAATGCTTTATATTGTTACTTTTAATCTCTTCAGTGTGCATCTTTTTGTATTTGTGTTATTATTGCTTTGACAAATCTAATTGTTCTTGTTGTGCCTACATTATTATTATTTATACTTATCATGTATCTAATGTGCATGTTGTATTTGGGTAGTTTATGTATGTATAATAATATGTTTCTAAAAATATTACCTTCACAAGCATTTTTTGCTTTTTGAGAAAGGGAAAAATTAAACTATGTATTGGCATTAAAACTTTATATAGTATCTTTAATTGCAATCATAAAAAAAATCGTCTGACACCTGCCTTCCCTATCACACACCACACCACACAGTAGAGCTAGGGGGAATTCCAGAAAGCTCTTTAGAGAGTACACAAAGAGTGTTTAAAATATTTAAGTGGCAAGCCAAGAATCCTTACCTTACACAGGGATATACATACCTTGCCTACTAACAACACATCTTGCCTGCAATCTCTGCCATTAAAAAAAGAGAGAAAACAGTTTCGAAGAAATTTTCCCCTCGGACATCTATCGTTTATTCGATGAAATTTTAAATTATCGGAAAACTTAAAGCCGGCCCCCATTACCAGGATGCCAGAAGTCTCGAATTTATTTATTTATTTATTTTATTTACAGTACAGAATATACATTTCATAATGGTATACAGTATACATAGTAAAAATATTGAAATTTTACTATCTCACTGGGCTGAATTACGTGAGAATATTAAAAAAATATTAATTCAGCGTTGCGATGTGATCTTTTTTTATTTATTTAATTATATTCATAAACAGTATATAATATCCAATTATCGACCTATCTTGAGATTGACAATTTTACATAAAGCAAAGACAGATCAAACGAACGCACAATTTAGTACAGAAAATGCTATAAAAATAATCTTTCATTGAAAAAAACTTCTGTCAAAATAGAATAAAATGTGGCGTTCGGTTCTCTCTACCTACTCCACGAGGGAAATAGCGTGATATTTTGAATGTATGTTGTAATATTATCCTTCGTAAAATTCGTCTAAACAATAACACGCCTTCCTTCGCAAATTGATGAGTTTCATGATTTCTCATGATTCCCATCATCAAACCTCTAGGAATTGGTGGTTCTGATGGAACTACCCCTTTCTTATGAATGAGGAATCATCGAATTCGGACGTCGTGGTAAATAATTATTATTTATTGCAGACGAATTTGCAAATTGAAGATATTGATGATTTTTTCTGGTGAGTTCCATCTTCAGACCTCGATGAAATTTTCATGTGTGATTATGTCTGAAATACTCCCTTCCTATTAAAAAAGAGATCATTAAAATAGGATAATGTGGTAAAGAATATCTTACGCTATTGTGAATACCTTATTATAATAAAAAAAAACACTTCATTGGACCCTGCGCAAGGGACGAGTTTATTTTCATACTGCAATTTCTTCCGACTAACCAGTATTTCCACTCCAGAGAAGCAATATTTTTCGCGAGTTGTGAAATTAGATCAATTCCTCCCCTTCTGGGGATCGAACCCAGGACGCCCGCAAAGAAACCAAACTGCTTAACAACTGTGGCACGGCAGTCGGCACATATCACATAAAACTTATGGATTATCAATAAATGGTATTGTGAGTTCACATTTCATGAGGTCTGTAAAAAATCATGCTAAAAACAATTTCAAATTGATGAGTGGCTAGTGCGTTGAATAAGTAATCCAGTGATCAAGAGTTCGAATCCTGCCTTGACCGATTATGTTCGCCTATAGCACAAAACCTTTTTAGTTGAGAAATGAATGAGAACGTTGATGTAGGAGCTTGTTTTAACGACTTTAAATTCTTTTACAAACTCGTTTCAAAGACATTCATTAAACTTTCCACTATAAGTGAAGAACAAAAAAAAAGAGAATAAAAAGGTTGGGTACGTTTCGGGATAGTGCGGACGGTACGTGTCAAACAACTTTAGCTGTTGACACGGAAAGAGGGGCTGGGACGCCATTCGCAGAAAAACATTTATTTCGAACCATTACAAGTGTCACGCGTCTGTCCTGTTCGGTAATCTCCAGACCATAAATCTTTGAAACTCCAAGAAAAAATAATTAAGTTATTTCCCATGTCAGGGGAATCTTTACTCGTTAACGAAATTTATGTAACGGCAACATCCACTCAAACATTGCCAGTCTGAGAAAAAAAAGAAGAAAAAAACACTATTAGCATACAAACTATTTTTTTCATTTCCCTTAAAACCTACGCTTTTTCCCCTTCCCTTTTCATTTCCCTTAAAAATACATACACAAAATGAAATCAATATCACAACAATAATGTCTTGATTAATATTATTTATATTACTGTTCCAAATATGTGTTATCATCTATACACAGGGAGTCCCATAATCCAACGTATTCCTTTAAAGGCTGTTATACCAACTCATGACTCGCCAGAATATGCAAATATGACCTTAGTAAAAGTACCTTAGTTTTCGAGATATTGCCTCAATAGTTTGATACTTTATATCCATACATACATACATTCCACCATCTTATTTTCATATTCTGGGTAGGTAAAAAGGCTAACCTCCATACTATCCTATTCTGATATAGGTACATACCTACATGTTTTATATAAAAATCAAAATATCTTAAAATGTTTATAATTTTCTTTTAGTGTTTATATTTTGGTACGTATTCTTCAATTATACATAATATAGCCATCGACAGATGGATCTCATGTGTTACATGCAACTAGTTTTAAAAGTAAGAATATTAATACCATTTATGTTTACGTGGCTTCGATATTTCGTAGAAATCACTCGTTGACATGCAATCGAACTATAATCATAAAATCAAATAGAATTTTATGATCCTTAGAACTAATTTAATATTATATTAAATGATCGATCAATAAAATAATTTTGAGTTGGAAAAAAAATAGTGGGTTGCGACCAACGCTTAACTGTGCGTTTCACTATATGTAAGTGTACATTTTTTTCTTCTTAAAACGTTGAATCCCTGATTTTTTTTTGGATGAAGACCATTTATGTTATCTCTTGAAAAAAAATAAAACGATAATGAATTTAAAATGTTTTAACATATAATATTTTAGAAAGAAATAACGAACGTTTGTGAGGAACAAATCATCTTTTAGTTGATGTTCTGAAATATTTTATATGAATATGAAGTCGATAGGACTTATAGTTTGGACTGTACGTAGGAAACTAAATTTCATAGTGTGACATCACGACGAACTCATAGTGATATAATTTATAAAAATTTCTTAATTCCTTGAGGATGAATCACGGTTCAACGTCTTATTCCACGTTCAACTGTTACTTTATTTATAAAAATATTTGAACCCTAGTTCAGATGATCTCGATTTTGAGCTCTATTTCATACGACAGCACCGAATTTGGTTTTGTTAAGTTGGTTTTCATGACCACACAACAGTATGCGCGGCACGGTTTTCGTGCGCGCCTTCGACTGTTCTGTCAAACTCTAGCTATTACACTTTTTGACATTCAATATTTTAGATTATTTTGTTAAATTTTTGTTCGTCAATCGGAAATTCTAAAGAATCAAATCAATTTTTATATTTATTTTTATTTTAATGTAGCTTCTCGGGAAAGTAATAGGCGCTATGTCAAATAATTATTTAACAAGCACCCAAAATCAAAGATAAAACGGATGCAAACATTATGAAGGCGATCAAGTTTGTTGAGATGTTCCTCGTTTGCATCCAAGTATGTAGATTTAAATCAGTTTGATATTGTCTTTTCTCTAATTTATGTAACTTAATTTATTTCTTTTTACTTAACTTTTGTACCTTAATTTTCTCTCATTTATGTAACTCTTACTTGTGTAACTTATGTGTGTAAATATTAGCTCATAAAATATTGTAATGTTGTCGTGAGCATCCATAATTTGACGTCCAGCATTCATAACAATAACCAATATTGTTTTCTTTTTATGAAAATTGTAATCTGTCGATGTACCCTTTTTATAAATATATAAATAAATGTCAAGTTGAACCAATGTTATACAATCCCCGTCGCCGGTTCAATTTGACATTTCAGTTGAATCACTCTTCAACTTTTGATACATGCGTAAATAAGAAAAGTGAAATGTCACTGAACGACTTGGCTCCACAATACATTCAACTACTGTGTCAAAAGAATGTTCCATCAGGAAGACAGCTTACATTGAGATCATCTGGATCACAGAGTATCAACTCTAAAAGAAATGGACAGAGTCAATAAGGCGATTACTATGATCGCAGTTTCAGGGTGAACGGGACTTTAAAATGGAATAAATTGCCCCATGACATACGTGGAACTCAGGGCATTGACACCTTCGGTAGACTCCTCAAGACTAAATTGTTTCGTAGAGCCAACAAATAAGTTAAAGCGCCCTTGGAGTAATCTTGTACCACTTAACGGCACTTTGTAAATTATATTTATTATTATTATTATAAAAAGTGATTAAATTTGGTTTAACCGTAGTTCAATATCTGGACCAGGTTTATCAATAACACTGATTTTATGTGCGCCGTTGACCCAAATGTATCGGACACCTGCAAATTTTTAATACTGAAATGGTTTACGAGTTCCAGAAAGGAATAGACTAAGAAGCCGTAATAACCTTGTATCTAAGCTTGTCCGATTTTTCAAATCTTGTTGATTTTTCAAATCTTCCATTATAAGAAGCCCGAATACCTTAAATATTTAAAACGCGTGGATTGTGGCCGACCCTATACTCCTTACTACCACGTCACTCCACAGAGTATTCAAAATTTATATATTTGAATAGTGTGTAACAATTCACCTGAAAATAAGGTACTATACTATCGCCATCTATGAAGTAACGGAAAGCCTTTTTTGTAACGCCACCCATTGAGAAATTGATTTATTTGTAAACAATGAAAGCAACATTCCTTATAAATGAGATGACGGTGTCTCGCACAGATGTCACCCCTGGACTTCGCCAGAAATATTTATTTTATATCATTTGTTTTATTTATTTATATAAACGGCATAAATCGCCTTTTACAAACATACATAAAAACACATGACAAAATATATTGAACAAGAAAAATTAATTAGTTATACACTTGCGAAAAGAGAAAAAAATATATATGTACCTTAACAGTTATACAATAAATTCAAGAATAAATAAAATAAAAGATACCTAAAAGCAAACATATATGCAGATTCACATGACTCTTTTTTATTGTTATTTTTTGTTAATTATCGATGAAGTTTTTATTTGGTAAAATTCCATTATAAGTTATATCTATAATTAAAAGTAAAGACTTTTTGATTCTACATAAATTTTATTCTGCGCGATAGGCCTATTTCGCCTTGTTAGGGCATTAAGCTAGTTAATGCCCTAACAAGGCGAAATTGGCCTATCGCGCAGAATAAAATTAATGTAGAATCAAAAAGTCTTTACTTTTAATTATAGATATAAGTTATTTTTTGTATTTATAATACTTTTTTATTTAATGTTTTGGTTTATTTTGAGTCCATTTATATATATTTTATTTTATGTTTGATAATAGGTATGTATTATTTTTTATTCTTGAATTTATTGTTTAACTGTTTAGGTACATATTTTTTTCTTTTTGCAAGTGTATAACTAATTGTTTTTACTTATGCTATATATTTTCTATCATCAATATGTGTTTTTATGTATGTACTTATGTATGTAAAAGGCAATTTGAGTCCATTTGTATATGAAAGAAAGATATACAAATGGACTCAAATTAAACCAAAACATCAAATAAAAAAGTATTATGAATACAAAAAATAACAGAAGAAACAGTGTTATGTAAATCAACATATAAATAAAGTAGACCTAAATAAACAAAAAGATATAGGTACATACAAAAAGAAATAAATATATTATTTCATACTTGTACCAATGTGTATGATTTTTACATGCAATTATTGAAATGCAATTATTCAAATTTTGTGTGAAATCTTTTCAGCATTTTCATGAAATAAGTTTGTTTTATTTTTGATTATATTTTGAAAACTTGATATTTCTACAACGTAATTTTATGAAAGTGATGTGCCTTCAGATAGCCGGGCCGGTGCGTGGAATGGGAGAGAAAAGGATATGGATAGGGTGCAATGGAGACGATTCCTTGAGGAGGCCAAGGCCCATCCTGGACTGGGCTGTGGAGCCACTGATGATGATGTGCTTTTTCAGCATTTTGAAAATTAAAATCTTGATATCTAGATTCAGTTCATAGGCTGCATCGTTATGGTGCGGGCCGGATGCTGCCCGCGGACTGTATGTTTGACATACCTTATCTACACAATTCCCGTTAAGAAATTAATACAATTAAAAAAAAATACGCCTTAAAATTGTGAAATCATAACTCCACCATTTCGTGGTAGTGAAGAGTAAAAATAAAAAAAATCGAGTTGTTTCCATATTATAAGAAAAATGTACTCGAACTTCTTTGTACCTACTTGAGCGGAATTAATTACGAAGAAAAAAATGTTTTTATAAATATAGCGTGGCCTTCATATTTGTATCTGAGGAAGTAATTTATTAACTTTCAAAGCGGAATGAAAATGATTTATTATAATATAAATTATTAATATATTCCTTTATCAGCGAAAATAAATAAAAAAGTTTTCTTAGAATTTATATCTACATCAGATCGACATTTAAACTTTGTACCTATACTGAGATAATATTACATACAGAGGTTGGCCATACTATAAGAAGACACTTCATTGACTCATGTTATCATTGTGGGCATTCATCGCTCAATTGATTACGTAAATGACTGCTGATCCAAATGTTCCGGATTCGATTCCCGGTAGAGACACAGTTTTTAATTGTGTTTTCAGTCTGGATCTATGATGAGAAGATTAATATCATAAGTCTCCAGAATGTGGCAACGTGTTGCTGGTTGCGAGTCAAGCTAATATTTGACATAGAACCTGTCAGTTGCCCGGGAAGTATGTAATTTAAAATAAATAAATCACCGCAATCCCACAATGCGGGGTAACCAGCGACACGTATGCGGGTCTGCATTACCTTAGAAAAAGGAGCACGAAACATGCGTGTATTCTCACACACCAGTTTCATTTCGCCTAAAATGACAACATTCGGAATTTGAGATGAACCTCATCGCTAAACTATGTGAGATGTTATTGTTACCTGTTGTATTTTCGATTACCCGGTTCTTACGTTATTCAAAGAACTACACTGGACCAGTGTTATTCTTTGCAATCCAGCATCCAGCACGTTGAATGCATTTATTAATATTTTTGTCTCATTCTTGGGCAAGCTTCGACGAATATTTTTCAGTTATTAGTTAGTATGCATAGCATACGAGAAAAAAACATGAGCTGACCGTTCCTGACATTTGCAGATCAAGTGACAAATTATTGTCCAAGTGTACACCCAATAATTTGATACTGGCAGACGGCACGAGTGTTTCTCCGTTGATGTTGTTAATAGGAGATCTTTCTATAATGTGTTGTCACCGTGGTGAATCTACCCACATGAACGTATGTTATGTGTTGATCTATGAATTTCAAACTCCCTTAGACTTATCGTGAAGTCCTGGTATAAAAGAGCCTTAAGATTACATAAATAATAATCTTCATAAAGAAAAAATTAATTATAGACATAGATGAATAACCTCGTTAGGGAATCTTTTATTACGCTTCCATCAAATCAGTATAAGGTTTCAAATTAATTTGTATGAAAGGTTGTAGGACGTTCAGTCGACTGTGGTTGGGAAATTCATAATTTATTTCTTCAAACTAAATACTATTTACTCAAAGCTCTGCTCCTATCGTTGACCTCTTCTTTTCAAGATTGGAGCTACTTACCAACGATTCGATGCTTTATGTCTCAATTCATTATTAAATCAATACCGCTTTAATCCAGGGTATTACTTTTATATATTTTTTTAAAAATTATCCATACAGTGTAGGCTACAAAGAATTGCTGATACTGTTTTTCCCAAATTTTTCTCCAGATAAAGTAGTTAAATCAATAATATTGGACATACATAACTATTGTCTAAACCTAACCGTCTTACTTATAAACATTTACTTTACATAGTGCCTGATAAAAGAGTGTAATTAACAAAAGTTTTACATATAAACCGTTACTATCTTTATTACACCTATATTTCATAGTCGTCAAGTAAGGAGGACAGGTCAAGAGGTTGTTTAACGCGTCATACCAAGTGCCTATTTCAAAATGGCGGATCTTTCACATATTATGATCCGACGCATATTTGAGATTGACAGATAAATTTAATACTTATAACGTTTTTCCTTGTTATTCTTCATCGCAATCGTGTTTAAATTTACTCAACACGTCACAACGCGGTGTTTGTTTTCATTTTTCGATGTCAGTTACATGCATTTATGTATCTATTTTTTGACATCTGTGAGGCCAATCCGGCCATATAAAAAAAATGAGTGTTCGTAAACAATTCGGTGAAGTAGTTAGTCATCTCGTACATAGTATATGTAAGTTTTTTTAATACCGATCTTTACTTTTTTGTCGTGCTTATCTAGTTGCGCGTTTAGTAAGCTATTAACGAAATCTCATAAGTAAGACCGTAAAGATATTTACAAAAAAAGACTCACAATTTCATGAAGTGGGATGGATCATAATCTGAAACAAAAAAAAATATATTCAATATCGATATTAAAAAAATACAGAAAAAAGATACACAATAAAAACATATGTTGCACTATACCAAAGAAACAAAATATTATATAATTTACAGAATTAATTCTAAACACAATGAAAAGAACACCTATCTATGATTTACAAATCAGTCAAATGTAGCAAGTCTATTTGATATTTTATTTTCATTTTGAATTCATTATAATCAGTTGCCAGTCTGAATTCTGTTTCAAGTTGGTTGAACCACACCACCCCTTAATACGTGTAGTAAAATTTGAATAACTAATATTGAAAACTTTTTACAAATATATAGGCCCGGTATTACAGTCTCCGTTTAAGAGCTAAACTCAAGTTTTACAAAAATATAGCGTATTACATTGTCCGTTTAGGCCTAATCTTCCCTCAAATACGTCACTAAAACGACAAATATTTAACTCAACGTTTCTGGCGGATTAAGTACTTAACGGTGAGTCACTGTCATTTGCTAGGCAACGCGTGTAGTTTCAGTTTCTATCACTAGAGGCGTTAGTTGTATCGACGGTGGCGCCACACAACAAAACAAACTGACAGCCATATTGAAACGAACGTGGGCATTTAAAGCATTATTTTGGCGAAAAAAATTAATATTACTATGTTGGATAATAAAACAATAGTATTTCAAGTCGTAGCGTCCCGTTTTGTAGTTCGTATTATTTGGGGTTATTTAAAAGTTGACAGATAATAACCAGAGAAAAAGTAAAATATGTCTATAATTGAAGATTTAGTAACTGACATGTCATATTGCACTGTAATACGGAAATAGATTCAATCTTCCCGGTTTATATCTTTAGTTTAACAAACTCAATGAGTTGAGGGCCGACTGTAATATCGGGCCGTGTAAATATTGAATTCAACATATGAATATACAGTTATTCACAGAACAATAAAAAGACAGGTAGGTAATCTTACTTTAAAAGGTGATTTTTATGCGAACGTTAATTGCTTTTTATAGCTTTTAAAAATATTCCGTATAACAGACTTGTGGATTTTTTTTTTTGCTAAAGCTGGAAAATAGGTACCTACATTAAGATTACTCTAATATGAAGCACGTTATGGCAAAACTTAAAGATAAGAATATTTAACAAACATATTTATTTTTAATATCATTTACTCTATTTAAGTACGATAAAATATAATAACTAAAGGATGTTTCTTGAGATTGGGAGTACTGTACTCACAATAACGGAAAATTATATTAGAATAATTATAATTACTAACGCTATTTCTCCAAAGATGGCGTTAATGTTTCATCGTTGTTTTCAAGCAATAATAAGTCATCAAGTATAAAAAATTATATAATATGGATGGTTTAAATGATATTTGATATTATCTCAATAGAGACGAAGTTGGGATATTATAGAAGAACCAGGAACTCAAAGCACCTTACAAGGCTTACGACCTGTCATCGGTTGGTTTACGTGACCACTTCATTCGCTTCACCAGTTATGCCTTCTTATTAAGTTCCTTTATCAATGCAATTTTTGAAAGTTCTGTACCATTTGAATAATGTGTAACAATTCACCTAAAATTAAGGAATTATACTATTGCCATCTATGAAGTGACAAAGAAAACTTTTTTGTAACGCCATCTATTGAGAAATTATTTTATTTTGTAAACAATGACAGCAACAGTCCTTATAAATGAGGGGACGGTGTCTTGCACAGTATCAATAAAAATATCATTTGACTCCCGACAGGGAAAAAAATCCAATGTTTGCGTAGGTAGGTATATGCAATTATAAAAAAAATTGATATTTGATACTACGTCAGTTCTACGGTTGAAAATAGACTGGATTGAAAGAAATTTCCGTATGGTTATAAACTAGCCACTACCACAGGATGCAAAGAAGTGTTCAAAAATTAGATGAATAAATAAAATAAAGATCTGGGTGGTTTGATATACAAAAATATGAAAAGTTTTATTAATAAAGTGTAGGTACTTTAGCTATATATATTTTTTATTGAAACACTACAGCCTCAGTTTGAATTGGCATGTAAAAAATATATATATCTGAAATTGTCATCCCATACTTCTCTGGTAATTTACGATCTCCGCCCATTCTCTTAAATGGAATCTGTTCAAGAGGAAAAAATCTTCGTTTTCTTATCCTCTTCACCTAGTTTTTTCTCCTCTAAATCCTCTTTCTATTCGGCGCTCTTTTTCTGATTTATAGTTTAAGTATTGAGACTGCGTCATAAACAAAAAAAAAACGATAATAACAGATAAATTCGAGTGGTTAATTGTTTAAGTTTTTTAGTGTGTTTTGTAGTCAGCTCTTAATTACTTTGATTACGCGTTGATCTTCGTAAAGATATACGACGAACTTTATTATAGCAATAACATAATATTTAATCACCATATTATTCACTTAAAATTAATACTTATTGCTATTGTCGTTTGAATTATACGATAATATTCTGAGTGAGAATCTTATTAATTCGCCTTCTTTCTTTCTTGAAAAATGTTTTATGATAATCTTATCCTCGGGCAATCATGAGAAAGAAATAAGAAATTCACTCTCTACTGGTTGTGAAATAGAACAGCGGTTAGCGCCCATTGTTAGTAATCCAGTGGTCGCGAGTTCAAATCCTGCTATGACACCCTCTTAAGCATATCTGTAGAACAAGCATATGCTTAAGAGGGTGACTGCTGCCAACGTACCTATTTTTTCAATTTAATATACCATCATTATTACTAAACGAATCATTTTGAAAAAAATAACCTAGTTAGTTTGGATATTAATAAAGAGAAATATACCTTAACTTTTTGATTATGTTCTGTATATATTCTAGTAGGAAAATAATAAGCATACCCCGATTTTAGACATTTATCTTGAATTTCTAAAAAAATATAAGGTTTAGAGCAATATTTTTTTTATAAATTAAAGAAGAACAAAATACCTGGAAAAATATGATATGACATTGCATTGACGCATCAGGTTAAGTAAATAAACCAAAAAAAACTTTTATTACGCAATGACGCTGAATGGAAAATATTTATTTATTTATTTATATAATTTATGTACATGTGTACAAAGGCAGGTTTATTGCCATAAGGCAATTTCTTCCAACCAACCCAAGCAACGTGAAGTCTCTTAGTTAAATTGGTACATTACTAATTAAGTGAGAAATAAATTGATAAAAAATAACATAAAAGAGTAAGAAATATAAAAAAAAATTACAAAGAGAAAAAAATGAAAAGAGAGTTTAAAAATAAAAGAATAATAAAAATAACACTGATCATAGCAATGAGGAAAAGGAGGTTACGGAAGGATATAGAAGGAATTTAGGAACTATTTGACAAATAAAGTTTTTTTAATTTACCTTTAAATATTTGAATGGATTCAGATAAATGTTTTTTAGGTTTATTTACTAAACCTGAAGCATTAATGCAACGTCACATCATATTTTTCTAGATATTTTTGTCTTCTTTAATTTAAAAAAATATATATTACTCTACGCCTTATAGTTTATTAAAAATATATGGTAAACGTTGAAAATCGGGGTATGCCATTATTTTTCTACAAGAATTTATACAGAAAATTATCAAAAAGTTAAGGTATATTTTTGTTTATTAATATCCAAACTATCTAAATTATTTTTTTCAAAACGATTTGATAAGAAATAATGATGGTATATCAAATTGAAAAATAGGTACGTTGGCAGCAGTCCCCCCCTTAAGAACAATTATTGCAAGTAGCAGACTGGAGGACAGCAGCAGGAGACAGGAGGAGTTGGAGGCGAGGATTGATGGAGGCCAAGGCTTGATATGGACTGTAGAGCCATTGGAAGAAGAAGAAGATGAATGAGGATGTATGTATATATACCTACTTACTTCGAATAGAGACGAAACTGGGATATCGTAGAAGAACCAGGCACAGGGCTTACGACCTGTCATCGGTTGGTTTATATGATCACTTTATGCGCTTGCGCAACATTCATCAACATTTCATGTGACGAACGTTCAATAGATTTTTTTTTTATTATTGAAAAATAATAAACATAAAATATTACACAAAAAAACTAATGTTTCTGAGTCACGCCAAGTCTAATTTCTAGACTTGTCGGCGTGTTCTCAAGACAATATCTAAGTATATTCTAATAATAACAAACAACATTAGGTACAGTAAAAAAAAGACACACACAAAGATGGTCTCCCAAACATACATTCCTTCATATGCTACAAAACGTATTTATTTATTTTATTTTGGGAAACAAAACAGCTGTTACATATTTTACATTAATAAAAAAAATAATAATCAGGAAAGTAAGCCAATTGCATTGTTCCACAGATTAATATACATAATAAAGACAATTCAGTACAAAGTCAAAGACAAAAGTGTGGTGTAAGTGTACAATTGTGATGTGTGTGTGTGTGTGTGTGTGTGTGTGTGTGTGTGTGTATTTTATGAAGCGAGGGTGGGACATGACGAAAGGTAGGAGAGGAGGAAAGGATGAGTTGTCATATGAATATAGTATTGGACATACCAAAAATTATACAATTTGGTACATAAAGTATTCATTATAATATTGATGATAGTTGTTTTTTTAATGATTGTAGGCTATTGTTAAAAATATCTGGCTAATGATTAAGGTTATTGTAGGTACATATTGCAGCTATTTATTATTCTATACTAGCTTTTATGTCCCGCCGTTGGCCAAGAATGTAAAATTGTGAAAGAAAAAGCAATCTTTTTTATAATATTGTCACCCAATTATTTTGCAATATCAGACTATGAAAAGTGGTTTGAAATTTGATTGAGTTTAAGTATTGTAAAATGTTCAAGTGATGGCCACAACCCATTATTTTTTATATATTGCTATAAAGTGTGAATGAAGTATAATATTTATACAATTTCTGCTCGCATGGACTATGCGTAATGGTTTTAAATATGACTGTTTATCAACGTTGTAAAGAGATTGGTTTGGCCACAACCCCCATTTTTAAATATTATCATCGAAAACAAATTGTAATGTGTACCTATTGAAAATTTAGTAATTTTGGATGTTGGGATGTGGTTAAAATTTGATTAAACAAACGTAGGTACTGAAAAGATCTAGTATTGGTCACATCCCATTCGTTTTTATATTTTTTCATCAAGTGTGCATTATATTTTTGCTCAATTCGACTGAAAGTCTTCATTAACGAAGAAAAAGAAGACTTGAACTATAGTAAATAGTTTTTAATTTGAATAAAAATGTTGTGAAGAGTTCAGTAATGGCCACAACCCCCATTCATTAAATATTAGGTGTTGAAAATTATTCAAAATAGGATGATATAAATGGTTTAAATTTAATTAAACAAAAGTATTGAAAAGATTCTAGTGCAGGTTATATCGTCACATCCCATATCCCATTCATTTGATATGTATTTTCATCAAGTGTGCATATCGTTAATAATATTTCTGCACAATAGACTATTAGACTTAAAACTAACCCAAAAGACTAAATAAAAAAGAGAAAAATAAGTATAAGACTATAAGAAATAGTTTGTATAAAAAACTATTCCAATGGTCTACATAAAATAAGTAAAAATACATATACCTAATAGAAGAATTAGACTATTGGAAATAGATTGTATAAAAGCTCACCCAAAGGTCTACAAAAAAGAAGAAGAAGAATATTTAGACTATTGGAAATAGTTTGTATAAATACTGACCAAAAGGTCTACATAAAAGAAAATGAATAAGAATATTGGAAATATTTTGTATTAAAACTCTCCCAAAAGTCTACGTACTTAAATGAAGAAGAATAATAATTAGACTAAAGGAAATAATTTTTATAAAAAAATGACCCAAATGTATACATAAAAGAAGAAGAAGATGATTTAGACAATAGGAAATAGTTTGTATAAAAACTGCCCTAAAGGTCTACATAAAATTAAGAAGAAAAAGAATTAGACTCCAGGACCCGCCGCTTCAGGCCCTTCAGTACCTCCCGTCCCTTTAATCCCTCATTACGTCCCTTCCCATCAGGCCCTTCAGTACCTTCCGTCCCTTCAGGCAGTTTTATACCTCCCGTCCCTTCAGGCCCTTTAGTGCCTCCCTTCCCTTCATTACATCCCGTCCCATCAGTCGGTTAAGAAAAGTTTAAATCCAGAAACCATCCTGGAAGAACCGCGAAGAGATGAAAGAACCTTCTTTTCCCAGGATGCTCTACTTAATAGGTAAAATGACTAAATACACGAAGAAGAAGAAAAAAGTTTAAACCCAGATACCTGCGAAGAGATGGAAGGACAGTTGGACCTTCTTCTCCCAGGATTCTCCAACTTCATAGGTAAAATGAGCAAAAATACACGATGAAGAAGAAGAAGAAGAAATAAGTTTAAATCCAGATACCTGCGAAGAGATGGAAGGAAAATTGGACATTCTTCTCCCAGGTTAGTCCACCTTCAAAGGTAAAATGACCAAATAGACGATGAAGAAGAAGAAGAAAAAAGTTTAAATCCAGAAACCTGCGAAGAGATGGAAGGAAAATTGGACCTTCATCTCCCAGGATAGTTCATCTTCATAGGTAAGATGACCAAGTACGCGTTGAAGAAAAAGAAGAAAAAAGTTTATATGCAGAACCCGTCCTGGAAGACCTGTGAAGAGATGGAGGGACAGTCGGACCTTCTTTTCCCAGGATACTCCCCCTTCATAGGTAAAACGACCAAATACACGAAGAATAAGAAAAATGTTTAAATCCAAAAACCATCCTGGGCATACGCTCGACAATTCACCAAAGTTTCATTATAATCGGACAAACGGTTGATAAATAAATAAATAAAATAATTTTCCTATAGGAAATCAGTATAGGTATATTATTGTTGATTTGTAAGTAAATAGTATTAGGTAGGTACCTACCTACAACAACCTTCTAAATAAATTCGATTCCTTACAAATTTTATTTGAATATCACATTCTTTCTGTAGCCATGGAAACGATTCGAACACGTAAGTAATATCGAATGGTTCGGATACATTTTTTGAATATGTAGGTACCTACATTGGTTTGTTCGATGCCATAAAAATGAAAATTGTCAGAAAAATCAAATATTATTTACAAATTATGCAATTTTATTATGCCTATATCTTTACTAATAAATAACACATTTTTACAATATATGTCTTAAAACTTGCCGTAATGTCTTGTGTTTCATTTTATTATTTCATAATTACATTTATTTCAAAGGTTTATTATTTTCAAGAACATATTCATTCGGTGGGAAAATGAAATATTGTATGAAAAGATATTAAAATGGCGGCGTTTATGTACAAAAGGCTTACTTTAAAAATAAGTTAAACATTATAATTATACCAAATATTCACCATGTTTTTCACTTAAACGCTAAGTTATAGTTCAAAATATATTTTTTTTGTGTAAATACCTACTTCTAACTTTTAAACTAACAGATATTTGCGTGCAAAATGTACACTTTTTTGACAGATATGACTTGGAAAATTTTGTATGAAAAAAATAATTATTTAAATATTTTTAAAATTCAGCATTTTTATCGCATTCTTTTTAGCGTGACACTGCATCAGGTATACTGGTACATGTTCGCACTTAAATTAGATTTTTAGATGCTCTTGGTTTTTCAGAAGGCGTGAGACAAACACACACACACACACATACACACACACACACATACACTAACATTTTGATTGCTTTATTACTTTAGATATTCTATAAATGAAAAAAAAATAGTAAAATCGTTTGTGATTTGTTTATTAGTTAGGTATATAAATATAAAGCCACACCTCAATAGCCATTCATTGACAAGTCTTTTTACATTGTTTTTGCTTTTGCATTTCTTAATAGATGCCGGTATCATATTAAGCAATTTAGGTACATTATATTCTAACGTTCTCTTACCGTATTTATTATTATATTTTGGAACTACATATCCGTCGTTAAATTTAAATCTAGTGTAATGCGTGTGTTGCGGTCTGTCTTTATATTCGTCCTTAATAAACTGGTCAAGGATTGTTCTTTCCCAAAACAAGCCTTTGGCGGATAAAACAAATAATACTTATGATATTTAAAGTTAAAGTTATTATTAAAAAACCTTTCCATTTCCCGACCATTCAATTATTTAAAGACTTTAACGTACTAACTACAGCACAACTCTATATTAAACAAATTCTTATTCAATTTAAAAATGATAAGAAAAACCATATCACTGCTCAACATTCTCGCGATACAAGACACAGACATCAACTAATCACTCCGATGACAAAAACTACATACGGACAAAGACATTATCAATACTTGGCTCCAAAGATCCTAAATATAGTTGCAAAAGATATAAAGAATACACATTTAATAGAAAATACAAGACTTAAACGTACAATACAAACATGGTTATATAACAAAGGGATCAACTATTGTCAGCAAATTCTCAATTCATAACAACATACACGACAAAACTACTAACATAGGACTCAATAAGTGGACCATGGGCTACACAATCATTTTATATAACAGCTTACAATTTCTTTCCTCTTAGCGCTTTTGTCTCGTTTCTATCGGGGTACGCTTTGACCATGATCCTGGAATTGGCGAGTCTGGTTATTACATTGAAGCGACTGCCATCTGACCTTCGTAACCCTTAGAAAGGGGAACCAGACAAATTGGATCATGGCTACACATAGCTAGTGATATAAATCCGCACATAGATTTTTTTAAAAATCCAGAGGAGCGTGCCTCGCCCGGATTCGAACCGTCGACCTCACACATGTGAGGCGACGACCTTACCGCTGGGCTATCACCGCTATATATAAAACAGCTTACAATAACTTAGTAATTAATATTATGTAACAAGTCTACTACCTCGGAAAAGGTCTGGCCTAGTGAGATGGTCTAAACCAACCCAATTTATTTGTTATGTTACTCATAAAATATAATGTATTTTTTTGTAGGTATATGTTATAAAAAAATTTTTTTCTAGAAACACACTGTTTAACATATTTGAGGATTTTGATTTGAAATTGGGGTGTTTAGGTTTATACGGCCCCTTGATGCTTTCTTCTAAATTGTTATAATTTTTTTTGCGGATATTATTGACCGATATGATACATAAATATATAATTGGTTCAAGGTACGATCTCTTTCAGACGTTGACGCATCTGACAAAATTTACTTTCCAAAGTGAAGATAACCAACATGAAGATTGATGGCTTTATATTATAAAAAAGACGGAGCCGCTCTGAGGAAAAAATAAATTTCAAAGCTTCGGCCACAAGCGGCCCCAAATTGCTGATAATTAATTTAATCACCGTTATTCATGGAGGTTTTCAAGGCTTTATCTGTTACGTAAATAAAATTGTATGTATTTTTATGTATATCAGTGTTTTTTTTTAAATTAATGCATTGTTAATATAATTCTGTATACCCAAATATTTAGTTACTTCATAGATATGTAGCTGGCTAGTAATTTGTACATACATGCATTAATGTTTCATATAACCTATTTAAATTGTACTTTTTTGTAATATTTTTATTGTTTGTATATTGTTATATTTTGTTTGGTTTCAATAATAATAAAAAAAAAAGCCATCGCGCCAAACCCTCGCAGGGAAGGCATAAATAATACATTTTTTCTATCTTGAGACTGAGACACATTCATCACCTCGTCAACATTCATGCATCGTCTCATATTATATTAATCAATTAATTAAGTTATTAATTAATTGAATTATAACTTAATTAATTAATCAAGTAATAGAACGTAAGTCATCCTGGAGATGAGAACATCGTTCTCGAAACCGGTCGACAGTTATTTGTGCTCATAAGTGGTGTATACCAAGTTATTATTATATATATTATAAAATAAAAATTAATCATTCATTTATTTAATGAATCAAATATTTTTATTTAATAATTTGTAAAATTATTTATGTATTTGTTTTTATTATTTTTAATTAACTATTGATTAATTTATTTAATAAAATGTTCATTTTATTTATTTTTTGAATTATTTATTTGTTGATTTATTAAATGATCTATTTATATATTTAATAATTTATTAATTAAATCGTTTATTTATTTATTTATTAATCAATAAATTAATTAATTAATCAATTAATCAATTAATAAATTAATCCATTAATTAATTAATTAATTAATTTACTTATCATATGATCATATGATCGCAGAGTAGCCATAGCAATTCAAAACTAGTACTGCCTCAGAACAGACTATGTCTAGCGAGGCAGTAAAATTTCCCCTGTGTGGAAAGAAAAATAGTAATAATTGTAAAATTGTAATAAGGTAGAAATTAAAAAAAATAAAACTTTATTTTTGTTAATGTTGGAAATATACTATTCATTCATTCATTCATTCATTAGTTCATTCATTCATTCACTTATTTATTTATTTATTTACTTATTTATTTATTTATTTACTTATTTATTTATTTATTTATTTCATTTTTAATTTTTGATATCCAACAGTACAGTAGAATATAATAACATAGTATGAGATTTATTTATTTTTTATTTTATACTTTTTTTTATTTATTACCTACTTATTTGGTATGAGATATTTTTTTAGTTCGAATCATTTTTTTTAAATATAAAATCTTTTTTTTTATATATATTGTGTGAGATATTATAGATAGCTTAAAAATTGTGGATTGTGAACCGATGAATCATAATAGTAATTAAACAAGAAAAGCTTTTTAAGCTTCGTATTTCTGCCAATATATCATAAACACCTATTAACTTAAATTTATAATTATAAGCGATAATTTGTTCTTCGCCTCTCGAGTATTAGTAACTTTCCTCATATTTTGTCTTAATTTCATTTTCATCATATCATATTTCAATAACCATGCAAAATAACTTTGTGAAACTTTTAGTTCGAGACTTGTTTCTTAACTTTAAAAAAAACATTATTCAATACAAAATAACGTATCAATAATATTCCTCACTACCAAGGTTATATAGACTTGGTAACTTTGTGAGAAATCACTCTAATATCTTTAACAACGCCTCCCCAATTTGAAATCTGAAGTTATATTTATTTTTATTACATAAAAATATATCTATGTAACAATGAAATGTCTACGGTCCATTTATTCTGTCAACGTACGTTTTTCTTTTAACTTTATTTATTCATCCGTGCCATCATGGGGTATCCCACAATGTGGAGTAACCAGCAATAGGTGCGCGGGTGCGCGTATCTTCACACACCAGTCTCGTATCACCTAAAATGCGACATTCAGAATGTGTGGTGATCCTCGTTGCTGAAGTAAGTGAGATGATATTTTATTTTCAAACTCTTGACACAACGATGATGTTTTCGGTAAATGTGGCAACATTTCCAAACTTTGCCCCTCCCAAATAGTATTGCTAACTACATCAGTAGTCTGAAGTCATTATAATCGTCTACACTTCGTTGCCGTGTACGTTACACTGACAGTTAAAGTTCAATAGTTTCGATACAAATACGAAATATATATATTTCACGTTATTTTATATCGATAAACTAAAAACTACGCGCCGTGCCCATATAGTATTCAAACTGTGTTTGGAAGTGGCGTGTTTTACCAACATAATAGTGTTGTGAATGTTGTGATACAGAGGTTAGAGTGGATGCCTTCCCTGAAGATCTGCCGACACGAACGATGAAAGCCGTCACCAGGAAGTTGCAATATTCCCTTTTCTCTATATCCAACAAAAGTCCCAGATTCGATTTCCAGCGGAGAAAAAGTTTGTAATTGTGTTTTCAGTCTGAATCTGTGAATTATTAAGGGGGGGACTGCTACCAACGTACCTATTTTTCAATTTGATATACCATCATTATTTCTTATCAAATCGTTTTGAAAAAAATAATTTAGATATTTTGAGTATTAATAAATTAAAATATATACCTTAAATTTTTGATAATGTTCTGTATAAATTCTTGTAGAAAAATAATGGCATACCCCGATTTTTAACGTTTATCATATATTTTTGATAAACTATAAGACGTACAGTAATGTATATTTTTTTAAATTAAAGAAGACAAAAATATCTAGAAAAATATGATGTGACGTTGCATTAATGCTTCAGGTTTAGTAAATAAACCTAAAAAACATTTATTTTCCATTCAGCGCCATTGCGTAATAAAAGTTTTTTTGGTTTATTTACTTAACCTGATGCGTTAATGCAACGTCATATCATATTTTTCCAGGTATTTTGTTCTTCTTTAATTTATAAAAAAAATATTGCTCTATACCTTAAATTTTTTTAGAAAATTAAGATAAATGGCTAAAATTGGGGTATGCTTATTATTTTCCTACAAGAATATATACAGAACATAATCAAAAAGTTAAGGAATATTTCTCTTTATTAATATCCAAATTATTTAGGTTATTTTTTTCAAAATGATTCGTTTAGTAATAATGATGGTATATCAAATTGAAAAAAATAGGTACGTTGGCAGCAGTCGCCCTCTTAAGTGTATTTTGAATTAATATTGGACATTATAAAAGTAATATAATACAATCCAATTTGAATCTTCCTCTAATTCTTCGTGCCATATCAGGGGGGGCGAGTCTGGTTCAATCGGCAAAATCAAAACCCTCACGATTACCCATATCATGAATATAATTATTATATGGAGTTCTATAATATCTTTAGATGTCATAGAACTCCATACGATAATTATATCCATGATATGGGTAATCACTAGGGTTTTGATTTTGCCGGTCGAACCTGACTTGCCCCCCAGCTTTCCCGCTGGCGATCACTGCTGAGAAGGCATCTCTATCCGCCGCCGTCTCACGAATGTTGCGGAGCCATGACATCTGACGTCTTCCTATTCTGAAGCTTCCCTCTATTGTTGCCCTTCATAATTAGTGGGAGCATCCTGTACCTTTTGCCACGCAGAACGAGACCCTAATATGATACATTGCGTCGCAAATTGTGTCAATGCGCTCGACATTTGCTCTCCTTATTAACTCCACATTTGATATTTTATCGAAATTTCGCAATTTGAATAGTATAACAAATCTCTTAAAATGCGAATCCAAGAAAAGTCTTTCGATGCAGAGCCAGTTTGGATAACTAGTCATTTTGTATTTCACGCTACGTGGAAAATACAAAGACATGGCCAAAACGAGTAGTTCACTCAAAAATATTTTTCGCCCGTGTATTTATGTTGTGAAATTATTGTCGGGAGACATCTGGCGATAGCAATATCGGGTGGCTTTGATATTATGTGTGCAAATTGAAATTTTCACGTGAAAATACTAAATCACAAACGCGACAATGTTCACGTAGACGGTATAAATTTGAATTTCAAGGATGTTGGAATAAATACATACCTTTAAGTAATAATACACCTATTTTTTATTACCTACAATTAAACAAAAAAAAATCATTAACAAACTTATAACTGATTCTTCTTCTTCTGGGTCACAATCCAAGGATTGGTCTGCACCAAACACTCGATCTTTCCACTTATCTCTATCGTCCGCCAGTCTCTTCATCTCTTTGTAGCTGCTGCAGCGCACGTCACCGATTATCTGGTCTATATAGTTGTTTCTGGAGCGACCTCTACAGTTACCCCCATCAATCATTAAAAAGCAGGCCTGGTTGCCGGATGTTGTGGCCTATCCAAGTTGTTCTCTGTCGGGAAATTCTTTTCATAATTTGCCTTGTCTCTCCAACCTTACTTAGTACCTCGTCGTTGCTGATGTGTTCTGACCAGTGAACTTTAGCCATGCGTCTGTAGCACCACATCTCAAACGCAGACAGACGTCCCGTTTCACGTTGGTTGATGGTCCATGTTTCACAGCCTACTAATTAGTGTAATATATATCTTCATCAAGGAAACCAAAAATTAAAAAAAAAACTTCTGTACCTACACTCTAGCACAGTCATGTCAAAAATACGGCCCGCGATCTCAATGTGTCACAGAAAGAAGAATCATGTTTTTTAGAGCTTTTAGATTTCAACTCGATTCCTCTACGGAAGTTTTAAAATGCGTACACTACATTTATAAGTAATTTTATGTTAGAGTCTAGCACATGCCCATGGGCTAGTAGAGTGGATACATACATAAATGTGACTCCAATGGCTCTTATTAGCATTTTATTAGTTTTTATATATGTATTCTTTTAATTATTGTTACTCGTAACCAATGTTCTTGTAATTGAATGGATTATAAAAAAATAAAATCAATATTGATATTACGCCTTACAACAGTCAAACAGTATAGCTTAGGCATTAAACGAGTATGCACGAATCAGAAGTTCGGCATTCTTCATGATTTGGGATAAATGATTTACATATATTAACAAGTGTAGAGAATAAGGCACACTCCTGATTTATCGAGTATTGATAGCTTATAGTGCTCTCACGTTGTGGTTCATTTATATATACTATTATTGTACTTTTACCTTATTAATATCAAAAACAGTATTCTATGTAAAAGTGTAAATAGTCAAACGCGTCTATTTATTCATATTTATGATATTTAAAATACCATATATCAAAATTAATAATCATTAACAGGAATTTCTCTATAAATGGGGTACGAGACCGAATCCTGAGTGTGACTGTGATGCTCCTCATCAAACCGTACAACACATAGTCCACGAATGCAGTGTACGACGATATCATGGTGGCGAAAGTGACTTTATCACGGCCACTGCATCGGCTGCTGCCTGGCTTGATGACTTGGATATACCTATACCTGTGACGAGCACCCTGCGTGTTACCTACCATATATATATTTTTACTTTTGAAGTGCCTAGTGCTATTTTTCTTTTCTTAATATGCCATAAGAAATAATAATAATTAACAGGAAAGAATGATTATTTTAATGCGAGAATGTCCTAACTACATTATCAAGCACTATAATTTAGAAAGGTGCTAATTATAATAATTATAAATTACTTGCTTAATTTGTTGCTGATATCTAAGCAGGGCCGGATAAACGTGTGTTTGCGCCCGTAGCAATATATTTGAATCCGCCCCCCCATTTTTTTGGAATTTTAAATGTAGAACAATTTAAAATTATGTAAAATTACATCAGGTCTAAAATGAGAAATTAGTTTGTTAATATTACCTAAACCTACCTATATAGTTGTTTATAAAAAATAGCCACAACAATTGGAGATTCATAATAATATTACATATTTACACCATCTTGCCGAGCCTCTATCCGGGTACGCATAGAGAACCGAGCGCCATACCTGTGGATTTTTGATTTATATAACATTTTAGAATTTTAAGCGCCCTTTTTAAGACTATCGCCCTGACTTCTTGTTCCTGATTGTTCTATGATTTATCCGGCCCTGTATCTAAGGAATCATAGAGGCCTTTCATTGAATATTATTAGTTATACACAAAATAAATAATACGTCCACTAGTCCACTTTCACAAACAGGTCATAATATGACCTGACACAAAAGAAAGAAGGTGAATAACACATACGAACTTTTTATATTGTACTGATTCAAATAAATAAAAAAAACATTTCGAGTTTCATTATGTTCATAAATTGCCCTATACCTATAAGTAACACTACACTTTTCTTATTGTCAAAAATGCTTCGGGACGATACGAATCTGTAAAATTTCCTTGTCACACATTTTTTGAAAAATATGAATGACCACCGATTAAAGAGGTGATAATATAATTTATTAGAAAGTTTTTACATGCTCACTAATATATCAACTGGATTAGCTTGACCTTTAGGGGGGGGGGAAGTCTTTGATAAATCTATTTAAAAAAAAACATATACCAAAAATACCCTCTAGTAACTGTTGTTGATGGCTGAAATGTTTTCCTCGGAAGGCTGAAATTAACCGGAATTCGCGATGTGATTTATTGAAACAATAAGTTTCAAAAGCAGCCAAATTTATCAATGTAGAAAAATCAAATTATGTTTAAAAAAACATTCTAGATGTAGTTCGCGGAAACGACTTCTTTTCCGTCGTTTTCGTGAACATATCACATCAAGTGCGCTGAATTTGATTAACCGGTGTGTCTTTTAAGTCTCTGGTAAGACTTAGGAAAAAGGTGCGTTTCAAAATTTTTGCTAACGAAGTAATATTTTCGGTTTTTCTGTGGGTATGTGGGAGCAAATTTCATGCATTAAGTCTAGCTACAGTAAACGCACGTTCCCTCAGTTCAGTGGTGTGTACTTTATTTATTCCTAATGTTTTGAAAAGAATCAGAAAAAGAATTGACCTACATCATAAAATAACAAAATGATAATGCTTTAGACGATATATATGAGACAACTTACACTTACACGCTTGCCGACCGCCGTGGCACATTCGGTAAGCCGTTCGGTTTCTATGCGGACTTCCTGGGTTCGATTTCCAGCAGAGGAGAAATTTATTTAAATTCATTTCTCACGCAAATATTGCTTCTCTGGGCTGGAAACACTGGTTAATTGGAAGAAATTGCTTTTACGGCAGTAAACTCGCCACTTGCGCAGGGTGCAAGGAAGTGTTCACTATATTCTTAGGTTGACTGGAAGACGTTAATTTATTAACAAGTCCGCCTTTTGGCTATTATAATGTTTTCTTCTGTACATTATGTTTTGTTTGAATTTTATTTTAGCTAATTAAGTTTTATTTTTATTATATTCACATTAATTTGCATGTTATTACTTATTACATTCACTACATACATCATTACTTAAATTAATAAAAAATAGTATCACCTCAGAACAGACCTAAGTCTGTCTAGTGATGTGATATTATATCCCATATAAATTTAACTGTTTACAATGTAGCTAATACAAATCTTTATATTTAAAATGTTTAAATTTATTTTGTAATAATGTCTAATTTAAAAAAAAATTAGGAGCATCCCACGATGTGCTTTGAAGACCATGACACAAAAATTACATTAAATTCTCTCGGAGACTTATGTAGATTATGAGAGATGTGAGAAAACCTAAAACTTCCAGCGATGAACGTGGCTGCAACATTGAAAATTGGCTGAATAATTTATTTATAATGTTGGTTATGTGATGCACATCTATAAAGATCTAAAATATACACTTTCAAGAAACCGATTCAAATATAGGTTGTTCAAGAGGCGTGTTTCATGACATTTTGTCAGGTTCATAGACTGTTCGATGTAAGTATGAATGCAATTTTGAAATTATACCAATATCGAAGAAAATTATTTCAACGCTGAACTCAATTCATTGGTTGTTCCTTGAAACGCCAGCAACGTAAAGTGTTATCAAGGTGGGCGAATGTATAGTGTACCTATTGTTTGCACCGGAAACAGGAAGTGAGCCGGATGGAGCGGAAATGAAAATGCAGGTAAATACATCGTTAATGTTACTATCACGTACAATATAAATTGTGTGAAATGTTAGTACTGCATCCGACGGAATAACCGCTAACTATAATGTACGTTAAGGAAATAACTAAGCGTTAGCGTTTCGTATAATAAATACATCTAAACTGTATAAATTTTAAACTGATGAGAACAATTATATACATTCAATATAAGCACATCAACCATTTAAACATCACACAAAACTTACTTCCTCTTTTTCTCTTCTCATTAGCCATCGCTACACTACTGGATAGAGGCCTCTTCCGAATATCTCTATTAAGTGTCTATATTGCGATATTCTTTCTGAATTCAATTTTTTCCGTGAGGTAGATATGTACCTATGTCTTACTAATGGTTTTCAAACAATTTTTTTTACGGTGCAACTATTTTTACGACCGGAATTGGCGGGAAAAGCGTTTTCCCGCCAAAAAGTGTCTATTTACACGACAAATTTTCTGACGTCGTCTATGTTTTTAGGTCATTTATAACCATAGAAAGCGCAGATAAATCAAAATACAAAAATATTAACCTTTGTCATTTTTTCAATGGTCATAAAAATGCATCATGGAAACCAACTTGAAGAAAAAATAAATAATATTGGCATCTTATTACATTTACTTAATTTTATAAATCATTTTTTCATCGAGATCTACAATTAGGTATAACAAAGTATAAACAAAGGTAAATATTTTTATAACTTGATTTATCTGCGTTTTCTGCGGTTATTTTGGTTTTCGTCTATGGTTGAGTCGTGTAAATAGTCGTGGCCTTTTTTATATATTTATTATTTAAAATTGATATCTAATTTCTTTAGATATCAATTTCAAATTAAGGGTTATTTTTATATTTTTATTCTATTATATAATTGTGATATATGCGGCCAAACGCTAGATAAATAATAACAGCAAAATGACACAGTCCATGACTTTTATTATCTTTTGCCCTATCTTATTTTTATTTTGTTCAACAAGATTGAGATTTTTTTGTCAAACAAAATGATTATTGGTTTACATATATTTTTCATTTTACCAGGACCATCCTTTCAGCCGACTAGGCCCTTATCAACTGGTAAACATAGATTTTTTTTATTATACTTATACTAAAATTAAATGAATTTTTACCACTATAAAACTAAACAGTGTTGTTGTTAGCGCAGATGACAGATACTTCCTATATGTACCAATCCTCATCTTCCAGACATACCTAAATACCTATCATACCTACATCCATACCTGAACGTGGCAACAATAATCTGACCTATGTCTGCGCGCGAGTAGTCCACCTTCTTCAGTCTCCATACTAAACTCGTGTCGTGCAGATATAATATGTCAAACTACTATCTAAGCACCGTGCGCATAATAATGTAAAGTTTTGAATACGTATGCGGCATTCGCAAGTACACATATTACAGACAATTAATGTGAATCATATGTTGAACCTGTGACGAAAAGAAAGAAGAACTACGCGACAGGGAGAAGTAAGAAGACAGCTGGTACAGTAAGTCCATTCCCTTCAAATATTTTCATATTGTCCGATCTGTTTCTTCTGCCGATATCGCACAGTTGTTTTCTTCTACAATTAGTTTATTCCTATCCAGATGGTATAAATGCAAAAAAGCTTCATCGATAGTATTTTTTCGAAGCCTCTTACAAAAGAGAAAAAATAAACAATCCAAGAAAAATATTTTTTTCGTATTTTACGAGGTTTTCTGAGAAATCCGATGTTTAATAAACATCACTTTTGCTGTTACACTTATAAATATAATTCGAATGAAATGAAAAATTCTGCTTCCAAGGATTGGGAAGTGAATTCCTGGTATTTATAATTGTACACGTGATGTATAATTAATTTTAAAATGAGTCCTTGCTAACAACTGTTTATCAAAGAATATTATTACTTAAAAAATAGCAAGTGTTCTTACAATAATTTGTCACATGTTTTCAATATATTTTATAATAATATGTCCCATTTTTTTTACCAATAAGAGTCCAATCACAAACGTGAAGGCTCGTCAGTCATGGCAAGGGTTTCCCACCCAACAGTGCCACGGTCACACGCGACTCGACAGGGAACCTTCACCACGCCTGTATTACTTTCAGTTCTGGATAGCCTAGTCTTCATACCAGATTTAGTTTTTAACACATCATGCACAGATGGTTTGTCTACTATTCACACCAATTTAGTTATTTTTTTAAAATATTTAACTGACTGGCGAGAGATTATGATTACACACAATCCAAACCAACCTATTTTTACCAAAATTTTGTAGAATAGGCTTATACTTGCTTACTTTCCGTGTCCAAGATCATCAACCTATATTATGTCCCTCCAGTGTTTAGCAGCCATAATAGCATTCTCATTCGCTTGCCACAGATCCTTCTCAGAGCAACCTCCTTCCATAAATGGGCAGTTCAGCAGGTGTGATATGTTCCGCGTCTCCCCACATTCGGTTAGGTTTATAAAATCTGGTGTCAAGACTAGGCTATCCTTCAGTTCTTCGATTTCCACGCCAAGCACAGCGTCAGCTACACCGACAGACAAACAAACAATTTAAGTTCAAGACACGGATATAAAAATAAAACTCTGTGAACATGGTTACCAAAATATAGCATCACTCAACGCCATCTTTTAAACGACTTCAAAACTACGTTCAAACGTTGAAAGAATTCTTCTCAAAAATTTATTGCTTTGTAAACTTTGAACATCGCAGACACAGAGGGATTCATGTTTGGCGGGAGATTTTTCACACTTATAATAATTTAATTTATGAAAGGAAATTCAATTCTAGCTATCTAGACATAATCACATTGAATGGTAAGCCGAGAGCGAAACCGATGGCGTAATAAATCTGCACCGTTCCGGGAAAAGACTCAAGCGGATCACATATAAGGACTTCCACCAACATATAGACGATAAATCATTTTTTACGTAGCGCCAGAATGACACTCGCCGGGATTCGAGTACTGCTGACATCAAGAAATGATACTTCGGATTGATAAGTCACATTAGGATTTTTTTAATATGCCTTTGAATCAAAGTTGACAAACAAAAATGAAGGCACATGCCTCACTTAATTCTTACCGCACTTTAGTTGCACGCAAAATGTTGTAGTGTTCGAACGTATTGTTGTAAAATACCATCTTGTGCGATGAAAACATGTAAAAGTTACACTAGGACCCGAATGCAGAACCCTAGGTACCTAAGTACTAACTCCTTACCTCGCTGGAGTATTTAGTATTCTTAAGTTAGCAATTGCGTTGCAGAATCATCCCTAACTAAATACTATGCCAAACTTAAGGTCGATGGCCTAGAATTTCACATTATTGTGCATGAAGAAAAGAGATAGATAGCTTTCTATGGGCTTAGAAAGCTATCTGTCTCTTTTCTAACGTTTGACGTTTAAAATGTTTTTTTGCTATAACACCACAAACATATGTAACCAACTTCACACTGACAGCTCGATGTCACGATTTTTTTGAAATTCCACCGAATTTTCGGCATTTTGTATGGATCGCTGAATACTCTGGTATTTGATCTGACAAAAATACCAAATACATATTCAACGAAGCCGATAAAATCATCATCCACTGAAAATATCTCGTATTTTAGTATCAAACCATTCGTAAGGTTCCTCGCTATCAACCTTACTTTTTGACAATTCACAAATGTTAAGTTTACATGCGCTAAGTATTTAGATGTCTCTGCAATGCAATTCTCCTAGAAAAATGTCGTAGCATCCTGCAGTTAGGAAGCCACGTGATCTCCTAACTTAAGTGAGCGACTGTGCAATGAAAACATGGTTAGTATTTAGAATTTAGTATTTAGGTAGGACTCTGCATTCGGACCTAGAACTGTGAAAGACCGACCAGATACATCACTTACGCTACGTCCTACGTAGGCGATTCAAAGTGAACGCGATTGCGAAGCGATGCGGTGCGGTTACAAGCGAATTCAATGCGATGCGGTGCGACGCGGCGGCTCTGTCCTACGTGTGCGCGATTCGTTCCCTCTGCCGCCAGCTACTGTCATGGATGTACGTATATAAAATACTCAAGAAGTATGTTCGGCAGAGAAGTGAAACTAATATTTATGAGGGATATCACAATTTGTATGAAGAATTACGTGATCTTGAATTAATAAATGAGACTGAATAACATATCAAAATTAGACATTTCTGCAAGCGAGAGAAAACTTTGTGTGTTTTGAACAACATCCTATTGTAAAATAGCAATAGTAGATAAATGTGTTTACTTGTAGTCCCATTTATTTTTGCCAAATCCTAAAATTCGCGGTTCGATAATAATAATTATTTTGTCCCATAATATGGGACGTTCATGGACAGAAATTAAAATTTCTATTTCTGACATGTCAAAAAACAATGGCACCGCTTTCAATTCGCGCGAAAATATCAAACCAACTGATCGCGTTCACTTCGCATCGCGCCGCGCCGAATCGAAAAATACTCGCGGTCGGTAACGTAGGACACTTCCATAGTTACCGACTGTTTGTTATTTTCGCACCGCGCCGCGCCGCTTCGCATTCGCTTTGAATCGCCTACGTAGGACGTCGCGTTAATGCTGCATATGTATTCGATAGTCAATGTATTTATATGGATTTGTCGATACTATATTTTATTTTGTGTAAACAAGAGAGAAATACGCTGCCGATATGTCAAGTCAGCATATTTACATAATCTACCTTGTGAGGATGCCCATATTGTCACGAGCTTAAAAAATATACAACTTTTACTGATTGAAATAGAATTTACATTTTCGTACATTTTAGTCAAGTCACCTTTGTTTATTTGAGGGGATTCGCTTTATCGCACATCTATAGCTTAATATAAGTTCGTCTCTTTCACAGGCATTTGTTGTAAGAGATAATTATAATGTAAGGGAATAAAAGATAAAATACTTCTGCAGTGTGTGTCTGAATATTTGTTGTTATATTATCTATTTCTCACTTATGTAGGTATTCCGTCATTCCTTGCTCTTTCTTTGTGATAATGTAAGAATTCCCTAACCTGTACGATTTTTCCAGAGCATTTTGTTCTCATATAATATAGGCAATAGTTCACGTGTTAATTTGTTATTGAAATGCATTTACATTTGAAAGATTATGTTTTGTGAATTTAACAACAAATACAAAATAACGAGTCTATATAAAAAATGTCACTGTTTTAAAGCAATATCACAAAAATAATATAGATATCATAAATAATTTGATGTTTAGTTTTTAAAACGAAATTTGTGTAATGGATACCTATATACTTAGTAATCTCCACAATCGTCCAAGATAAATAGGAGTTGAATACTATTTATCTGTGGTTTAAGATCGTAAAAACTATGTATTGAAACACTTCTTATCTTTGTTTACATGACTAGGAACAGTTCCTGTTTGAGATAGACTCTCACATACACAACACAAAATTAATAATATTCATATTACGAAATGATTGTATGTAACGAAAAAAAAATAAAGGGGAGTTATAGATATTAGGTTATACTATATTTTAAAAAATTATAACTGCTTATTGTAAACGTTGCCTTATTAAATAACACGATGGGTATGCACGCATGTGTAGTGATTATATTAAGGTTATACACACCCACACACCTATCGCTGGTTAGGTTATGTATGTACGTAAAACCGGTTATTCTTAAGGTATAAAGGTTACGTACCTACATACACAGGTACTTGACCAAAAGGAAGCAAAAAATATTTCTTCAAATTCTTCGACCTTTGTTATGATCAAATACAAATAAAAAAACGGGTTTATTTTGTGTTCATTATAAATTTAAGACATTTCTGAAGGATATATAGGACACCTACCCACGCCAGTATTATTATCACAAGATTTATTCCTACGATTTTACGTGACCGCTCAACTTTTTCGGGGGATTTTTCATTTGCGCAGTTTAAAAATAAATCTAGGTACATAAAAAATGACAAAGGGGGAAATACGGAAGACTTTTCAATTCCACCTAAGCCGCCTTTTTTCGTGTGAGTGTGTGTGTGTGTGTGTGTGTGTGTGTGTTTGTGTGTGTGTGTGTGTGTGTTTGTGTGTGTGTGTGTGTGTGTGTGTGTGTTTGTGTGTGTGTGTGTGTGTGTGTGTTTGTGTGTGTGTGTGTGTGTGTGTGTGTTTGTGTGTGTGTGTGTGTGTGTGTGTGTGTTTGTGTGTGTGTGTGTGTGTGTGTGTGTGTGTGTGTGTGTGTGTGTGTGTGTTTGTGTGTGTGTGTGTGTGTGTGTGTGTGTGTGTGTGTGTGTGTGTGTGTGTGTGTGTGTGTGTGTGTGTGTATTAAAAATTCCACAAATTTCTCATTAAAATAATTTCCCAAATCATACAATAATGTAAGTAATGAGAAAATTTATTTCGGCAATTGTATGAAACCTGCTCTGAATTTTAGAATAACATAATGAAATCTCTTCCTTGTTAAAAAATTACCCACAAAATAGCATTTAAAGGAAGTATTTGGGTCAACTCACACTAGGATTTCAATGAATGTTTTTTTTTATATTTACATAGGTGTCTTCCAATTGGTTTCATTTCAATTTGGTCTAGATATGATCATGTGATCCACATTTCGCCATTTAGCTATAAGAACTCTATACAACATTGTTCGATTTTAATTAATTATTTTTTAATAGAAAGGAAGTGCTTCATTTATGATCATATATTATAATATAAATATATACAATCATATATTATATATACAAGGACATATTTATTTTTATTAAAAAAAGAATATATGAGTTTTATCTAGTTCTGATGTAACTCACAAGAACAAAATATCAAACTCTCCAATTCGCAAAGTCGTCTACACTTAATAATAACTCTTTACAACGTTGTCCAAATTCGATGATTAATTTTTCATTAAAAAGGGATTACTTCGGGGGTGGTTCCATCTGAACTAAGCCAAGAGGTTTGATGATGGGAATCATGAAAAATCTTGAAATTCATCAATTTGCGTATTATTTCATAGGCTAATAGTATGAAAGATGATATCCCTACATGCGTAGATATCATCACACCATGTCCCTCATGAAGTAGGCAGAGAGAACCAATCACCACATTTTTTTTCTTTTTGACACGCATTCGTTTTGAAGTAATTTTTGTAGTGTTTTTTTTTCTTTACGTGAAATTCGTCGATCACAATACAGGTCATCCCCTGTGAAGACGATAATTGGATCAGGTCATCCCCAGTGAGGTCAATAATTGGATCAGGTCATCCCCAGTGAGTTCGATAATTGGATCAGGTCATCCCCAATGAAGTCGATAATTGTATCAGGTCATCTCCAGTGAGGTCGATAATTGTATCAGGTCATCCCCAGTGAGGTCGATAATTGGATCAGGTCATCCCCAGTGAGGCCGGTAATTGGATATTACAATGGATTGTACTATTTGTATTTTTCTATTTTTTTCCTCCCGAGATACATACATTTTGAAGTCGATTCACTTATTTGAATGATTATTAAAGTTGTGAATGGTAGAAATAAATAACTAACAAAGATGAAAACTTTTGATTCTTAGTCAAATCATCTTTCACGTCATTTAACAAATACGACTTCGAAAATCCCACACAATTTAGAGATCGTTAGACTATCCCACTGATTATTCAGTCGGTAGAATCCGACAAGATTGCGGTGTGGATATTTACACAAAGTATGTAAAATGTATGTAATGTGGCTTAGATAGACCTAAATAAAATGCTACTTCTCAGATAATCCCTATTAACCAAATGATTTTTTCAAGTGGAAGGGTTGATTAAAATAGGGTTGACAAAAATAATTCCAGGGTTGCTATTATCCAACTGTCGATTTGTTCAGGAGAACTTTGTTCTCTTAACATATCGACAATGTTTCAAGCCAGAATACGCGAGAATCGTATGAAGAGGTCTACTTTTTTCACGGCATTTCCAACTTTGAGATCAAAAAACACCAACTTAGAGGCTTCGCAGCATATATGTACGTTCCATACACGGATTTACTCAGAATTCGGAGTAGAACATTTCGTGTGTCTGTATGTCTGTGTGTGTCCCCCCCCCTTATAACTTTTGATCCGCTCAATTTACAGAGCCCAAAATTTCAGAATATATAAACAGTTATAGGCCTATAAAACTTTTATACTCAGAATTTTGAATTTTTGTTTCAGTCAGGGGTTATCAACTTTTGAATTTTTACTTTATTTTTCCATATATCTCAGAAACCATAAAAGCTAGAACGCTGAAAATTGGTTTAAACACAGAAAAATACAAAATCTCAAATCGATTTTTTCAAAAAAATTCCAGGGTTTCTCAAACGTTTTTTATTAAGAAAAATATTTTTTTTATGATAAATTTATGAGTTTAACTGCCTATATTTCCAAATATTTTAAAAGCCGAAACACCCCAACTAGATAATTTAATTTTCTATAAAAAATATAAAAGATGTATTAACACATCTCAAACTTTTTTTAACAATTTTTATAAAAATTGAATTTAGTGACGACATTTCTTCATACAATTTGTATGGCAATCGCCTACACACAATATCTAAGAAAACTTAATTATTTGATACTAATCTCCAAACATACATACATACCATCATGCTGTTTTCATATTCTGCGTAGGATCAAAGGACTGACCTCCATACTATCCTATCTTGACATACATACATAGGTACAAGTGTTGTATAGAAAATCAAATATCTTATAATATTAAATAATTTGTGTTTATGGGATTATAGTTTGGTACTTATTCTTCAACTATACATACTATCGCTATCGACAGTTGGATCTCATGTGTTACATGCAACTAGTAAATAATAATAATAGCAAATTTTATGTAGATGTAAAAACAGATAAAAATGAATGCACCTAGTATAAACAAAAAGGACGAGTGTATAATTTTTTTTAAACAATACATATGATACAAAGATGACAATCAATTATAAAAACATGTAAAACTAGGTAGAACATTGATATTTTTAAACTATGCATTCAGCACCTAGCCTACTAAAGGTGACAAGACTTGAAAATAGGGTTCACTTAAATTATTACAGGGTTGCTATGATAAATAGGGTTGACAAAAATTAAAACAGTGTTGCTACTATAAATAGGGTTGACAAAAATTAATACAGCCTTGCTTGCTATTAGAAATAGGGTTGACCAAAGTTAAAACAGGGTTGACAAAAAAATAATACAGGCTTGATTTTATAAATAGGGTTGACAAAAATAATTACAGGGTTGCCATTATAAGTAGGTTTGGCAAAAATTAATACAGGTTTGATAAAAAATAATACAGGCTTACTTTTTTAAATAGGGTTGACAAAAATGATTACAAAGTCGCCATTATAAATAGGGTTGACAAAAATAAATACAGGCTTGCCATTTTAAATAGGGTTGACAAAAAATATAATATATAGAGGGTTGCTTTTATAAATAGAGTTGACATAAATTATTGCATGGTTGCTATTTTTTAATTGGATTAGTAAAAATTATTTTCTTGCCATACCATCATGCCATTTCCCTATTTAGAGTAGGAAGAGAGAATCGACCACCAGACTCCTCAACCTGTACATGCATTTCTCGACTTATTCACGTCCATGATTCGCCTCATACACACTTTTATTCTTACCTTACCTATTGGAATAGTGGAGAATTATAAATTCACGATTTTTAAGCGCATTTATAGATTAATTTCTCAAAGGGTATCATGGAGGGACTGCACACAATGAGTTTCGTTAAGATTTGTTTGTGTGTATGGCGTACGCCGAATCACTTTTATTTCCGGTCTACTTCATATTTACATCATATGTGAAAAGTGCATATAACTAGAGCTGATTAGACGACTGTAAATTTCTTTTCTATGATTTCATCATTTACGTTGATTCTTTTATTTCCTCTATACAGCATAAACTTAATGTCGTATTGATTTCATATTGATATCATATTTTGTAAAGTCCATAAACTTAGAGCTGAATTATTTTCCGTAAATATGCGTTAATTTGTTGTCTATGATTTCATCTCACAAAATTTTCAAAATGCTCTCACGGTATGGATGAGAGAGAAAAATATTCATAGTCTGTTATATTAAGTGTGAAATTGCATATTTGTATAAAACGAGTGGGTTGTGGCCAACGCTAAATTCTTCACTAACAAGTCATTCCGTTAAGTATTCAAATTTTGTATGGAAAAAAATAAGCATTTTCGTTAAATGAGTTTGTTTAATTATTTTTTTATTTATATATTTAATTATGAAATTTGATAAGTTAACAATGCCATTTTATGAGAGTGATGTGCCTTTTTACCAATTTGAAAATAAAATTTTTAAATTTTAAGTTTCCTGACTTGGAGTCACTTTGAAATATTTGACACTTAAAAATATTGAAAAGCACTGTTCAGATATCATTCAAAATCAAATGGGGTTTAAGCGAGTATTAGATATACACATATGGTAAATTTCAAAGAAATCGAATAAGTACTTTAGTTTATAATCGATAAAGTAAAATAAACACGCCATACATAGTACACAGCATAAACACACAGATACATTGTGATTAAACTTTCAGAATACAATCTTAGCATGATACTTGTTGATAACCCTGCAATAAAAAAAATAAACTTAAAAATTTTGAAATAATAATTCCCTACTATATTCCATTGGGTTAGCGAGGAGTAAAAAGTACACATACTATGGAGAGTTTAGTGTTAGCCACTTGTTCAGATTTGCTTAAGAAATCATTTTAGATAAATTTCACCTCTGCAGGGAATTTGACATTAGATTTAGATTAACGTTATTTCATTTATAACGTTAATTCATGTTATCAAACTATTATATGTTGTTTGTGTTAATTAAAAAAAAAAAACAAAATAAAAAATGAATAAAAAAAAAACGAAATAGTTTACCGCTGTGTACCACAGTATACATTCTGTTAATGTGTATTTTCAATGAAAACGATAATATTTATATATTTCATGATTGGATACCTACTATTCCTATAAAAAACGGAAAAATACATAACAACATGAATAAAAGATTTGATATAAGGGAGGCGTATTACGAAAGTAGAAAGAAATACTTGTGCTCAAATCAATAATTCATCGAATTACGATTTATTAACCTCTATCTATAAAGCCTTTGACCACTCAAATATTTTTATTGAGAAATAATATAATATCGTTTTTATTCTGTCTTTAATACGATTCACGAGATTTCTATGTTCGGGCTGAAATATCGAACTGTAAAGCAACCCATTCACGATCGTGTCATTCGGCGTCGCTCCATATGAACCGGCTCCATTTGGAGCATTGTAAAAATATCATCACATTCACGGGCGCGCCATCGCGCCATCGAGTCATCAAAATTAGTATACGCAAGCGGTCGGCGCTTTCGCATTAATAAGTTATAATTCTGATGATGAGTTTTATACAACTGCTATTAAGCGGTTTGTTTATATATAAATAGAAAAAAAAAAAGAGAAAAAGTTGTATTTTCGCATTATTGAATGCAGCAATTAGATATTTATAAGATAGAAGTACAATAATAGTATACAAATGAACCACAACGTGAGAGCACTATAACCGATCAAAACACGATCAATCCAGCAGCAGTTTATATCAATCTCCGAACTCCCGAAGAATGCCGATCTCCTGATTCGTGCAAACTCGTATAATGCCTATCAGCTATACAGATTGACTGTTGTAAGGCGCAACATCAATATATTACAGTTTCAAAAAGGTTTCCTCGTTACTTCATAGATGGTGATGGTGTTACAGCTTATTTTCAAACGATCGGTTTCCTCATAATTATAATACATAGAACTTTCATAATTATATTGACAAGGGAACTCAATAAGAAGGTAAAATTAGTAAACGTTGCGAAAGCGCATAAAGTGATCACGTAAACCAGCCGATGACCATGTAGGTGCCTGAGTTCCTGGTTCTCCTATAAACTTCCAACTTTGTCACTTTTTAACTTTTAGATGTAAAAAAGGACTCTGTAATATTACATTTTTTCTTCTTCTTCGTTTCCTCAATGCTGATGGCCGTGATCTATGTGGCCGCCAATGGACAGAACTAGTCGCCTCTAGTCCTCTCTACCCTCCGCAGCTCGCACCGCCGAATAAAGGTCGTTCCCGAACATTTTACTTTTTCAACTGTCGATTCGTTCATGAGAATTCAATTCTTGGAATGAATCGACATTATAAAGCCAAGATGCGTGTACGAAGGAACATTTTGTATGGTATAGTGGACTTTTTGCATGCTAATAACACCAACTAGAGGCCTCGCAGCATATATGTTCCAATACATGGATTTACTCAGAATTCGGAGTAGAATATTTTATGAGTTTTGTATGTCTGTGTGTCTGTCTGTCCCCCCCTTATAATTTTTGATCCGCTCAATTTACAGAGCCCAAAATTTCAAAATATATAAATACTTATAAGCCTTAAAGCTAATTGGTAACCAGAGGGGTTACCAATAAATAGTTGTTAATAACCAAAGTGGTTACTATTAAATATATGTGGTAACCAGAGGGGTTACCAGTAAAGAGAGTTTACTATATCCCAAGTGGATATGATTTGAAATAAGAACACAAGGACAGTGGTTGAGAGAGAAGAAGAAAGAATGGTCAAAAGTAACAATGAGTATATTGATCACAATTAATAGTTTGCTTAAGGGTAAATTTACAATTGATGAAATAACTTACAAAGGAACTTTTCTCACGATGAGTAGGTATAACGAGCGAGTTAGCGGGTGTGTTCGAAGTGTCCGAATCTTTGCGTGGTGAAGTACCATCGTGCTCGCGAGGTCGAGAGATGACCGGTGGTCGAGAGACGAAGTGTCGGCGAGACGGCGTGGTCGAGAACGGCGGCGTGATGTGACGAATCGAAGTGACGGAAATACGGAAATGAAGTGACGACGTGTAGAGGTGTAGACTCCCTTAAATAGTGCTGCGCTGGGGGTAGCAAGTTCAATGTCCTCGAACTTTCTAGACTTATTGATTTGAAGTGTCATACCCAGTTGAGGAGTATTGTCACTTATTTGACGTTGCGGGCGATGAACTCGGCCTAGCGATAAACAAATGTACTTGCCGTCGCTAGGCGCGCGCTCGAAAGAAATTTCGAGATGTGGTCTGCCACATTCCTCCCCTCCAAGTGGTATCGAAGATGGCACGATACCTTGGTAGAACGTCATGGTGTGGCTGAGTTGAGGCAGTCGTTGCTGAAGATTTTTGTAATCATTACAATTTTGGAGAGATGGTTAGACTTGTGTTAGTTGGACTGTTGCCTAGTTGCTGATGATGATTGCGACGGATCAAGATGTGATTGCTTTGGAAACAGTGTTCCCGTTCAGCCCGTTGACAATTGCAGTGTGTCGGTGAGGCTTGTTCGTACACAAAGCTGTGGAGTCCGTGGAGTCAGTGTAGTCCGTGGAGTCCGATAAACTGTGCAGTGTAATTGGCATCTAAACATTCTTGTCGAATTTGCAGAACTGTGCAGTTGGCTTGCGTTGGCGTTTTCGAAGTTTTCGTTGACTGTCGTCGTGTTGACAGCGTGTGTTGACAGTGACGTGTTGACAGCGTCGTGTTGACCGTGTCGTGTAGACGTCGTGTTGTCGTGGTTGAGCAGCTCCTTGGGTATGCGAGACTGCGTGTGAGTCATAAGCATAACACGAAGGATGGGAGCCTACAAAAGTTTTATACTCAGAATGGTGAATTTTTGTTTCAGTCAGGGGTTATCAACTTTTGAATTTTTGGTTTATTTTTTCCATATATCTCAGAAACCATAAAAGCTAGAACGCTGAAAATTGGTACAAACATAGAGAAATACAAAAACTCAAATCGGTTTTTTCAAAAAAATTCCAGGATTTCTCAAACATTTTTTAATAAGAAAAATATTTTTTTATGATAAATTTATGAGTTTAACTGCCTATATTTCCATTTTTTTTAAAAATATCGAGAAAAGCCGAAACACCCCAACTAGATAATTTAATTTTCTATAAAAAATATCACAATTTTATTAACAATTTTTATATAAATTGAATTTAGTGACGACATTGCTTCATACAATTTGTATGTCAGTAGCCTACACACAATATCTAAGAAGACTTAATAGTTTGATACTAATCTCCAAGCATACATAGGTACATACCATCATACTGTTTTCATATTCTGGGTAGGATCAAAGGACTGACCTCCGTACTATCCTATCTTGACATACATACCTAGGTACATGTATTGTATAGATTCTATACAACACATGTACTATAGAAAACCGAATATCTTAAAATATTTAATAATTTGTATTTATGGGTTTATAGTTTGGTACTTATTCTTCAACTATACATAGTATACATACTATCGCAAAAGACAGTTGGATCTCATGTGTTACACGCAACTAGTATGTATATAAATAAATTGACTGTACCATTTGATCCCCCTGTATTAGTTCCTAATAATGTTGGCCAGTTGTGGTATTCATTTTTGGAATAAAACATATATTTCGTAACACATTATTATACTTTAATATATTAAATAACCTGATTTCAAGGTTTTATTGTTATGTTCATATACATTAGGTACTTATGTTATTATTCAATCATTTTGATTTAATCAATAAAGTACGAAAAAAGGTTATATTTATTCAATATGAATAGAAAACATTGTAACTTTTTAAGGGTAGGTAGGGAGAATTCCTTAGTTTGCCTTTCCTTGGAAATGAGGAGCCTCTACAATAATTTTTATTAGTATTTTCGTAACGGAAATTATTGTTACAATATTTTTCTTTGAATTTCTCATTTCTTGTTTACATCGATTCGGAATATTGTTAACGTTCTGCGAGAAAATATACCTATTTTTATTTCGAATTTCTCCCTTTTGTGAAGAAAATCAAAATCGGAAATCGAGTTTAGATATCTTTCATAAAAGACAAACGTGTTTACAAAGGATTATTTTACAGACATTTTTATTTATACAATTCTGAAAAATATGTACAAAAAAGGCCTTGATATAATTTCAGTTCATTTTTCTATGGTGTAAAAGCAGCTTGTAATGTGATCATGATTTTTCAATGTTTATTTAGATTTAAAAAAAAAAAAAACAAATATTCATTCATTTATACCATCACTTTTTACGTTTTGGTTAAATCAGCGACAGGTGTGCGGGCGTGCATTATAATGGTAAAAGTGCGAGTCTGCCTAACACCATTTTCCACTATTTTGCTCTTACGGGACACTCGAAATGATGCTTGAAAAGAGTAAAAGTATTATTCCATGCCGGTGCCTCATTGCAAATACAAATATTCGATTCGGGAAAAAATTGTTAACAAATGAATGGCAAAAAAGTGGCGCTATCGAATGGTAACATCTATGACGTATAAGTAGGAGTACAGGAGTTTAAGCTTTTACTATACATACATATTTAATCTCATTAATTTCACTCTACATTAGAATAGTTAAAATTTTTAAAGTGTATATTATACATATAATTTATTTATTGAGACATTTACGGCTCAAAGCCCTTAACAAAACAAAATATTGCATGACAGAGCATAAACTTAACCAAAGAAATACAATTTATAAACATTTATAACTTCTATACATATCAATTGTATCAGAGAATATATATAAAAAATAAAAAACTATAAGAAAGGTGAAATAAACACAAAAGTACATACATTAAGAACCAAAGAATAAATAAATAATAAAAAAAACTCAAAATAGTAATTACAAGGAATGAACATAAGAATATATAAATATAAAAATGAATGGTGTGAATCAGTATGTGACTACATACTTAGCCACACTGAATCAGTGAATGCTGCCAGATGTGATAATTTATTACATTATTGAATTGAATAAAATAAAATTTTGAAGTGAATAAATAATTATTATATATAATTAACTATACGCTATGTGTTGTCCTCTAAATAAATAAATACAAAGAATCAAACAAAATGATATTATTCCTTCAAATTTAATTATAAACGACTTGAAAAAAAACAAGCGCGTGAATTTTTTTAACGTTCAACGTTTAGCCATTTTGAAGACCTGTCAATTATGTTTTTTATTCAAACGTAACAATTAATTCAACTCTTGCAAAAAAGCGGTAAAAACTAATTTGGATTATTAAACTTGCGAACAGAAAAAAAATATAATTCAATGGCAAAAGAGATAATTGGGTTTTTCACAATCCGACATTTCGGCTTAACGTTCCGACTGTCCAGGGTCCGTTTTTATTTTGTGAAAAATGAATAAAAATAATGTTTTTAAAACTAGAATTCATTTAAAAAAACGAGTCTAATGATTTTTTCAAAAGAATTCCGGTTTTTGAATCCCAACAACAAAGCTATCAAACAAACGACGGTTCACACCGTTCCATATTTCATTTAACCCGTGTCCATTTTTACTCCTCACTAATCGAAAGGGATATATAGTGGAGAGTTATGATTTCGCAATTTTTAAGGGTATTTTTTAATTGCAGATTATCAACTTTTATCATGCTGAGATTGTATTCTGAAAGTTTCATCACAATATATCTATGTGTGTGTGTGTACTACATATGTACGGCGTGTTCATTTGACTTTATCGATTACAGACTAAAGTACTCATTCGATTCTTTTCAAATTTTGCAAATTTGTATATCTAATACTCATATGGACCCCATTAGATTTTGAAAGATATCGGAAAAGTGCTTCTCAATTTTTTACTGACAAATGAGTCATATGGTATCAAAACCAGCAATCTGTTCTCGGACTGATTTCGATCAAATTAAAAAAAAAATATTTTTTTTTAATTTGCTGCTGTCAGAAACTACATACTATATATCCTTATTTTCATATAATAAAGACTTAATTATGTGAAAATAAGGGTATATATGGTAGTTTCTGACAGCAGCAAATTAAAAAAAAACTTTTTATTTTATTGGTTTGAAATCAGTCCGAGAACAGATTGCTGTTTTTGATACTTATACGACTCAAATATTTCAAAGTGACCCCAAGCTCAGGAAACTTAGAATTTGAAATTTTAAGTTTTCAAATTGGTAAAGAGGCACATCACTTTCATAAAATGGCATTGAAGAGTTATCAAGTTTTCATAATAAAATATTTAAACAAAAAATAATTTAACAAACTCATTTCATGAAAATACTTCTTCTTCTTCTTTCGTGTCAGCAACGCATTTAAATAATTTTCTGCCAGTGCCTAGCAACATCAATAGTACAATCATTGCCTACCATAAGATCGTGCATGGTGCAGTTGACTGGACTTGAGGGGCAGCTGCACAGATGTGCGGTGGTCTGCTGCTCTCCACAGTCACATTTCGATAGTATTCCCTGTTTCAGGGGAGTACGGAAGGAACCTCCACACGGTGCCCCCTGGTAACAGAAATTTTCTGGCCAATTCTTCCACCACAGCAACGCAACGCAAAGCTAAGACCATGAAAATGCTAAAAAAATTCCAGACAAAATTTGAATACTTTATAGAATGACTTGTTAGTGAGGAGTTTAGCGTTGGCCACAACCCACTCAATTATTTATTCAACGCAAATCGGAGAGTTAAAAGATACAGATAATTCTATGGGGGGAAACCTGTTAAAAGTTAAATACAAAGGCTCGTTAATAGTAACTACTCTTGCATGACAAGGAGAAAATGCTGAATGTTTGAAAATATTTAAAATACATGTTTGCTATATAATATATGTATGAAAAAAAAATGCTGACCAACTGTTCTACCTCCACCACCACCCGTTCTGCTTATGGGGACTAATAATGGCCCCTTGCAAAACTCTGAAAGAACACATAAAGAACATACGAAGAATCCGGAGATCTCTAAAACCTTGCAGACACTAATGAGAGCTAATCATGTGGAAACAACTGGCTCACTGTTCACTGATAGTGAAGATAAGAGTGCACCAAATTTAAGACAGAAAGTTTTGAAACCCTAAAGTTGCTCTTCGTGGCTACAAGGTCCGCATGTCCAATCCAAAGAATTTTTTTTTAAAAAAGTTTTTGGCATACATCCCTATATTATTATAATTATATAATTATTAAGCATTCTTCTATAATCTTAACTTTCCATACTGATGAATAGGGTGCATCGCATAAAAGTGCACGCACATACATACGCACACCCACACATACACACACACCCTCACACATACACACCCTCACACACAAGGTAGCATATATTGTAGTTTCAATTTTTGTCTTATTTAATATTCTTTTTTTTTCCTTACACTACTAAATTAATTTATTAGGTAATAATGTATACATTTCATTGATGCTGGGCGTGACTTTTTATTTTTTATATTGTATATCACCAGTTTACTTGTCCAGTCATTGTTTGTGTACTTTAAATAAAATAAAATAAAATATTTGTTTATGGTGCGGTATTATCTATCATAAATAATTAGGTGACATTCAGGTTCAAAAATATTGATTCTTTGAATCAGAGAGCGTCTCATCCTCTGTCGTTTAATTATCCATACGGAGATACCCGAACATTCCATTCGGCCAACTTCGTCCTAGTGTGCGTGCTATACACATTGCCAATACTCAGGCTTACCGAAATATCGCACATCTAAAACTGAGTTAGGTATATATGTTTATCTTTGGTTATTGTAATATGTTATAATAATTATAATAAACACTTCCTTGCATCCTCCAGATGCAATATTCGGACTAAGACTATTCCATAGCCTTGCTGATAGCCTTCCTAACATACATACACAATTTCCACCACAGTTAGATATATTTTATTTACTTTGCAAGCCACGCATCGAACCAACTTTACAGTACGGAAACATAAATACACAAAGCCACCGTAACAAACGGAAATCTCATTCGGGCATATTGGTCCAGAGGATGTGCTATACGGTTACGATGGGATTATTTCACAGAATTGAGTTCAACGCCGGAATCACAGCTGCGGTCGCATCAAATAATCTAATATAATTTGACCGAAATCCACTCGTCCGTCCGCCGCATAATATGTTCGTACAAACCGCCATCTGTTGAATGCCAAAGTAAACAGGTACAACGAAATTATTGGTATTCATATAATAGGTTCTATGGTATGTTGTTATTTAATTTGGGTATCAATTCGCTTTCATTCGTAACACAATAATGTGGGATTCAATTATTTCAGACCGAACTTATGAGATACATACAATAAACGCGTTTGTGAAAAACATGTGAAAGCAAAATATATGTATTATTCGTCAATGGTCAAATACTAATTGAATTATGATTTTTAGTAGGTACATAAAAATAAAGCTAATGCTATTATTTAAAATGGAAGTTATGAACTTAAGAGGGTGATTGCTGCCAAGATACCATTTTTTCAATTTGAATTTGCATCATTACTACAAAACGAATCATTTTGAAAAAAAAATAACCTAGTTAGTTTGGATATCAACAAAGAAAAATATACCTTAACTTTTTAATTATGTTCTGCATACATACATACATACCATCACGCCATGTCCCTTGCGGGGTAGGCAGAGAGAACCGAACGCCACATTTTTCTATCCTGGCACGCATCCCTCGCCTCGTCCACATTCATGCATCGTCTCATACATGTTCGTCTATTGCTCACACTTATTTCCGTCTTTCAAAATTTCGTTCACATGGTGGTGCCATCCCTTTCTTGGGCGTCCCCGACCTCTCATTCCATTCCTTTCCGCTCTGTATATTTTCTTCGTCAGGCGCTCCTCATTCATTCTCCCCATGTGACCAAACCATCTCAATGTGTTCACTTTCATTCTAGTAATGACATCTTTCTTAATCTTACATTCTTTCCTTATATCCTCGTTTCTTACCCGGTCATACATCGTTCTATTACAAATCCTTCTTAACGATCTCATTTCAACTGCATTTATTCTACTTTCATGCGTCTTCTGCCATGTCCAGGTTTCACTTGCATACGTCAGGGTTGGCACTACGACGGCGTTATGAATGGCAACTTTGGCATCCTTTGATATGTTGCGATCATTCATAATTGGTCTCAGTGCTCCATTCACTCTGTTTCCTGCCATAACTCTTCTTTCGATCTCTTTATCGAGTCGTCCGTTCCGTTGAAATATGCTTCCCAAGTATACATATTCGTCGACTTGCTCAAGCCATTCGTTCTCTACTCTTACTTTACACGCTGTTCTGCTTTCACTCTTTTCAAAGACCATTGTCTTTGATTTGCTGGCATTCATCCTAAGTCCATTCTCTATACATCCTTCATATACCATACTTACAAGATACTGTAACTCTTCCATACTTTCTGCTAAAAGAATTATGTTCTGTATATATTCTTATAGGAAAATTATAAGTATACCCCGATTTTTATTTATTTATTTATACATTTATCTTAAATTTCTAAAAAACTTTAAGGTACAGAGCATTATATTTTTTAATAAATTAAAGAAGATTGTAATATCTGGAAAAATACGATGAAACGTTATCGGGTAAAGGGAATAAACAGAAATAAACTTTTATTTCGCAATGGCGCTGAATGGAAAATAAATGTTTTTTTGGGTTTATTTACATCATATTCTTCTAGATATTTTTGTCTTCTTTAATTGAATATGTTGAAAAAAAAATTGTTTACCTTATATTTTATTAAAAATATAAGATAAACATTGAAAATCGAGGTATGCCGTTATTTTTCTACAAGAATTTATACAGAACATTATCAAAAAAGTTAAAAGGTATATTTTTCTTTATTAATACCCAAAATATCGAAATTATTTTTTTCAAAACGATTTAATAAGAAATAATGATGGTATATCAAATTGAAAAAAAGGTAAGTTGGCAGCAGTCCCCTTTAATAAAAATACTATATAAGGTTTTATAATAGCGATTCAAGAAAGAGTAATAAAAACTACAAATTATCAAAAATATATAATAAAAGACTGTGTGTTAGCTGTGAGGCACCGGCTTAGAATAGTGCTTCCACTCTTTTCTATTATTGTTTTTGAGTGTCCCGTAAGAGCCGGGTAATCGAAAATACAACAGGCAACAATAACATCTCACATAGTTCAGCAATGAGGTTCACCACCTATTCTGAATATAGTGCCTTTTTAGGTGAGACGAGACTGGTGTGTGGGTATACACGGATATGTTGTGCTCCCTTTTATAAGGCAATGCACACCCGCACACCTTTCGCTGGTTACCCCACAGTGTGGGATATGCCGTGATGGTATGAATGAAGGTATGAATATAATAAAAGACATAAATGTAGTAGATGATAGTTGTAGGAAATGTTTGCCTTTTCCGGAATCAATCGAGCATATAATATCGGGCTATTCTCTCGCGCAATCAGAATATACATTTAGACATAACCAAGTAGCAAAAATAATATATCAAAATTAAGCTATTAACTGACAGGTAATTCAACATAACAGACCCGATTTAATAATAACATACTTTTGCGACGTAGCTATTCCAAAATCTAGTATAATATTATAAAATCATTTGATGAAAAACTTAGAAAATACACCGCTATAGGTAACGAGATAGGTAACGAGAGACTTTGGCATTCTCGTAAAATAATAATATTAACTTTCATTATTTCAGCCGCTGGCATTATTCCAAAATCGTTAATCCGTAATTTTTAATGCTAAGATTTAAAAACTTAATAATAAAAATGCAAAAAACGGTAATATTGAATAAATGTAGATTAGTTAAAGATTTTTTAAACGTTAATATTCGGGAATCAGTAGGGTTGTTAGGTAGTATAGAGAACTCCTCAGAGCCTAATCCTTTGATATGTTAAGTATCTGGATGGGTGAATTATTCCCAATTGAAATCTTGTTGATGCGTTTGGTGCATTTTATTTTGTTCATTTAATAATTTATGCACTAATCTGCTAATTTTTTAGAGGAAGTGTATAACGATAATAATAATTGAGTGTTATTATTGGTAGAACTTAGTTGTTATTTATATCATTAGTAAATCGGCCAGCGCCGTAAATAATCGAAGAGTCTAATCATTGAAAGTTTACCTTTCTTATTGCAGAAGAAAGAACTCTCGCCATCCCAACTCACGTTCCTGAATATTATTCATCTTCCTTTACCATCCATGCTCTCTGGTTATGGAACAATTTATGTAGCTACGGACATTAGAACTGTCCCATCACTTTCAATCTTAAAATCTGGCCTATTCTTCCACTCGTCCTCTCTATTTCCTAACCAATATACACACTAATTTTCCCACACTATACTTTCTGATCGCTCGTCATCCTCTCATTTTCCTTCCCTTTTTTTTGAACATATAGCTGTTTTTGGCAAAATGCAGTTATATTTAAATAAGTATTTATATACATATTATATTTAAATTGATTATATCGTAGATATCTCTGTATGCACTGCAGTGTATTGTACTGTTCATATGTGTGTATGTATGAATGTATATACATTTTTATTTTCTATTTTGCCCTGGTAATGTTTATATGTATATGGCGTAACGTGATTGTCATGTTACTTTACTCTTATATGTTTGACTAGACGAAAATTCCCTCCAGACAATTAGTACGCCCTTTATATAATTTAATATTATAATGTAGGTGTGTACAAAAAAGTGGTAAATATTTTTTTGTAGAATTTCGTTTTTATTAATCTTATTCAATAATCAAGATAATATTCTGAATATATTGTATCTTATTTTCTGAATGAAGACATTCAGAAAAAGACACAATAATGAACTGTTTTATCTACCAGTTTTGGTACATATATTGAATAAAAATATATGGCTGTACTACTTATCATTTAAAAATTACAAAAAAAAATAATATCGAGGACATAAAGAGCTTGAAACTAAATTTGATTAAGGGGGGGGGGACTGCTGCCAACGTACCTATTTTTCAATTTGATATACCATCATTATTTCTTACCAAATCATTCTGAAAAAAATAATTTAGATAGTTTGGTTATTAATAAACAAAAATTAACCTTAACTTTTTGATAATGTTCTGTATATATTCTTGTAAAAAAATAATGGCATACTCCGATTTTCAACGTTTTTCTTATATTTTTAATGAACTATAAGGCGTAGAGTAATATGTTTTTTTTTTAAATTAAAGAAGACAAAATATTTAGATAAATATGATGTGACGTTGCATTAATGCTTCAGGTTTAGTAAATAAACCTAAAAAACATTTATTTTCCATTCAGCGTCATTGCGTAAAAAAAGTGTTTTTGGTTTATTTACTTAACCTGATGCATTAATGCAACGTCATATCACATTTTTCCAGGTATTTTGTTCTTCTTTAATCTTTTAAAAAAAATATTGCTCTATACCTTAAATTTTTGTAGAAATTTAAGATAAATGTCTAAAATCGGGGTATGCTTATTATTTTTTTACAAGAATATATACAGAACATAATCAAAAAGTTAAGGTATATTTCTCTTTATTAATATCCAAACTAACTAGGTTATTTTTTTCAAAATGATTCGTTAAGTAATAATGATGGTATATCAAATTGAAAAAATAGGTACGTTGGCAGCAGTCACCCTCTTTCATGATATTGAAAAGAGTGGTACCTACGTTCATCAGATCATAGTACTCAGCTATCAATCAATCAACGCCTTTTATAGCGAATTTAAATCTACTAATTGGCTGAAAAAAGTTAGACAAATAAAACCTTTGATTTTTTCTATTTAGAATCAAAAGAAATTTGAACAAAATACTTAAGTTGAACTAAATAATTCCAAAGTTTTCTAAAATATCACTTAAACATTAGCAGACAAGTTAAAAGCACGAGAGTTTTGAAGGTGAGTAATTTAATAAGGTTTTGTTTTAAGGAACAGCCCCATCTCAAGTTGATTTCCATTTAAATGGATCTCCATATTTTAGCTTACTCCTTATCTCTTAACTAATTTGTGTGAAAACTTGACTATTTAATTTGCCAGAAGTTAAACTTGGAATATAACTTGTTTGGGGCCTTAATTATTATTATATATCAACCTACCTATTATCGTTTAAAACTTGCGCCGTTGGCTTGACAACGTGTGGTGAACACGTTTCAAAAGCATTTATACAGTAGTGAAACGCTGCGTGAAATTGAAAATAATAGGGTGAATATCATAAACGTTAAAATTCAGACCGTCTTCAGACCTAGCGTCCGTTACAATGCATTTAAAATATATGCTCTATGCTGTATTATAATATAAATATTTATCTGACAACACCTGTTTACATCTTCCTCTCCTCTTCCTTTCCTTATCCTTTAATTTTCCTCTCATTGCTATGAATTGTTCGTATATGCTATATTATTAATATATTATTAAATGTCAATGTTCACACTTACCCTACGAGAGTTGTCAGGATTTTTGACTTCCTAAAACGAGATTAACAAGTACACAAAATTGTTTTTACCATAAAGGTCACAAAATATATAATAGTTTGCCACCAAACATAAAAGAAACCACAAGTCTTGCCACCTTTCGTAGGCTAGGTGCTGAACACATACCTAGTTAAAAAATATTAATGTTCTCCATACTTTTACATGTTTTAATAATTAAGTGTCATACTCTTTACCATAATTTATTTATGTATCAAAAAAAAATTATATACCTACTTTTTGTACACTAGATGTATTAATTTTGTATTTTTTGCGTCTAAATAACAGTTACTAATACTACTATGTTTTATGTTTTTTTTATTTTTACTTTTCTTCTGCTATATTCTGATATTACAATTTACATAAAATTAATTATTTCTGTAAACTTAATTGGTCCACTAATTGAGTGTTATAAATATTATAAATATTATTCCATATTTACAAAATTTACACAAATTGCTAATTCCAAATTCCCGGAATATATCCTCATATTTACAGATGGATCCAAATCTGAAAATCAGAACTGTGGTGCTTCGGTTCACATTCCTGATTTCGGCATTAATGTTTCTTACAAATTGCCAAATGAAGTATCCATTTTCACAGCCGAAAGCTTTGCGATCAACCAAGCTTTGGCTCTTACTCGATCGCAAAATATCAACCGCGCCCTAATATGTACAGATTCCCGTAGTGCTCTTCAAAAAATTTCATCCAATCCTCTAAATTATCCAGAGGACAGAATCACATGTTCTATTAAAAGTTTTCTATATTATCTCAAAAACGACGAATTTGACATAGTTCTATCGTGGGTCCCTGGACATCTTGGGATTGAGGGCAATGAAAAGGCTGATGAACTTGCGAAATTGGGAACTACTTCGGGCACAATTCCAGATAACTTTATAATCCCAATCTCATATCTTTTACCCCGCCTTAAATCAAATATGCTTTTCAAATGGGATGAAAATTGGTACAAAACAAAAAAAATATAAGGGTGCTTATCATGCAGGTATCCAACAATTTTATTTCTCTAAACCATGGTTTTATAATAGAAACATATCGGAACGATTAATATCATGTATTTCTAGAATGAGAATTGGCCATTGTTCAATTGCCTCCCATATGTATAGAATTAGAGTTCTAAATAGCCCACTTTGCCAGTGTGGTGATGAGGATGAGACAATTGATCATGTATTTTTTAACTGTAAAAATAATTACGCCTAAAAAATATATACAAACAATTAATTAAAATCACTCACCAATCTCCACTTAATATCCAACATCTTTTGTCTCTTAATAATTCACGTGTACTGTCCGTTATTTCAAAATTCCTTTCATTGAATGACATATGTAAATTTATTATAAAATTAACTTTTCTCCACTGACATGAAATAATTGGCACATAGCACTCTTTACAGGGTGAATTGCCTTAAACAAAAAAAAATGAGTGCTATAATATTTATGTATAATTTATTATTAAGACTGTGTGTTCACAAAATAAAATAAAAATAAAAATACAATACAGATTGTAGAAATTCAGGCGTATGAAGAAGTTCACAATGTTTTTGTTATTTTCGTTAGGCCGAGATAGTCAATCATTTTCATTTACGTCTAAATATCGTCATATGCGTGATTTATTAATTCATACCATCGCGGCATATCCCACAGTGAAGAGTAACCAGCGACAGGTATGCACTACCTTATAAAATAAAACACGATACATGCGGGTATACCCACACACCAGTCTCGTCTCGAAAACGATGATAATAGAACAGGATGGAAGCACTATTCTCAGCCGGTGCCTCACATGATTTTGAATAATTGTTTTCATTTAACAATAACATTGGTTTGTTGAAACAAAATTCATTTGGAAATAAATCGCTAGCATGTCTTTTTTATGTTTCATTAATTATTATCAAATAATTAATTATTGACTTGTTAGTTGAAAAAAATGCTAAATGGCAAAAATGTTGCCACTTGCATAGTATTCAATGAAGTGTACTTTACTTATTTATTCAATGACTTTTGGGTAATAAAGAAAAAAACTAATTGATCAATGAAAATTGCTGTAAAGTGCAAAATCTAATTTATTAGTAAAAATGGTTGTAATGAAATAAATAAATGACAACTAACCACTCCGAAGACAAAAACATTATCAATACTTGGCTCTTAAGATCCTAAATTTAATTGCAAATGATAAAAAATAATTTTTAAATAAAAATGATTGTAAAGTATAACAAATAATTAGATTTAATTCTTTGATCGCTAGTTCTTGGTGGAATTATATTAAAATTCCTTTAAATTTTTAATAAAAATATAAAAACGTTTATAAATTAATTCCACTGTTTATTTAGACTAGTTGCATGTAACACATGAGATCCAACTGTCGATAGCGATAGTATGTATAGTTGAAGAATAAGTACCAAATTATAATCCCATAAATACAAATTATTTAATATTTTAAGATATTTGATTTTCTATACAACACATGTACCTACATATGTATTTATGTCAAGATAGGATAGTATGGAGGTCAGTCCTTTGATCCTACCCAGAATGTGAAAACAGCATGATGGTATGTATGTATGTTTGGAGATTAGTATCAAACTATTAAGTCTTCTTTGATATTGTGTATAGGTGACTACCATACAAATTGTATGAAGCGATGTCGTCACTAAATTCAATTTTTATAAAAATTGTTAAAAAAAATTTGAGATGTACTGCTACAATGTTAATATTTTTTATATAAAATTAAATTATCTAGTTGGGGTGTTTCGGCTTTTTTCGATATTTTAAAAATAAATGGAAATATAGGCAGTTAAACTCATAAATTTATCATAAAAAAAATACTTTTCTTAATAAAAAATGTTTGAGAAACCCTGGAATTTTTTTGAAAAAAAAAAATTTGAGATTATGTATTTGTCTATGTTTATACCAATTTTCAGCGTTCTATATTTTATGGTTTCTGAGATATAGGGAAAAATAAAATAAAAATTCAAAAGTTGATAACCCCTGACTGAAACAAAAATTCAAAATTCCAAGTATAAAAGTTTTGTAGGCCTGTAACTGTTTATATATTCTGAAATTTTAGGCTCTGTAAATTGAGCGGATCAAAAGTTATAAGGGACACACACACACACACACACAGACATACACACACACACACACACAGACACACACACAGACACACACACAGACACACGAAATGTTCTACTCCTAATTCTGAGTAAATCCGTGTATGAAACATATATGCTGCGAAGCCTCTAAGTTGGTGTTGTTTGACTTCAAATTTGGAAAAGCCGTGAAAAAAGTAGACCTCTCCATACAATTCTCGCGTATTCTGGCTTGATACATTGTCGATATTTTAAGAGAACAAAGTTCTCCTGAACAAATCGACAGTTGGATTACAACCTATGTACAACCGGTTTCGTGCTAATACTTGAAATGTGCTCAGCACAAAACCGGTTATAGGTTGTAGGCAAAATAAACAGTGGAATAATGTTTATTAAAAAAAGTTAAGAAACAAATAATTGATTATGAAAATGAGCAAAATATTCTGGCACTCTGAAGTCTCAATTTTTTGTCAAACGGCAATTTCTTTCAACCTTCTTGTCTCACTAACCTAGAGAAGGTCATTTTTTGTTAATCAGTTAGATACTTGTCATCAAAATCTGTTACTAAGTCATTAATTCTTTTTTTAATAAAATATCCTTCAATAAATACAATATTTGAGACTTGAAAACTTTTAAAATACAAAGTTAATATCAAAATATGATATAATTATTTGAGAATTTTCCAAGATGATTTTAAATATTTTTGACTCAAGATGTTATTTTTGAAGGTGTCAAAAAACGTCACATAATATTAATGATCAAATATTTTGCGAAAATGTTAAATTTTATTTTCATAATCGAGATCAATATTTCATATACCTTCAATAATGGATGAAAACACAAACTTGTCAGAGTTAATATTTAAAATATATTTTAAGTTTTTTCTGATATTATAATTAACCTAAAAGTACCCTTGAATGATGTAAATGTGGTAAAACAAGAATATAAAGATTAGAAAGTCTGGCTATTCATTATCGGTGCCTACCCCAAATAAGGAAACGGCGTGATGGTATGCGTGTGCGTAAAAAAAAACACGAATCAGCAATACTTACAGCAATACGTTATACACATACCAAAATAAATATCATTATAATCCAGAGCGAATTGATTTACAAAATTTGTTTGACAGTATATAATGCTTTGAACAACCTGGCACCAAAATATATACAAGAGCTGTGTCAGAGAAGAGATCTCTCTGGGAGGCATCTCACACTCAGGTCGTCTGGATCACAGAGTAACGATTCCTTAAAGGATTTGGACAGAGTCAACAAAGCGGCTTACTATGACCGATGCTTTAGTGTGAGCGGTCCTATTAAGTGAAATTCAGTCCTATTAAGCAAGAGCACTTTTACTAAAGGATTAAAAACAGCTTTGTTTCAGAGAGCAACACAACATTAACCATTCAGCGCCCTTGCTATGATCTCGAATCATTAAACGGCGCTATACAAATAACTTATTATTATTATAATTCAAAATCCACAATGTGGAGTAATCAGAATCAAGTGGTCGGGTGTGCAATGTAGGTATTTATCCCAACCTCATCTCTAAGACATATAAAGTTTGTCAAAAAGAACACATTGGTTCAAGTAGGTAAACAAGACAAAAATTAAATAATATTACTGGCGCAGTTCAGGGGTGACATCTGTGCGAGAATACTGGCTCTTCGTGTATAAGGACTTTTGCTTTCATTGTTTACAAATAACCAACTTCTAAATAAATAGCGTTACAAATAGGTTTCTTCGTTACTTCATAGATGGCTATAGTAAAAATATCCTATTTTCAAACAATGTATTTCTATTAAGTAGGGGAGACCCGCCTAAGTTGGCGTTGTTAAGGGATTTGTAAGATATCACCTTTGATAGAATGTTTATTGAAAAAAATGTTTGCTTTATTATAGATAATAAATTTGCCTACAATAATACAAACATTATTTTTAGCGAAAACATAAGGATTTATAGATAAATTGTATTTTAAAAACATCCTCAAATTCGTCATCTTTCCCGTATAACGGGTAAGATGACTATATGCATAGGGAAAGTTGACGAATTACATCACAGTATGGGATCTGTCTTACAATTCTAGATTTAATTAAAAAGATAAAGAATTAAAACATTTTTATTGCATTTAATTACGAGTTGACACATAATATCAAACATATTTCTGAATATTTCTGAATCAATTGATATTCCTAATTTTATAATTAGCACCACTGATATCGAGAAAAAGATAATGTCACTAAGTTCTCATAAAGGGGCCGGTCCTGATTGTGTTCCAGCTATTTTTCTGAAGAAATGTGTAAAAAACCTATTGTATCCACTTCAATTATTATTTAATCAATCCTTGTCAAATAGTTTCTATCCTAACATATGGAAACGCAGCTACATAACACCCATTTTTAAGAAGGGTGACAGAAATGATATAGCTAACTATAGACCTATTTGTATTCAGTCCACCATTCCTAAATTGTTTGAGAGTATTGTCTTGGATAAAATCTTCAGCCATATAAGATTGAGTATTATTGACAATCAACATGGTTTTTTGCCTGGTAGATCTACGCTTACAAATTTGTTGGTGTATGAAAATTTTTTATCCTGTTCTTTGGCTAATAAATTACAAGTGGATTCAATTTACACAGACTTTAGTAAGGCGTTCGACAAAGTATCTCACAAAATTCTTGTATATAAGATGAATAAAATGGGTATCAGAGGCAGTCTTCTAAAATGGTTTGTTAATTACTTATCTAATAGAAATCTTTCTGTAAAGATAGATGGTTACTTATCTGATTCATTCTCTGCTACAAGTGGCATTCCTCAGGGATCTCATTTAGGTCCCATTTTGTTTATATTATTCATTAATGACATCATAAATATATTTAATGACGTCAATGTTTTAATATTCGCTGATGATATAAAAATCTATAGAGCCATTAGTCATATAAATGAGTGTCTGATTGTCCAGGAAAATCTGGTTAGACTTTATGAATGGTGTGTATTAAATAAATTACCTCTTAATATTAGTAAATGTCAAATAATTACTTTCTTTAATATAAAAAACAAGATTACCTTCGATTATTCTATTAATGATGTAAATTTGACTAGGGTTTCACTAGTATCTGACTTAGGAATTATCTTTGATGAGCGATTAACCTTTGTTATGCATATTAATGACAGAGCTAAAAAAGCGTTGAAGATGTTAGGCTTTGTTCTGCGAACATCTAATAATTTTAATTCATTGTCTGCTATCAAACATCTCTATTGTTCTTTGGTTCGCAGTCAACTGGAATATAACTCAACTGTTTGGTCACCGCATTATAATATTCATTCCAACAAATTGGAAAATGTTCAGCAGAAACTTTTACGTTATGTAAATTTCAGACTTGGAATATCTTTGTACGATATAAACTATGACTTCCTAAGAAATTCACTCTGCTTGCCGAAATTATCCAATAGAAGAATTATGTCGGACTTGATTGTCCTGTACAAAATCATATATTCTGAATTTGACTGTCCATCATTAATTTCATTGATTAAGTTTCATATACCTAACAGATTTACGAGGCACTCATCATTATTTAATTGCGATATATTGAGGACCGAAGCCCATAGACATTCTCCGTTTCCCAGAATTCATCGTTTGGGGAATGAGTATGCCTTTGTTGCTGACATTTTCAATGTAAGCTTACACAAATTGAAGATTGAACTGAGATCAGTATTGTTTTCGTAACATTTTCAATTGTGTTTTTTTTTTCTATTTTTTCATTTTTAATTTCTATTTTATATGTTTCCTATATTTTTTATATTTTTTATCTTTCTCTTGATTTTTATACTTATGTACCTATTTGTATTCTTGTTACTTTCCTTGTTTTTTTATCTTTTTATAATTTGTATTTGAATAAGAATTCTAATTCTAAATAAGGAACAACTATTTTTATTTTCAATTATATTCATATACATATATGTATAATTTTTGATTTTTATATTTTTAACTTAAGATGATGTGATGTATCTTTATTCTGTACTCTTTTTATGTAAATGGTTTTATTTTACCGTAAATAAATAAATAAATAAATAAATATGTTCCTAAATAATTTCAAAAAGTCAACATGAAATAGGGAAGTCTCTTTCCGTCGTTCTTTCATATGTGTACGGCATTTTATCTAAAATAAAAATTAAATATTAACAATAAGTCAATCAAGATATATAGCTATTTACATTATATGTATTTTAGAATATATTTAGAACATAATAAGTAACTATTATAAAAAAAATATTAAAGATAACTGCTTCACTAGACAGAGTCTGTTCCGAAGCAATTACTTACCTGTAAAGTGTATAAAGTAATTACATTTTATAATACAACATGTATATTGATCAACCTTAACAATAAAAAAAGTTCACAATAGAAGATGACTATCAAAAATATAATATATACTATGCAGGGTAAGATGACGAATTCGTCAACTTACCCGTGTCATCTTTCCCGTGAGTGACATTTAAAAAAAATATACAAATATAATTCATAAATATAATATTAATGATTTAAATTTTCTTACAGGATATAGTCAAATACACCTTTATTTCAAATATGTAAACAGTTTTTTGCTTAAGTATACCGATATTTTTTAAAACACTATTTTTAAACACAGTTTTTTTACATCAACGACTCAAAAAACAACAAACTGCGGTTCACAAGCAAATACCTTGCCGATACGAGACAGACTTATTTGATCCGTAGTCAGTATACTATTCTTTATTCTTTTCGTCGTATAGTGTATTCTCACTAATGCATTACACAGAAAAAAACAGCATTCGTCATCTTAGGCACTTCGTCAACTTTGGCGGGTCTCCCCTACTAGCTTAATTGTCCAGCTGTTGGCCCAGATTGTAAATTAGTGAAGGAATAAGCAAACGTTTTTATTATATTGTCATAATTTTTTTTTGCAAAATCAGACTATTAAAAGTGGTTTAAAATTTAATTGAGTTTAAGCGTTGTAAAATGTTCAAGTGATGGCCACAACGCATTTGTTTTTATATATAAGTATATACAATTTCTGCACGCATGGAATGTGGGAAATGGTTTTAAAAATGACTGATTGTAAAGAGACAACGTTGTTTGATTTTGGTTTTGGCCATAACCCCCATCTTTATATATTGTTTTGAAAATTTAGTAATTTTGGATGATGGGAAATGGTTTTAAATTTGATTTAACAAAAGTAAGAAAAGATTCTATATAGTGTTGGTCACATCTCGATCGTTTTAATATTTTTTCGTCAAGTGTGCATATAGTTTATTATATTTTTGCACAACTAGACTGATAGACTTAAAACTGACACAAAACTTTACATTACAGAAGACTAAAACTATGTAAAATAGTTTTTAATTTGAATTATAACATTGTGAAGAGCCCAGCAATGGCCACAACCCCGTTTTTTTATATATTGTCCATCCATCCATACCATCACGCCATTTCCCTATTTGGGGTAGGCAGAGAGAACCGAACACCAGACTCCTCTCTCTTGAGATACATTCCTCGCTTCATTCACGTCCATACATCGTCTTATACACGCTCTTCTATTATTCTTACTTCTAACATCACCATCTTTCAAAATCCCATTTATGTGATCGTGCCAACTTTTTCTTGGCCGACCTCTACTTTTCGTTCCTCTTTTATCAGCCTTGTATACTTTTTTGTCAGACAGTCATCACTCATTCTTTCTATGTGGCCGAACCACCTTAGGGCATTTATTTTCATCTTACTTACGATATTTCTTTTAATCATACATTCTCGTCTAATATCCTCATATCTTATTCTATCATACATCGTTTTACCAAACATTCGTCTTAGTGACCTCATTTCAACCGCGTTAATTCTACTTTCATGCGTCTTCTGCCATGTCCATGTCTCACTAACATACATTAGAGTCGGTGCGACGATACCATTGTGTACCGCGAGCTTTGCTTGCCTCGAAATAATTAGGTCAGCCATTACCGGTCTTTATGCACCATTCACTCTATTACCTGCCGTTACTCTCCTTTCTATATCTTTTTCCAATCTTCCATCACGCTGAAACATGCTTCCTAAGTATAAATATTCAACGACTTGTTCTAATTGTACATTCTCCACTCGTATCTCGCATTTTGTTCGTCTTTCGCTCTTCTCATATACCATCACTTTAGATTTAGTTGCATTAATTCTCAAACCATTTTGCATGCATCCATCGAATACTATTATAATGTTTGGTTATATATTGTCATCGAAATCAAATTGTTGGTATTGAAAATTAAGCATTATGGGATGATAAGATAAATAGTGTAAATTTGATTGAACAAAAGAATTAATTAATTAATTATAAAAGATAACCTGTCTACATGGGGCTTCCTGCAACAGGGATTACCAACGATATTTGACTGTGGAGAGCAGCAGACCACCGCACATCTGTGCAGCTGCCCCTCAAGTTCAGTCAACTGCACCATGCACGATCTTATGGTGGGCAATGATTGTGCTATTGACGTTGCTAGGCACTGGCAGAAAATTATTTAAATGCGTTACTGACACGAAAGAAGAAGAACAAAAGAATTGAAAAGATTCTAGTGTTGGTCACATCCCATTCGTATTTATGTATTTTCATCAAGTGTTTATTTTCATTAATAACTCTTAGATTAAATAGCTTTTTGAGTGATTAATGGTTATATTGTTGTTTTATATGTTCACCAGATTTCTACAAACTTCGATATTATGATCCGTTAGGGCGACCCAAACTTCTGTCTTCGGGAGGTTTATTAAGAAAGTTGATAAAAAAAATAATGATTAAGTTGAAAAAACGTGCGCATTGCGATAACAATGGAAAAGAAAGGTTTACTATAACAAAAGAAAAGGTAGTTACATTGATGAGAAAAGAAAATTAAGAAATAAAAAGAGATTAAAAAATGTCTTGCCTTACAATGTTACGATTTTTTTACGACGGTGAAAAAATATATAAATATACCTTATTTTTTTTTTTTACAAAAATATAGTATATGTACATCATTTGGTTGCACGTCTATCTTAAGGGGGCATGAATACCCCAATACATTTCGAAATCGAATTTCTCAAACATATTTAACAATGTGTTTCTAAAAATTATTTTCTAAAATCTCTAAGGGAATGTTCGTCACACAATAACCCTTAGGCGTACTGTCCACGTAAACCACACGTCATGCGCATGCTTTCGTCAATTGACGAATGCAAGACGAATGCTTGCATCTTGCATAGAAACAATCAAAACTGTGTCCACGGAGCGGCAACGTCGCGTCAGCCGCACGTCGTGCATTCATCATGCGGTGCGTGCAGCAGCGTGTTACTTCTCGACCGACTCGCAAGACGCACACTTGTTGTTTATATTATAAAATGGCGGGCTCGGCGGTGTATTTTGTTAATCTTATAGAACAAAATCCATGTTTACATAACAATAAACTGCCGGAATACTCGAGAAAAGATATAACGGATAGAACTTGGAGTGAATTGGCACTAAAAACAAACACTGAAAAAAAAAACAGATGAATCCAGTAATGTCTTCGCCTGTTTCGTCGTCTTCTAATAAAGTTGTATGCTATAATCACTTCATTATCATCACTTGACATTTTTACAACAAAAATACGTGCTTTCTCGATGCTAATTGAAAGAAAACTGAAACGTTTTGTAGCGTGGTTGACGATTGAATGACGCAGCGTGGACATGACACATATGCAAAATACGCGTAAAAATATCGTCATTTGTAGGATGCATGCATCCTACAAATGACGCATCCGTGGATAGTAGACCTTAGTTGACCGTCGGTACTTATAAGTACCGTACCAATTTTACACCGTATTGCCCAGTCATAGATATGATTAACTTTTTTAAATTTTTTCTTGCTACTTTGATAGAAATGGGGCTCAATAAAGGCTTGAATCATAGAATTATAATGTACAGAAGCCGCGTGTAGAACAAATTTCGAATTCAAATGTATGCCAAGTTTTTTTTTACATGTGTGTGTGAGGCGGTAGATCAGTTGGTCTAAGTTTTATGTAGGTGTGCGTATCGGTAGGTGTACGTATACTAGAAATTCTTCTGTTTCAGAGTAGTTTTAGTTGGCATACATTCATTGCGCTGACTAGGTATCTGTATCATAAATTAAAATGCGCGCAACGTTCCATGGAGCGGCAAATGTTAGGCATAAGTCTGAGTGATAGAATAACTAATACAGAAATCAAACGCCGAACAAAAGTTACCGATGTCATGGATCGGATTGCAAAATTTAAATGACAAAGAGCAGGACACGTGGCCAGGCAGCCAAATTCAAGATGGACTCCTAAAGTCTTAAAGTGGAGGCCATGGGAAAACAAAAGGGGTGTCGGTCGGCCACAGAAGAGATGGGCCGACGATATTGTTGTGGTCGCCGGAAATAAATGGATTGAAGCGACACAGGATAGAGAAAAATGGAGACAGATGGAAGAGGCCTACAACCAGCAGTGGGGGGAAGACTAGGAAAAAGAAGATCGATTATAGACTAAAGCACTCATTCGATTCTTCTGAAATTTTGCGAATTTGTACATCTAATACTCACTTAATTTCCATTGGATTTTGAAGGATCATTCCTTCTCAATTTTTTTATATCATGTCAAATATTTCAAAGTGACCGCAAACAAAGAAATCTTAAAATTTGACGTTTCTATTTTCAAATTGCTAAAAAGGCACTTCATATTCATAAAATGGCACTAAAGAATTAGCAAGTTTTCATAATGAAATATTTAAATCAAAAATAATTCAACTAACTCATTTTATAAAATGCTGATAATTATGTACATCAAAAAAAAAATGAATGCGAAAATAGAAAGAAAGAAAATATACATATCACTAAAATAAATATTAATTTACAATAAAACATCAAAGCAAAAAAGGATTTGGAAAGAACAATAGATCATTTTATAAAATAGATCATTTTGAAAGTTCGTTCATTTAATATACTTCATTTAGTACACTTATATACTAAATTATATTTATTTATTTAGTACCACAATATTCAAAGAAGATATATTAAAGATAACTAACTGCTTCACTAGACAGAATCTGTTCCACAATCTAGATACTGCGATACAATATAAACGGTACTTATACAATTAACTTTTTACTCCTTGTAATTACATGATGTTTTTTTATCGTCGACTTCATCCAATGACTTTTAAAAATTATAATTTTTATGAATAACGGTCGAATTTTGACCTCTGCGTGATCACTAGTAAATTTTATTGAAGGATCACTCCGAGAATATTGTACAAAAGTGACAGAATATGTATATTGCACCGCTGGCGTATCTTGGGCCAAAAATTTTATCATCGACTTCGTCCAATGACTTTTAAAAATTAATTTTTTTATGAATAACGGTCGAATTTTGATAAAAAACACAACTTTATAGCCCTGTCTGCTGAACATATGGCACTTTTTATTCATATTCACTCCAATAAAGTAATAATCTCATATTTTCAATCACATTCTCAAGACCCTTATTAACAACTATATAATGACCTCGGGCAAACCCACCTGAGGGAGTACCTTACTTCTTTGATTTCAACAGACAATAAACAATATACTCTGATCCAAGCATTCAGCATAAATAAATTAACCCCACATCTCCAAATTAACAGCATTAAACATTAACACAATTCCGACAAGATAAACCAACATGAATTCCCCGGAGAAAACTTTCTTTCTCGGCTTACTCTCTTGGATATTCGCTTTGTGGAAAAATACCGGAACTCCCGTGGAATAAAGGGTTCCGTGGAAGTAAGTTTACAAAGGAAGATATACCAAGAAAAACTTGACGATTTTGAAGCCATTCACCGCTGTAAAAATACTATATTATAAATAAACGAGGAAGTTGTGGCTAGAACTAAACTCTCCACTACACAAGTAATTCTTCAAGTTATCATCCACTTCATAAGTAAATTTTCAAGTAGTCATCCACTACATATGTATCAGTTTAAGTCGTCATACACTACATAAGTGTTCAATTTGTCATCCACTTCATAAGTAAGTTTTCAAGTTGTCATCCACTACGTAAGTGTTCAAGTGGTCATCCACTTCATAAGTATATGTTCAAGTTATCATATACTGATATACTACATAAGTGTTCAAGTTGTCATCCACTGCATAAGTATGTGTTTAAGTTGTCATACATTACATTAGTAAGCGTTCAAGTTGTCATCCTCAACATAAGTATGTATATGTTATTATGTATATGCCGAAAATATGTTATGTACTTTTGATCTCAGATGATTGACTGGAAGAAATTGCCTCCAGGCAAAAAGTCCGCCATTTCAACTATGTAATTTTATGTATTTACAAAAAAGTGTTATAACTTGAAAAAGATATGTTCAAGTTGACATCCGGAAAAAAATGTAATCGGTTAGAAATCGCTATTATCAAATTGCCTATTATTCACGGTTTTATCAAAGTGAATTGTGATATTTTCAAATGTAAAATTATTAACTTTTTGGTACATTTTAACTTTAAAAAATGACTATTTTTTCAATAATTTATTAATAAACATTATTTACTGTACTCTTGCGACCGGTTTCGGAACAAACCGTCCCCTCTACAGGCAAATATCCAACTAATTCAGAGCTAAATAGTGGCGGGTTTTGGAAGGAGTAGGTTTGATTGGTATGTTTAAGGACTATAGGCGAAAAGGGACATATTTTAGAAGCGGACTACTTAATCCGCTACATTATTTATTTTATTTTCCAAAGGACAGCACACAGTACATACATACATAAAATTATTAAAAGTAAATAAATAAAAATACAAAAATAACATGTACCTCTTACGTACTATACCTAATATCAAAATAAGACAAAAAAAAATTGTGTGGGTGCGCGCATGAGAGAAGAGTACAATATTTATTTAATGATTTATTTATTTCTTCATAAGCAAAGCAACAGTTTTTTTTTTTTTTTATTTTTACATGAAATAGGTATAAATATAAGAAAATATTAAACAAAGAAACAAATGACAGGTTTTCACTTAAAGTAATACATTAAAAAATATGTATGTGTGTGTGAAAGACATATCTATAAAGAGTGTGAGTGTGTATGTGTGTATGTATGAGTGTGTGTGAGGGTGGGTGAATATATGATAGACGAACATATATTGACAGATTCATAAGTTGCGAATAAATAGAAAATATATTGGAAAAATGAAATTAATCAATACCTAGTTGTTTACTGTTATAATGTCACGATGTTATCGGATTATCGGAATTTAATATCAATTTCAAATTTGCGTTTAGCAAAGTGTCGAAATGTTGGTCATTGTTTTCCAACAATATTAACGAAAGGAAAAAAAGTTTTCTTAAATCCCACAAAATTGAACTGTAATTTAATTTTGAACTTTTTAAAATTCTCCTAAAACTGCTCCTAATCTTCTTTTTATCCAACTGTCGATTTGTTCAGGAGAACTTTGTTCTCCTAACATATCGACAATGTATCAAGCCAGAATACGCGAGAATTGTATGGAGAGGTCTACTTTTTTCACGGCTTTTCCAACTTTGAAGTCAAAAAACACCAACTTAGAGGCTTCGCAGCATATATGTTCCATACACGGATTTACTCAGAATTCGGAGTAGAACATTTCGTGTGTCTGTGTGTGTGTGTGTGTCTGTGTGTCTGTGTGTGTGTCTGTGTGTGTGTGTGTGTCCCCCCCCCTTATAACTTTTGATCCGCTCAATTTACAGAGCCTAAAATTTCAGAATATATAAACAGTTACAGGCCTACAAAACTTTTATACTCGGAATTTTGAATTTTTGTTTCAGTCAGGGGTTATCAACTTTTGAATTTTTATTTTATTTTTCCATATATCTCAGAAACCATAAACGCTAGAACGCTGAAAATTGGTGCAAACATAGACAAATACAAAATCTCAAATTAGTTTTTTCAAAAAAATTCCAGGGTTTCTCAAACATTTTTTATTAAGAAAAATATTTTTTTTATGATAAATTTATGAGTTTGACTGCCTATATTTCCAAAACTTTTACAATTATCGAAAAAAGCCGAAACACCCCAACTAGATAATTTAATTTTCTATAAAAAATATTAACATTGTAGTAGAAGATCTCAATTTTTTTTTAACAATTTTTTTAAAAATTGAATTTAGTGACGACATCGCTTCATACATTTTGTATGGCAGTCGCCTATACACAATATGTAAGAAGACTTAATAGTTTGATACTTCATCTCCAAACATACATACATCATGCTATTTGCATATTCTGGGTAGGAAAAAGGATCTTCCTCCATACTATCCTATCTTGACATACATACCTACATATGTTGTATAGAAAACAAAATATCTGAAAATATTCAATAATTTGTATCTATGGGTTTATAGTTTGGTACATATTCTTCAACTATACATACTATCGCTATCGACAGTTGGATCTCATGTGTTACATGCAACTAGTCCAACTGTCGATTTGTTCAGGAGAACTTTGTTCTCTCAACATATCGACAATGTATCAAGCCAGAATACGCGAGAATTGTATGGAGAGGTCTACTTTTTTCATGGATTTTCCAACTTTGAAGTCAAAAAACACCAACTTAGAGGCTTCGCAGCATATATGTTCCATACACGGATTTACTCAGAATTCGGAGTAGAACATTTCGTGTGTCTGTGTGTCTGTGTGTGTGTCTGTGTGTCTGTGTGTGTGTGTGTCTGTGTGTCCGTCCCCCCCTTATAACTTTTGATCCGCTCAATTTACAGAGCCTAAAATTTTAGAATATATAAACAGTTACAGGCCTACAAAACTTTTATACTCGGAATTTTGAATTTTTGTTTCAGTCAGGGGTTATCAACTTTTGAATTTTTATTTTATTTTTCCATATATCTCAGAAACCATAAACGGTAGAACGCTGAAAATTGGTACAAACATAGACAAATACAAAATCTCAAATTAGTTTTTTCAAAAAAATTCCAGGGTTTCTCAAACATTTTTTATTAAGAAAAATATTTTTTTTATGATAAATTTATGAGTTTAACTGCCTATATTTCCAAAACTTTTACAATTATCGAAAAAAGCCGAAACACCCCAACTAGATAATTTAATTTTCTATAAAAAATATTAACATTGTAGTAGAAGATCTCAATTTTTTTTTAACAATTTTTTTAAAAATTGAATTTAGTGACGACATCGCTTCATACATTTTGTATGGCAGTCGCCTATACACAATATGTAAGAAGACTTAATAGTTTGTTACTTCATCTCCAAACATACATACATACCATCATGCAATTTGCATATTCTGGGTAGGAAAAAGGATCTTCTTCCATACTATCCTATCTTGACATACATACCTACATATGTTGTATAGAAAACAAAATATCTGAAAATATTCAATAATTTGTATTTATGGGTTTATAGTTTGGTACATATTCTTCAACTATACATACTATCGCTATCGACAGTTGGATCTCATGTGTTACATGCAACTAGTGTTATCCAACTGTCGATTTGTTCAGGAGAACTTTGTTCTCTTAACATATCGACAATGTATCAAGCCAGAATACGCGAGAATTGTATGGAGAGGTCTACTTTTTTCACGGCTTTTCCAACTTTGAAGTCAAAAAACACCAACTTAGAGGCTTCGCAGCATATATGTTCCATACACGGATTTACTCAGAATTCGGAGTAGAACATTTCGTGTGTCTGTGTGTGTGTGTGTCTGTGTGTGTGTCTGTGTGTGTGTCTGTGTGTGTGTCTGTGTGTCCGTCCCCCCCTTATAACTTTTGATCCGCTCAATTTACAGAGCCTAAAATTTCAGAATATATAAACAGTTACAGGCCTACAAAACTTTTATACTCGGAATTTTGAATTTTTGTTTCAGTCAGGGGTTATCAACTTTTGAATTTTTATTTTATTTTTCCATATATTTCAGAAACCATAAACGCTAGAATGCTGAAAATTGGTACAAACATAGACAAATACAAAATCTCAAATTATTTTTTTCAAAAAAATTCCAGGGTTTCTCAAACATTTTTTATTAAGAAAAATATTTTTTTTATGATAAATTTATGAGTTTAACTGCCTATATTTCCAAAACTTTTACAATTATCGAAAAAAGCCGAAACACCCCAACTAGATAATTTAATTTTCTATAAAAAATATTAACATTGTAGTAGAAGATCTCAATTTTTTTTTAACAATTTTTTTTAAAAATTGAATTTAGTGACGACATCGCTTCATACATTTTGTATGGCAGTCGCCTATACACAATATCAAAGAAGACTAAATAGTTTGATACTTCATCTCTAAACATACAATATACATATACCATCATGCTGTTTTCATATTCCGGGTAGGAAAAAAAGACTGACCTCCATACTATCCTATCTTGACTACCTAGGTACATGTGTTGTATAGAAAACTAAATATCATAAAATAATAAATAATTTGTATTTATGGGTTTATAGTTTGGTACATATTCTTCAACTATACATACTATCGCTATCGACAGTTGGATCTCATGTGTTACATGCAACTAGTTTATATTTTAATGTATGTTTTAATGTTTATTCCAACTGTCGATTTGTTCAGGAGAACTTTGTTCTCTTAACATATCGACAATGTATCAAGCCAGAATACGCGAGAATTGTATGGAGAGGTCTACTTTTTTCACGGCTTTTCCAACTTTGAAGTCAAAAAACACCAACTTAGAGGCTTCGCAGCATATATGTTCCATACACGGATTTACTCAGAATTCGGAGTAGAACATTTCGTGTGTCTGTGTGTCTGTGTGTGTGTCTGTGTGTCTGTGTGTGTGTGTGTCCGTCCCCCCCTTATAACTTTTGATCCGCTCAATTTACAGAGCCTAAAATTTCAGAATATATAAACAGTTACAGGCCTACAAAACTTTTATACTCGGAATTTTGAATTTTTGTTTCAGTCAGGGGTTATCAACTTTTGAATTTTTATTTTATTTTTCCATATATCTCAGAAACCATAAACGGTAGAACGCTGAAAATTGGTACAAACATAGACAAATACAAAATCTCAAATTAGTTTTTTCAAAAAAATTCCAGGGTTTCTCAAACATTTTTTATTAAGAAAAATATTTTTTTTATGATAAATTTATGAGTTTAACTGCCTATATTTCCAAAACTTTTACAATTATCGAAAAAAGCCGAAACACCCCAACTAGATAGTTTGATTTTCTATAAAAAATATTAACATTGTAGTAGAAGATCTCAATTTTTTTTTAACAATTTTTTTAAAAATTGAATTTAGTGACGACATCGCTTCATACATTTTGTATGGCAGTCGCCTATACACAATATGTAAGAAGACTTAATAGTTTGTTACTTCATCTCCAAACATACATACATACCATCATGCAATTTGCATATTCTGGGTAGGAAAAAGGATCTTCCTCCATACTATCCTATCTTGACATACATACCTACATATGTTGTATAGAAAACAAAATATCTGAAAATATTCAATAATTTGTATCTATGGGTTTATAGTTTGGTACATATTCTTCAACTATACATACTATCGCTATCGACAGTGGATCTCATGTGTTACATGCAACTAGTAATAATAGTTTGCGCAGACACTTTGAAGGAATTAATTATAGAGTAAGTTATTTACGGAGTCTTTTAAAGTTGACAATGATGGTAGATCGGGTTCCTGTCTGTGAATCTTCAATCGCCTGTAAGAGATCTGGCCGCTAACTCCAAAGAAACTCCAATTCTTGAGAATTATTTAAGAGTTTTTCCCTCTTCACTCCCTGTCGCCTGGCACTTTTACAATAATAATTAAAAGTTAAATTTATATTTCAGACAAAGACAAGCAATAAAGATAGTAAGTGAGGTATGCCATATACATAATTAATATAATCAAAGGACGCGACGTCTAGTTGAAATTCAAAGACACGAATCGACACCTATTTAAAATGTGGGACTTTGAAGACAAGTTTGATAGACATCTGTACTTTGATAAATTGATTTCAGGTTCGATTCTCAGATGGCAATATATTATAGAGTTGTTCTTTGTCAAGTATCCAGCCACATCAATGATCTATCTCTTCAATAGAATATAGAAAAATATAATGAAATCTGATGTGATTAACATTTTACTTTTATGATTCTGTTTATTGGAAAATACGCTGAAATAAAATATTCAAAAACCAGAATTTCGTTTCAATTCATAAAAATAAAGATTTTTTTAGAACGACACCTGTTTACAAAGCATTATCCATTTAGCGATAAACCTATCTTTAAGCTATTCTTTTTTTATAAATTGATAAATAAACATGCTATTTTTAATTCATTTTTACTTATAGCTGGCTATTTTAAAATGCTATTTTTTATTCATTTTTACTTATAGCTGGCAAAAGTCTTCGTGATAGAGTCAGAAATACAGAGATTCGAAGAATCTGCGAAGCTGAGGCATCGTTAGATGGGGGCGCCAAAGGAGAAGGTACTGGAACGGACACGTCAGCCGCATGTCCGAAGATAGGATCCCAAAGATAGCCCGAGACAACGTACCAGAGGGGTCACGACCTAGAGGACGCCCACCAAAAAGATAATTGGCAGTCCACATCACAGGAGGCTGAAAATACAGCATAAAACAGGTCCTGGGCCTAATGAAAGAACAAGAAGAAGAAGAAGAATTCAATACTTTTATTACTCTCATCTTGACATACCTCATCGCTATAGGTTTATAATTTTTTTAAGTTCTGTATTCATCATTTTTTAAATTAAATCCGATTAATTTACAACCGCATATAGTGGATGTAAAGCATTCAGAACCGATCCTACAAAAACAAACGAAGCAAGACAATTCCTTTACCCTACGTCTTCCAATGAAAATCATAAAATATTAAACAAAACAGCATATGCCTTATATGAACTCGATCCAAAGAATAAACGTAAGGTTATATATTCAGTTTTCGTAGTTCAATAACATAGATATCTGAATCTGTGCGATAGCGACACAAGAAACACAGATTGGAGAGACGGAAAAATTGACTAACTGTGCCAGCTGTCGTCTTTCTTCTCTCTCGCGTCGTATTCTTCTTCTTTGTTTCTCGTAACTGGCTTAACAAATATTCACTTTAATTGTCTATAGTAAACTTGCGAATGCTGCAAAAGTTTTTAACTGTTTTTTTAATAGTATGTGCACGGCGCGGAGTGAGTTGTTTGACTATTTATATGTGCACAGCACGAGGTGAGTATGGAGACTGAAGGAGGCCTACTCTCATGCGTAAAAGGGACAAGAGTATTGTTGCCACGTTCAAAGTATGAATGACGGTAAGAAATTGGTTTTTGCATGTGAGGAAGATGAGGTTTGAGGAAAGATATGATTTGCAATTATCTATCATCTGCGTTTGATTTTTCAATTGTATTTGCAATATTTTAAAAAACACAAATAACTTTGTTTACACCACTTTTTGAGTTATTTTTAGAAGTCTACCGGTTTCGAAGCAACTGCTTCCTCCTCAGGACTGATTATAACTAACTTTCTACTTTCTACGATTGTGTGTTACTGCTGTTGCAAGGTGGGAGTAGAGGGGGTGAGAGGGGTGGTAATGGAGGCGGGGTTAATTTATCCAATGGAAACATATTTATAAGTGGACTATTTGTTAAAATTTGGTTATTAATAATATTTTCGCCTTTGTTTACTGCTTTCCTAATTTCTAAAGCTTCTTAATTATCTAATCTATGACCCTGTTTGTGAACGTGCAAAATTTGAAACCCAGTATTATTATCGAAACTATGATTATTTTCTATGATATGCTCTGCAAATTCCGAAAAGTTATTATTTTTTAGGCACCGCATATGTTCCTTTATTCGCGTTTCAAAGTTTCTCCCTGTTTTACCTATGTAGAAAGCGCTACATTCGTTACACGTTAATTTATATACGCCCGATTTACTATTTTTATCACATTTATCTTTTGAATTTACTAAATATTTGCCTATTGAATTACTTGTGTAAAAAGCCGGTATAATATTAGAAGGTAAATGTTTTGAAATACTGTTAGACCAATTATTAATAAATAAAATTCTACGGTATGTTTTATCGTTAATATTTGGTTGACTGTATAAGAATTTGTTGGTTGATACCTGTTTTTGTTTTTTATTTAAAATTCGGTCCACCAATTGACAAGAATAACCGTTGTTTATCGCTATTTGTTTTATGGTGTTCAGTTCAGATTGAAATTTTTTAATTGACAATGGGACGGATATTAATCGATGGATCATTGAATGAAACGCCGCGTGTTTGTGCGAAATAGGATGGTGAGTACTTCATACTGTGAATTATGTTATCGGAATATGTCGGTTTTCTATAAATATTAAAATCTATTTTATTCTCTTTTAATGTAAGTGTAAGATCTAGAAAATTTAAAGAAAAAATGTATTTGCAATCTCCATCCGTGAAAAAACAAGTGTCACAACTTTCAGAACGTGGCAACTTGTAATTGGGTTAATGTCAAACTATATATTATGTTAGTTATCCGAGAAGAAATACAAAAATAAAATATGTTTATGTATGGAAAAAATATTTTTTTATACTACACTAAATATATTTGTTGTTTCATATAACAACAAGATTTGTGCTTTAAGTTAATGAGAATCCATTGAATAATTTATTATAATTATATGTGGTGGACAAAAGGGAAGGACTTATTAAAATTCATGAATTTTCTCCATTGTTCTTGTTTAAAGGAATCAAGATTAAAGTGTTCCTGTTATTTATCATTAAATATTCAAAAATAACAAAAGGACCAGAAATTTCTGGTATAAATAACATTTAGCAGGGTACTTCTGGCACCGACAAACTCTCAAATCAGCTTAATGAACATCAGATAAGCGACAATCTGCATTGATTTTAACGGAAAAGTTTCGCCAACTCCGAATTTCAATTTATATCAGATAATATCTCAAACAGTCCTTTAATATAAACTTGATATTTAATTGTAGCAGATAAAACAGATTTTTAATGCTGATACTAATATACTTACATAAATATTAAGGTTTGCAATCCAGCATAATTTTCAATCTAGCAGGATGTTTGCGGAAATCTTAAAAATTGCTGGATGTGCGCTGGATCCAACAATTTTTGATATTCAATAAAATTGTCAATATTCTCATAAATACGACTTGGCTGTATTCGTATAAATAAGTGTATTTTAATCACTTGAAAATAGTATCAATAGGTCATAATATCTCTCCTAAATTATTTTTATTATTCATTTTTTTTTTTATTTTTTAAAATAGAAACATATCTTATTATTAAAATTTATAAAACTTTCAAAATTTCATTGACAAGGGAACTCAATAAGATAACATACTTGGTGAACGTTGCGCAAGCGCATAAAAGTGATCGCGTAAACGAGGCGATGACAGGACGTAAGCCCTGTAGATACATTGAGTTCCTGGTTTTTCTATAATATTCCAACTACGTCTCTATTGAGATGTTAAAAAAATATTCGATTTACATTACTTAAATTCCTTAGATTATATAATATATGATACAGATACCTAGTCAGCGCAATGAATGTATGCCAACTAAAACTACGAGGAAACAGAGGAATTTCTAGTATACGTACACCTACCGACACGCACACCTACATAAAACGTAGACCAACCGATCTACCGCCTCACACACACATGTAAAAAAAACTTGGCATACATTTGAATTCGAAATTTGTACTACACGCGGCTTCTGTACATTATAATTCTATGTTAAATTCATTCAATTATCGGCTTGATCAAACTACTTTCAGATATTATATGAAAGGTACCGAGTATAATTGAGTATAAAGAAATAAAAGATTACTCTCGATATTAATAACTATACATATTTAAGTTACAACATTCAAACATACAAATGTGAATTCACTAAATAAAAAATATACTAAATTAACACGAAAGAAGAGAGATTGGCACTGAAGCGCGTCGCCCGCACATTCAGTTAAATACTCCCCTAGCGCCAAATTCTAGAAAGATCGATGCTCGCTGATTGGTCGCTAGGAGGAATATGAATCCATCTGATATTCATCAAGCTCCCAGACAATCTATCCACTATGGCCCCAAATGCAACCTTTAAAAAATATATACAACTTTCAAAAAAAAAAAATAGATTTATTATTATTTATTGAATCATAACAAATATAGATTTGTCTTTATTTTTTCTAGTAAAAATATTATATTGATTAATGTTTTTGTACATTAAGCAAATATTTCTACACGGTGATGACTATTTTCAAAATTGGTAAATATACAA
>OY754987.1:8455665-8545665 GCA_963576475.1 Molanna angustata | reverse complement strand
GTACTACTACAATGGTAATATTTTTTATAGAAAATTAAATTATCTAGTTGGGGTGTTTCGTATTTTTTCGAAATTTTTTTGAAAATTTGGAAATATAGGCAGTTAAACTCATAAATTTATAATAAAAAAAATTTGAGAAACCCTGGAATTTTTTTGAAAAAATTAATTTGAGATTTTGTATTTGTCTATGTTTGTACCAATTTTCAGCGTTCTAGCTTTTATGGTTTCTGAGATATATGGAAAAATAAAGTAAAAATTCAAAAGTTGATAACCCCCGACTGAAACAAAAATCCAAAATTCTGAGTATAAAAGTTTTGTAGGCTTATAACTGTTTATATATTCTGAAATTTTGGGATCTCTTAAATGAGCGGATCAAAAGTTATAAGAGGGGGACGGACACACACACACACACAGACACACAGACACACACACACACACACACCCTCACACACACACACACACACACACACACACACACATACACACACACACACACACACACACACACACACACACACACACACACACACACACACACACACACACACACATACACACACACACACACACACACACACACACACACACACACACACACACACACACACACACACACACACACACACACACACACGAAATGTTCTCCTCCGAATTCTGAGGAAATCCGTATATGGAACACATATATTGCTGCGAAGCCTCTAAGTTGGTGTTTTTTGACTTCAAAGTTGGAAAAGCCGTGAAAAAAGTAGACCCTGCATACGATTCTCGCGTATCCTGGCATGAAACATTGTCGATATGTTAAGAGAACAAAGTTCTCCTGAACAATCGCCAGTTGGAATATTGCTTCTCAGGCAACTAACAGGTATTATGTCAAATATTAATTTAACACGCAACCAATAACAAGTTGCCACATTCTGGAGACTAACGATATTTATCGTCTTACAGATACAGACTGAAAACACAATTAAAAACTGTGTCTCCATCGGGAATCGAACCCGGGACCCTTGGATCAGCCGTCAGATACCCAACCAACTGAGCCACTAAATACGACACTGTATGTTACTGAACTCTTCCTAAACTGCTGGACCGATTTTAATGAAATTTTTTGTATGTTTGAGTGGGTCCCTCAATGGTTTAGATTTACAAGTCTAATCAAAAATTGTAACAGCGGAAACAAAAAAATATTATAACATGTATTAAAAAAATGCGCCCGGTATTATACAAACAGTGTAACTGTTGAGATATATTATATTATACATTAAAATGCGAAACAGGAGTTTCATGAATATCTTTATACTATATAATTATTCTGTTATTGTGTAGGTATGTCACTGAACTCCTAAACGGCTGGACCGATTTTGATGATTTAGCAGACGATCGGACAGGACAACGTCTGCCGGGGTCAACAGGGTGCTAAAAATTGGATTAAAAGTACATTATGTTATTACCGATGTTAAAAATAATACTTCGGGATTAGATTTTTTAAATTTACTCAAGTATTATTTGGCATTTTATATTACTAGTCAATAATTTTACATTCAAATATAACCAACCTTTGTAATGGTTTTGCATTAAAACATTGTATGTATGTTATGATGTACAGATGCCTCTCATATTATTAGACTCGCGAAACGCGTCGATAATCAAGTAAATTTCAATAAAACTAATAAGTATTTTTTTTATATTTGCAATATATGTATCTACATACAATCGATTGAAATTTCTATCGCATGATGTAAAAGCGTAGTGAAAATACATTGATATTGTCTGTCTTAAAACATGAATTATTCCTAGTTAGATAGACATAGGTAAAGTGATGGAATGATGCCAATCAGGGAGCACCCATGGTTATTTATTATTATTATTTTTGTGTTTCATGTTTTTTTGTTTTGTATATTTTTTTGTTTGTTTTTATATCTCTGTGGTATATGGTCTCTGTGGTGTATTGTTTCTGTAAGTTTTCTTTTCTTATATTAAATAAATATATTAATATTAAGTTTTCAAAGTTCTTATTATTCACACTGTGGAATGCCATTGTAAATTATTTATATTGACTTAACAATAAGACACTATAGTTTTACTTCCACTCAATAAATTAACTTTTATAAATTAATTATTGTAACGTTTTCGGACTTTCGTCCATCATCAGCAACGTCGTTACTTAAACGTTTAAGTAACGACGTTGCTGATGATGGACGAAAGCGAAAGTCCGAAAACGTTACAATAATTAATTTATAAAAGTTAATTTATTGAGTGGAAGTAACTATAGTGTCTTATTGTTAAGTCAATATAAATAATTTTAATATTAATATTATTATTTCGGGCTCTTTAATACCTTCTCAGGTTTATCACCAGGGGGGCAAGTCTGGTCCGATCGGCGAAATCAAAACCCTAGTGATTACCCATATCATGGATATAATTAATATATAGAGTTCTATAATATCTTTAGATGTCATAGAACTCCATATGATAATTATATCCATGACATGGGTAATGGGTAATCACTAGGGTTTTGATTTCGCCGATCGGACCAGACTTACCCCCCCTTGTGGGATTTGGAGTAGCACGAGCAATGCTGCCAAGCGCTATCCTTACTGAGTGTATAAAATGTGGTGTTTTGTGTTGGTGCCATGTGTAGTATTTATGTGTTAGTAAGTGTCGTCAATTTGGAGGAATTTCCTCACCAGTCTGCATGTGTTTAATATGGCTGTTTTTTGCATGGTGACGTATGTGTATTTTGGTAATTTGATGGTTTCTAAACTGCTGAATAAGTTTTTTGGAATAATTCCTGTGGTGGCAATTACTATTGGTACTATTATCACAGATTGCATGTCCCAGATTCGCTTGATTTTTTTTATTATTTTTAATATTACAATGGTGTTCTATCAAGAATTGTCGATCGACAAACTTAACATAGTAATATGATTTTTAGTTTTAAGATATATCGTATATTGAACTGTATTTTGTAACATAAATAAAAATATAAATATATGTTCTTCGACAGCAAAAATAAAAAAAATATATATTGGCACAAGCTGAAATGTGTTCGTACGTGAGAGTAATAATATGGCAAGGTCCTGTACTTTCACAAGTTAATGTATTGTTAGTTTCGTGATATTTTCATCAAAATAATACATTTTGAGCTATTCATACGAGACGGGGTTGATGCGGTATGAAAGTGAGGGTTGATGAGGGGTGAATTTGGGTCGAAAGCGGGGTCTGACAGGGGGTGAATGTGAGAGAGTTGATGAAAGGATGGCGTGTTAGAAATCAATCAAAAATTCATGGTGCGCTCTGAGACCACGTGAAATTTGAAACTTAAATTTTATTAACTCGTTAAATTAGGTCGACTTCAATTTTGTTTAAATTGCCGATCAACACTTTTGCATGTTTATATTTATTTTTTTAAACAATTAAACAAATGCAAGATTAAAACAAAACAATACCCAAGAAAACAACAATCTATAAACACACGAAGAATTACAAACCTAAATTACACAATCCCACACATAAAAACATCTTTTGGTCAAAGTAATTTTTTATTGATTGCTTCTCGACTGTAAAACAGTAAAGTTTACCTTCACCTCATGAGATTTTATTTCAGTTCGTGAGCAGTGGGGTGCAATGCAACACAAACCATATCATATATACAACATTTAAAAATAAGTTATGCATACAAATAAAAATAACATAAAAATAATGAAATAACATCACAAACAATATTCAAAATACATACTAAAAAAGAACGTAAACCATTCAATCATAGAGAAGAAATCAACATCGAGGGAGATCGCGATCCACTTCCACGCCGGCGACGCTATAGAGCTCATTGGCCCTGTTCACCACCGGACGCAGCCGAAACATCGGACAAACACAAAATATCCACCATCCATCTGGTTCAACCACTGCCCCCGAGAATCCAACCTCACACGTCAGGGCCTCCGATTGGTCTCAAAATCGGCCGCCATGTTCACTCCGTTTCAAGTCGGAGGGGCTTGTACCCCGACCCCTCGGTCCTCGTGTTGGCGCCCGAAGGTTCCGCGGGCTAACACCGGGGGCATCCGACGCAATCATCACCTGTCAGATTTGACGTGTAGTTGTCAACACAGGATGTCTGACCCGACGTCTGCGCCGGCGGTGTGCCCGAACCACACAACAACATTCGCCACAGTTTGACGAGTAACTGCCGAGCGAGACTGAAGACGTTCGTCCTGCTATTCTCTAATTACAGAATTGACGAGGGCACAACAGCGTCGGCCGCCCACCCCCGCCTTTACTGCCTACGCCCTTAGAGCCTAAACCTAGGCCCAGAAGAAATGAACAGTTGTCTATGGAAAATTTAGCTATAGGTCTATGCACTTTACACGTATAATGTAAATATGAAATCGTTTAGATATTATATAGTTTGAGCCGTAGAAAGGACGATTAAATCATAGAGAAGAAATTAACACTTGTCTATGGAAAATTTAGCTACAGGTCTATCCACTTAACATGTATGATGTAAATATGAAGACGTTTGAGCTGTAAAAAGGATGATTAAATCATAGAGAAGAAATTAACAGTTTTCTATGGAAAATTTAGCTATAGGTCTTTGCACTGCGTTGCTCGCAATGTAATGTAATCTACCGCCATGGAATTTTACAAGAATATGGAAAAATCGTATACTATTTTTCATAAAATTCAACTGATGAAAATATCTCAATTAATAGACTGGCTTATCTTCGATCTTTTCAAACTGTTTGATCGATTTATTTGATATAAAAGCATAAATCATCGTTGAGGTTGAGATTCTCACACCACGCCCGCCGCTCCGTGTCTCTAACCTTTCAATTGAAAAACCTTTCAGGCGCCATTAAACCAGCGATATTCTGTTCTATGGCAATCAGATATGTCAGAATGAAATATTAATTCTCTTCCCTCGAATGTTTTTGATCCACGCCGATCAGACGTTTTAAAACTGTTTTTTAATCGTACATATATATATATATATATATATATATATATATAAATATATATATATATATATATATATATATATATATATATATATATATATATATATATATATATATATATATATATATATATATATATATATATATATATATATATATATATATATATATATATATATATATATATATATATATATATATATATATATATATATATATATATATATATATATATATATATATATATATATATATATATATATATATATATATATATATATATATATATATATATATATATATATATATATATATATATATATATATATATATATATATATATATATATATATATATATATATATATATATATATATTTTTTTTTTTTTTTTTTTTTTTTTATTTTATTTTATTTATACAACATGTATGTTCACAATAGCAAGCAATAATTCATTTACAAATAATATATATTACAATACCACTCCTCTCTGAAAGCTTATTAGGCTTGAGTAGAGAGGAGTTGTGTTAGTCATAGTCATACTATCCTTATTTTTTTTTTTTTATTTCATATAAGTATAAATACATACATATATAGGTACCTACACACATAAAGATATATATACATATACCAACACACACATAGATACACACCCACCAACATATTCAGACATATACACTATCACAAACAAAAGAAAACAAAATACAAGTGATTTAAATATCTGTTTTAAAATGTTGTTTTATTTTATTTATGAGTTGTCTAGAGTCAGTTGTTTTTCTTATATCTAGAGGAAGGTCGTTAAAACACTTTTCTCCCAGGAATGAGTAGTGATGCTGCGCAAAAGTTGTCTTCCTTCTATCTTGGAAAAATAAAAATCTATATCGGGTCCGATTTTCAATTATAAATCTATGGTGCTCAGGTTCTCGTAGTACTTGTAAAATAGCAAATTTTTTGAAAATATTTTTGAATTTTAAAACTTTGAAATCTATGAATAATTGTTCAGAGGGATAGTCTCTGCGTTTTCCGAGAATTATTTTAATAATCAACTTCTGCACAACATCCACACACCCCAGGCTGGTATCATAGGCTGCTCCCCAACTTGTGACAGAATACTGTAACAAGGACTGTACAAGACCATAATACACAGAATATAAATGCTTTAATGACATGTAATTTCTGATTTCAAGAAATATGTATGTTAATTTTCTTATCCTTTTTACCACTGTTTCTATTTGCTCTTTCCATTTAAGGTTTTTATCTATTATTATTCCCAGATATTTGACATTGTTAGCAATCTTGAGTTTAGAACAGCTATCACTACAAGAACCCAAGCAACAGGCAGCATCACGAGCGTGGATTAGTACACTAATGTCACTCGGATAATCATTACTATGTATAGAGAATGGGACAATATACGTTTTATCTGCATTCATCGATAATAAGTTTTCATCAAACCATTGTTTTATCAAATCAACATCTTGGTTGACCTTTAGTTCCAATTCTTTCCATGTTCTCGCATTTACTACTAAGGCCGTATCATCTGCATACGATATGATTTGTCCGTGGAGTGATTGTGCGAATATTTCATTTACGAATATTATAAACAAAGAAGGGCCTAACACAGTTCCTTGCGGTATTGAAAACATGGAAAATGTCTCGTCACTTAAGTTATTGCCATTAATTCTAACAGTCTGTGGTCGCTCATGTAGGTAACTACGAAAAAAACTTATTACATCGCCTCCAATCCCAATTTTTTGCATTTTTTCCAGAAGAAGCTTATGTTCTATGCTGTCAAATGCCTTTCTAAGATCGATAAAGACTCCCGCGCATTTTTTACCTTCATCCAGGGATGAATACAGCAACGATGTTAATCTAGAAATTGCATCCTGTGTATTAGATGACCGAACAAATCCAAATTGATTTTTGTCTATTATTCTGTTTCGATCCAAATATTCCACTAACTGAGTTTTTACTATTTTTTCTATAATTTTGCTAACATTTGAAATTAATGAGATTGGACGATAGTTAGTAACATTTTGTTTATCTCCCGCTTTATATATGGGTATAATTATTGATTTTTTATAAATAGAAGGGAATATACCAGCTTTCAAACTGTTATTTACAATATGTAACAATGGTTTGATAATAAATGTTTTAGCCTTTTTTAATAATTCTACCGTAACTCCGTCAAATCCCGGAGATGAGCCATTCTTTAGTTTATCTATGATCTTACTTATATCTTCGAGACTCACTTGTGTAAATGAAGACCATTTGACACAGTAATCCGCGTTATTTATCTGTCTAGAGTGACTCAATTTATTTATGTTTTTAGCTAATTTTTCACCTACCTGCGCAAAGAAATTATTAAAAATATTAGCGCATTTTTTTGGATCATTTCTCGCATCGATCAGTGTAGAGTTTTCATCAGAAATAAATTTAATTTCAGATTTATTATTGGCATTATTCAGATTTTTATTCACAATTTTCCAAATCTCTTTCTGGTTATTGTACGATGTCTCTATTTTATGTTTATAATAGTCATATTTACATCTTTTTATTATTTTACTTAATTTATTTCTATATCTAGTATATTGGGATTGTAGTGTGCTATCTAATGGATTTTTACGGGCATTCTTTAATAACCATTCTTTATACCTAATTGAATTTACAATTGCAGGTGTTATCCACTGTTTTAGAGGTCGGAGTTTTGATTTTATTTTAACAGTAGTTAAAACTGTTGCATCGCGTAAAGCACCTGTTACAATTCTCTCAAAATTTTCAGAGCACTTATTTACGTCAGATTCGTTGATAATGTCCAGCCAAGTTTGTTGTCTGATAATACTAATAAACTTTTCAGTATTTACTTTAGATTTTATATGGTTTATATTATTATATGTCTCTTTTACAAGATCATCATATAGAAATATACAGGCATGATGATCTGTCAAACCCATTTTCCACACAAGACTGGATACTTTTTCTAATTTTTTGATATTTATATTGGTCCAGATATGATCAATACAAGAAGGGACCTGTCCGGTACATTCCCGAGTGTCACTACTTATACAAGATTTGAAATTCAGTTCAGTCATATTATTTACATATTTATTTACTATTGGATCGTCAATAGAAGTATTTAAATTTATATTAAAGTCCCCCAAAACTATGCAGAATTTACCCCTAATCCTAATGAGTATATTATGAAGTTGATCAAGAAACATGTTTACGTTTGATTGATGCGTTCGATATACGGCAACAATGTGTATGCTAACTCCGTTATATATATATATATATATATATATATATATATATATATATATATATATATATATATATATATATATATATATATATAATATATATATATATATATATATATATATATATATATATATATATATATATATATTATATTTATATTTATATATATATATATATATATATATATATATATATATATATATATATATATATATATATATATATATATATATATATATATATATATATATATATATATATATATATATATATATATATATATATATATATATATATATATATATATATATATATATATATATATATATATATATATATATATATATATATATATATATATATATATATATATATATATATATATATATATATATATATATATATATATATATATATATATATATATATATATATATATATATATATTATATATATATATATATATATATATATATATATATATAATATATATATATATATATATATATATATATATATATATATATATATATATATATATATATATATATATATATATATATATATATATATATATATATATATATATATATATATATATATATATATATATATATATATATATATATACATAACATACATTAATAAAAAATAACATATACATAATAAGCATCTTAAAATCAAACAATTATAAAAATCTATTCGTCTTCAATTATTTATATCTGGCATAATCAATTTGTAAAATAATAAAAATAGTCATTATATATAAAAAAATAACAAAATCTATATTAGTAAAGCACATATTCTATAAATTAATATAGGCATATAAAATATTTACCATTCATATTATAATGCAACCCGATGGAAATATTTTCCAAGATGAATGTATAAGCGATCTTCTTTTGAATTTAATTTAAAATGCTAACTGTTTTAAAATATTTAAAAATACAGGGAAGAACAAAATGATGACTTTCAATGTTTCTCAATTATATTATTTCAAATGATTGTTTAATATGAAAAAAAAAATTAAAATGGCGGAATACAAAATTCTACTGATGATGCAAAGAATTAAAAATTGATACTTTTAAAATGTTCATTCTAAAAAAGGGAATTATGGTTTTTAACACATATTTTTTTCTTATTCTATGAATGACATAGAAATAAAATTGTTTTTTAATAGATTCAGTGTTTTTGATATCACATTTTTTTAGTTCTATGAAGATAAATTTAATACATATATAAGTAAATAAAAGGAGAAAAAAACTGATTTACAAATCATAAAACAATGAGAATCGGGAATCAAACTCGTCACCTATGAATCAGGATTCAGGTCAACGCAATCCAGTAGGTACAATTAAAATAATCTAAATTCTTATTTTATTTTCTAGGAGTTGTTCGTCAAAAAGTTTGATAACTACAGACTTTGATAACTAGCCTACGTGACTGTCCATATTATCAATTGCAATTTCCTTAAACAAAAAAAAAACACATTTTTAAACACATCTAAGTTACTAAATTAGCCTTTAAGATATATTACCAAAGAAAGGATTTTCGTTTCGCATCCAAATGCCAAAGACAATCTTGGCTTTATCGTATATATTTTTTTCCAATTGTATAACATTGAAAAGTCGAATAAACTGTTTTTATCTTAAATAAATGATCCTTTAGTTAGTCGTTATTTACTTGTTATTTAAATTCAGAAACATTAAAAAAATAACAGTTTATTTACAAAAACAAATAAAGTTTTAAATTGTCACAGATAAAGGTCATATTTTTTAAGCAAATCACACTGTTCATCCCCATTCTAAAAGGAAAACGAAAAAACAATTAAAACCCATCCATCCAAACTCCTAAAATATCAAAATCATTTTTTTATATTACTTCTTTTTATCTATTTCATTTCCATTTCTTTCCATTAAAATATTGTTTTTATGTATGACAGATTAAATAATATCAAAAACAACAGCTAAGGCTGATTAATTTTTACAAGGCAATCTCTTGCAACCACACCAATGTTGTTGACCTTTTGAAAATGATTCAATCAACTCGTCATACATACATACATACCATCACGCCATGTCCCTCACGGGGTAGGCAGAGAGAACCGAACTCCACTTACTTCTATCTTGACATACATTCATCGCCTCGTCAACATTCATACATCGTCTAAACTCGTCACTTGTAACAAAATGTGTTTCATGTTATTATTATTTTTAACACATTGATCTAGGTATAAATGAATTAAAATAATTATTTAATCCTCTTATTATTTTACTGTCTTAATTAGATTTTTTGACGATAAAATATGAATAAATATGATCAATGAAGATAAATTATTTTTTTTTACTCACATTTTCGATCTTTAAACCTTGTTCTTAAGCTCTGCTTTATAAAATCCTGAAACAAGGAAAATAGTTAATTAGTTTTTGGACTTCATTTATATTTATGCGAAATACTTAAATCAAGTCGTACATGTACTGTTGTTTTGATAATGACTGTATCTGTCATTTCAATGTCTAGGGAATTTGCACATCATCAAAAATTTATTCATTTTCGTTTGCTAAAAATGTCCTGTTTTGGAATTATCCAGCCTAAAATTATCAAAAGGAAAATTTGTCATCTTTTTCTTATATTAGATCGTAGATCTGTTTTTTCAAGAAAGCTATTCCTGTGAAGCTGAGGTCCAGCTATACCTCCATCTATTCGGTGGTCTTCCGGGGAGGCGATGCCCTGGTGGGATTTCGTCTGCCGCAATGGATAGGATTCGAGATGCATCCATCCTGTTGACGTGGTCCCTCCAGAATATTCTCCTAGCTCTACTCCATCGTATGATGTCCTCGGTCTCACAGGTCAGCCGAATGTCGTCATTGCGAATTCTGTCCCTAAGCGTCTTCCATGTGATAGCACTTAAAACCTTCATTTTTTGTTCTGTTCGTGTCGGCTCTTGTCTCCATGACATAATTGGTCTGACACATGTCTTATAAATTCTGACCATACTATCCGTTCTTATATATTTGTTATGTCAGATAATATTTTTGAGACATCCTGAACAAGCGGATGCTTTATTGGTCTGTTCTCTAACTTCTGAGTATAGGTCACTTTGGCTCGAGATTTCCACACCCAGATATCTGAAAGTCATAACTTGCTCCACTGGAATGTCATCTAATACCAGCTTGCATCTTCTTGGTTGCTTGTATATCGTTAAAGGAAAATTTGAATTATTTTAATTACAGTTAATAAAGGCCTGGATTGAAAAGTAACTACAGATGATAAAAAAATAACCTTAAACGGTCAAATAGAATGAGCATAAAAGATTAAGGATAACGACGTAGATAAAAAAATCCTTTGATACTTTTCCTTTGTAAATATGTCAAATAAAATGAAAGGTTTTACCGTTTGATGCATGCCATTAGGTAGGTACAACAGGGGCTATATAAAATATCTAATGCCATTTATTTGACAAAGATCGGTAGGGCGCTGTTGAGAGATTTATATCATCCTGGAAAATAGTTATTTGTACTTGCTTCAGCCCTGGTTTCAATGGAACGACTGATTTTCATTTAATCATGCCATGCCATGTCGAGACGCCTCTACGAAAACTTTCGATCATAATAAATCGAATCTATTGTAAAATAATGCGTTCTATTTTATTTGTTAACTAGTTTTTTATACCCGGCGTTGCTCGAGTAGGTAAATGTGAAGCCAATGTGCTAACGTATCAAGAAAGTCGTTTTCGTAATTTTGAAATGTTTATTTGTTATGATAAATTCAGAATGAGTAAAAAATATCCAATACAAGGAATAAAAATGAACAAAAATAAGTGTTTTTTTAACAGTCCCCTCTGTCCCTTCAGTCCCTCCATCTGTCCCTTCAGTCTCAAATAATGTAATGGGAAGTGGTTTGATATTTCAGTAGGATTGAACTGGTAAAGAAATTTCATCAAGATTGGAGTTGAAAAGTGGTTTTATAATTTCGATACTTTTAAGCATTATGAAGAGTGTTGGCCATAATTTGTTAGTTTTTATTTATTTTTTAACAATTCAACTCGCGACTTATTCAAGAGAATTAATTTCTCTTTACAGATAAAGTTTTATGAAAAAATCCAGGATTTCTCAAACCATTTTATTAAGAAAAACATTTTTTATGACAAATTTATGTGTTTCATTGCCTTTATTTCCATTCAATTAAACAAATCGGAAAACGCCAAAATGCCCTTACTAGATAATTTTATTTTATATTAAAAGTACATACATTTTAGTAGTAGGTACCTACATCTCAAACTTTTTCTAACAATTTAGGAAAAATTTAATTTAGAAACATCGTTTCGTACAATTTGTATGGCAGTATACCTACACAATATCTACGGGGACTCTCAATAGTTTGATACTTAATCTCCATACATACATACCATCAAGCTGTTTACATATTCGTGGTTGGAAAAAAGGACTGACATTCAAACGATCCTATCCTGGCAGTTGCATATATTCTGTATAGAAAACATATTCAATTATTTCGATTTAAGGAATTATAGTTTGGAAAGTGTTCTTCAACTTTACACACTATCGCTATCGACAGTTTATTCTCATGTGTGATATGCAACTAGTGATATATGTATGTAGTTATGGTGCTTCATCATGAAGTGATAGTTTCGTATGAAGATGAGCTCCTGATTGTCTGCAATGTGCATATCCCCGACAGATACCTACCGAAGGTAACCGAATATCAACGAATGATGACCGAAGTTATGTTTCAAAATTAATCGAGCCTGCATTTACGCGTCAGCCGCCTGATTTTAAGATATCGTCACGACAATCGTAGCTTTCATTTTTATCGAAATTTGTTGCAAAAAAAATGCAAAATTTACTAACTTGTTTAATTGTAATATTATTCGAAATAATATGTGGATGGGTGGATGGCAGAGCGGTTAGCGCGCTGGGTTAGTAATCCAGTGGTCGCGAGTTCGAATCCTGCCTCGACCGATCTCGTTCACCTATAGGACAAGCATTTATGCTTAGTTTAGGGAACGTAGGAAGATGTATATGTACTTGTTTAAAAAGGACATATTCATTTTAAATAAAAAAAATATAAAAATATATACAAGCATTGATAATGTAAGAAACATCACTCTTAATTTATACCTAATTTTGGATTGACTTTTGCAATATCGTATTGAAGAAAAAACTTGAAATAACCTCAAAATGGTCAACTGCTTTGAATGAGCTTCAACTTCTCTTTAACTGAACTACCACATTTACTTTTATAACATGGCTGTACTAACATGCAAGATTAGGGGGTGCCGATTTTGTATGGAAATTAACGAGAAAGTATAACGTAATATACTTTCTATTATAGAAATATCCGACACGAACTTGGACTAGACGACCTTAATACTAAAATAACCACATGACCAAGAATTCACAATACGCAGAGATACGAAAACATATGACACTGTCGTTCAAAATACTTTGCAAGACTATGAAATTGTCTAAATCCAGATATTACGTCGTCTAACTCACATTGTATTTTCAATAAAAAAAACTAAAGAAGGAATATTTATCCCTAAATACTTGATCCATTTTTTCTCTCTTTCCCAATCCTTTTTGCTATGATGTTTTTATTGTTTTTGTTTTTTTTTTTTAATATACATATTCAAAAATCAAAACTACTCTAGTCTCTTGACTAGTCTCTTTCTATGGTTCTGAAATAAAAATCGCGTCAGAGATTGGATTTATGATATATATGTCAGTAAAATTGTAAACTTCTAGCCCAAGAACAGGATATCCTAGTTGGGCAGCAGTAATCTACTTATTGTAGTCATTATAAATATGGTGTGATAAAAGGTAAATAAAATAATAAATAAAATAAATATGTATATTTAATTTGTTTTTATTTTCCCTTTTTTCGCTACTCCACCACCACCCGCTCTGCATATGGTGACTGTTGTAATCGGCCCCTTCACAGAACGATAAGTGAACGACAAGAAAAATAATGCATTGCACGAAATGCAGCTCATGGAGCCCTCTAGATTAGCAATCACGGTACCAAGGTGCAAAAGAGCAATCGACGAATGTGAATGGAAGATTCACACTCGTGGACTTCAGATCTTTTTTAAATAAGAAACATCAGGGGTATGACCAAGATCTCTATAAAATATTTACCTACTGGGAATCTAACAATAGTAAGGCGCCATAACTATAACAGAACATCTAATTTTCGGATTTTTAATTATCTCAATAGAGACGAAGTTGGAATATTTATTGTAGGAGAACCGGGAAATCAAGGCACCTACAGGGCTTACGACCTGTCATCGGCTGGTTTACGTGATCACTTTATGCGCTTGCGCAACGTTCACCAATTATGCCTTTTAATGAGATCCCTATCAATTCAATTTTGAAAGTTCTATATATTGTAATACTGAAATTCTTTTCGCTTGAAAATAAGGAATTTTTACTACAGCCATCTATGGGTGAAATTATGAACAAGAATCTTATTATTTTTATTTATTTTGTTGGAACGCCATCTATTAGTATTACAATATATAGAACTTTCAAAATTGAATTGATAGGGATCTCATTAAAAGGCATAATTGGTGAACGTTGCGCAAGCGCATAAAGTGATCACGTAAACCAGCCGATGACAGGTCGTAAGCCCTGTAGGTGCCTTGATTTCCCGGTTCTCCTACAATAAATATTCCAACTTCGTCTCTATTGAGATAATTAAAAATCTGTTAAAAAATATCTTTGACTCCCGACAGGGAAAAAAATCCAATGTTTGCGCATATGCAATAATAAAAATATTCGATCTAATTTTCGCTTTCTTTCTTTTGTTGATAGTAATTTTGTCATTCTTTGTAATCTGGTTGGTTGGAAGAAATTGCCTAATGGCATAAGCTCGCCAGTGTGCACTATATTTGTTTATTTTATGTACAAAAAGATGAATTCATAAATAAATATAATAGTTGGACAAGGCCGTAGCACAGTGCAGTCTGGCATACAGCACTATCTTATTTAATAATTATTATATTAAGTTTAATTGATACCTTCATAATAAATATCGAGAATTTAATGTAGGTACCAAGCTTGTTTTTAATTATGTCCGTCCATTGTTCAATTATTTTCTATCGGTAGTATAATTAAGATGCCATTAATATAAGGGAATGAAATAATGATTTCTCAATGTCTTTTGTCCCTGAATATAGTTCACTAGGTCGACAAGTCCATTACGAACATCCGCATTTCACTCAATTTACCTACCATTACTTACCTGACTATTTTGTGTGACTCCTAACAACCCCAAGGGGATATAGTGGGAAGTTGTGAATTCGCTATTTTAAAGGTATTTTTTTTATTGCAAATTATTAACTGGTATCGTGCTGAGATTTACTCTGAAAGTTTCATCGCAATGTGTCTGTGTGTACATATGTGCTGTGTAATCTTGTAGATATTTTCTCAGAATTAAATGAATTTATAAAATGTATTTTCTTGCCTTGATTTGTGGAGCTTGTGCAATCTGTGCCTACATAGTATGCAATGCGGGATAGTTAATGTTATGTAGGTGTGAATTTTTTGGTTGTTTCTTTCCTACCTACTTCGGTTATATTTTTGTAAACAAGCGAATGACTCTTGTATGCTTTAATTTATTTTGATTTTTGTACCTACATACTACCTTGTATGCTTTTGGTTTATTTTAATTTTTGTACTTTGAAATTTGAAATGTTATACAAATTTGATGTAATTATTTTTTTATGATTAATCGTGTAAAATAATTGTAGGTTTAATACTGTATATTTTACCTAAATAAATAAAATAAAATAGAATAAATATGATTGTTTACGGCGTGTTTATTCTACTTTATCGATTATAGACTAAAGCACTCATTCGATTATTTTCAAAATTTGAAATTCGTATATCTAATACTCGCTTATACCCCATTAGAATTTGAAGGAACTGCTGGCCCTAGAACAGGGTTTCCTAGTTGGGCAGCAGTAATCTACTTGTTTGTATCATTGTAAAATATGGTGTGATTAAAAAATATATAAATAATTGAAATACTCTGGGACAGGCAAAGCCTAGTAGAGTAGCCTAATCCACTAATTAAAATTATTATATAAACACTGATGACATAAACATTAACTTAAACTTAATTTTAGTACTACACATTTTATGTACTACTTCATCAAATTATATTGTACCTACATAAGATATTATTATATTTGTACAAAAAAGGATTTTTAATAAATAAATAAATTGAAATTAAAAATTTGAATAAGACCAGATATACACGGACTGCTTGTAGCAGTTGGGATCAACTGCTTCAAGCTGTCACAACACGGCGCGGCGGTCTGCAGTTACAATACAAAATTCTCATTTTCAATACACGGAACGTTTGAAGCAGTTGAACCGACTGCTCCAAGCAGTAGAACCGCCTGCTCGCCGACTGCTCCAAGCATTTGACCGCCTGCTCGCCGACTGCTCCAAGCTGTTGAACCGCCTGCTAGCCGACTGCTCCAAGCATTTGACCGCCTGCTCGCCGACTGCTCCAAGCTGTTGAACCGCCTGCTCGCCGACTGCTCCAAGCATTTGACCGCCTGCTCGCCGACTGCTCCAAGCTGTTGAACCGCCTGCTAGCCGACTGCTCCAAGCAGTAGAACCGCCTGCTCGCCGACTGCTCCAAGCTGTTGAACCGCCTGCTAGCCGACTGCTCCAAGCAGTTATCATTACTTTAATTATCAATTATCATGTAGACAGCTTACTTATAACGAATTAATAATTTCCAACAAATAATAATATCTTTTGGAAAACTTTTCATTAAAATACCTATTAGGTATATATAGGTACCTGTGTAATATTATATTTAGCGGAAAGTCGAATTATCCCTTTTCGATTTCGTCGTAAGAAAATAAGTAATAGAATAACCGACTTCAGCATTTGTCCGCCGATGTTTCTTCGCCAGTTTTACTATACAAACTCTCGCATACTTTATAACAGCACGGCTTCACTATCTGGGGTCAAATATTCTAGCATAGGCGATATTTATTATTTGTCGTTGGCAAACTATAAAATCATTTTGCATCAACATTTTTGGTACAAAATGAAATTTTTTTTTCTCTCGCTTCTTTGAATAAAGGTCATGGTATTTGCATGTAATCTGAATTTTTACATTATCATAATTATTTTTATTAATTTATTGTTTCATTCGTTATATTATTTTCTCTTCCTTCATTTGAAGTACATTCAGCTAGACTATGGAATAGCCTAAGTCCTGATATTACGTCGTCTATCTCACTAAACATATTCAAGAAAAGGCTAAAGCAAAAATATTTATCTGACAATACCTGATTACATCTTCCTCTCTTCTTCCTTTCCTTATCCCTAAGTCTTCCTATCATTGCTATGAATTGTTTTTATATGCTATCTCCTTTGTTTTTTTATTACTTTTCTTCTGCTATCTTTATTTATTTTGTAATGTGATTAACTTATTGCCATAGTACATATTGTTTTGTATATTTAACATTTACTCTGGTTGGTTGGAAGAAATTTCCATTAGGCAATAAGCCCGCCCGTGCACTAATTATATGTACAAGAAGATTAAAATAAATAAATAAATAAAAATATTATTATTTCTTTTTTATACAATTCTGTTTTTTTTTGTTAATATAAATTGTTATTGTATGTATTATCATGTTAAATACTATTTTATTTGTATATGTAATAGGCTATTAAGCCGTGAATTGTATTAAATAAATAAATTAACTCGTTGGTACTCCGGTGCAGAGGTCGAGAAGAAGGTATGTGCCAGAAACCTTACCAGCACAAAGTGGGGAGCTCAGCCCCATATCCTAAGAACATCAGAAATGGCACTGTGTTTCTCCGCTGCTGAATATGCTGCACCAGTATGGTACAACTCATTACACGCAAAAAGGGTAGATGTGGCAATTAATGAAACAGCCAGAATAATATCTGGTTGCCTAAAACCGACCCCCACTAAAGAACTCTATCCAATTGTGGGTATTGCCCCCCCTACGATCAGACGGCGTGTTGCAGCAGAAGTCGAACGGAGCAAGCAACAAACTTACCCTAGACATCCAATGTATGGCTCACAGCCGCATCAGTGCAGACTCAAGTCCAGAAGATGCTTCCTAGAGATGACCGCCCCTATAGTTGGCCTCCCCGAGGCCCGAAGCCTGTCACTGTGGCGTGATGGTGTCTAACGCACGCAGCTACCACCCGCGGAGGACGTGTCAGTGGGACACAACCTGCCTTATCCAACATGGAGAGAGCTCAATAGGCTCAGAACGGGTGTCTCCTGCTGTTACAGTGACCTCAAGAAATGGGGATACAGAGAGGAAGACATCTGCCAGTGTGGCGCCAGACAGGACAACGTGCACCTACTGTCAAGTCCCATGACAGGAGCGACATGCACGCACCAAGACACAGTACATAGATAGCAAACACTAGTGGAACCCGAGTGGCCGAATATTGGGGGCTACAAATATGATGATGTTCCGGTCACAGAAAGTAAGTAAGTAATATTGTTAAATGTAACAATATTAAATAGATACTCCCCTCTTTTAACACGAGATTTTATCTCAATTAAAGAGGGTTATTATGAATTATATGATGGAAATTGTATACCTTTAAAATTATGATTTATATGTGAACCTTGTATTGTTTTTGTTAATAAATAAAAAAACTGTAAATGCGCTTATTTAATTCGATTTAAAGATTTTACTGTTTGGTATCAAATTCAAAAATAATACTACACCGGAAAAGGTATAAACCAAAATAAGAAAAGTTATTATTAATTTTGTATTTTTTTTTATATTTGTTTTTCTGATGTTATTTGTAACATTTTTTTGTTTATTTTATTTAGTTAATAATCATCAATTACATACACTAACAATAAAACAAAAATAGCATTTCACAATAAACATATTTGTTTGATAAGTCTCGCGGAAATTATCCTTACTTCGATTAATACAAAATTTGCTAACTGTGACATCTAGTATTATTGAGAGAATTCAAAAATTGTTCATAAAATATTTAAACCGCCAAGCATACCCTGAAATCCTCAGCTACGACTGCGCGAGAGCCCATCATAAAATTAACAGTCTCAAGAATAGACGCACAATAAATGACATGATGCTTGTGTACAACATAATTAATAACAATATCGACTGCCCCTCAATACTCAATATCATCTCTCATTTAATATTCCAACTCGCAGAACTAGACATACACACTCGTACATAAAATCAACAGTATAGAGAATAGACGCACAATAAATGACATGATGCTTCTGTACAACATTATTAATAACAATATCGACTGCCCCTCAATACTCAATATCATTTCTCATTTAATATTCCAACTCGCAGAACTAGACATACACACTCGTACATAAAATCAACAGTATCGAGAATAGACGCACAATAAATGACATGATGCTTCTGTACAACATTATTAATAACAATATCGACTGCCCCTCAATACTCAATATCATTTCTCATTTAATATTCCAACTCGCAGAACTAGACATACACACTCGTACATAAAATCAACAGTACTTATTTTATTTTATTTATTTTATTTTATTTATTTATTTATTTACGGCAAATTGCCTTTTATACATAAACAACAATTAGGTACACACATTGAAATACAAATGAAAACTTAAAACAATCATAAACTACTATTACTAAAACAGTAAATATATAAAAAAAATACAATTTGAAATAAAAGATATAGGTATAAAATACAAAAGTCATTAAAATATACAAATAATCATAAACACACTTTGAAAAATATATAGGTATATTTCACACTTTGAAAAATACTCTTACTCGCAGAACTATACATACAAATTTATTCCACCTTTCAACTCATCGTACCAATTATGCACAAAACATGGCAATTCATAGAATGTGCGATACATACAACAAAGAGTTTGACATATTCCACCTCAGTTCTACAACACTTAAATATTCACTAGTTGCATGTAACACATGAGATCCAACTGTCGATAGCGATAGTATGTATAGTTAAAGAATAAGTACCAAACTATAAACCCATAAATCCAAATTATTGAATATTTTAGGATATTTTATTTTCTATACAACACATGTAGGTATGTATGTTTGGAGATTTAAGTATCAAACTATTAAGTCTTCTTACATATTGTGTATATACAACACATGTAGGTATGTATGTCAAGATAGGACAGTATGGAGGTGTCCTTTTTTCTACCCAGAATATGAAAACAGCATGATGGTATGTATGTATGTTTGGAGATTTAAGTATCAAACTATTAAGTCTTCTTAAATATTGTGTATAGGCGACTGCCATACAAATTGTATGAAGCGATGTCGTCGCTAAATTCAATTTTTATAAAAATTGTTAAAAAAAAATTGAGATTTACATCTACAATAGTGTTATTTTTAATAGAAAATTAAATTACCTAGTTGGGACGTTATGGCTTATTTCGATATTTTTTAAATATTTGGAAATATAGGCAGTTAAACTCATAAATTTATAATAAAAAAAATATTTTTCTTAATAAAACTTGTTTGAGAAACCCTGGAATGTTTTTGAAGAAAATTATTTGAGATTTTGCTTTTTTCAATGTTTATACCAATTTTCAGCATTCTAGCTTTTATGGTTTCTGAGATATATGGAAAAATAAACCGAAAATTCAAAAGTTGATAACCCCTTGTTGGAATTAAGGAATTTTGTTGAGGTACCCATGTCTACAATATAATAATATGTAAATTTTTTCTGTTAATGAATATGAAAATTGAAAATAGACGAAGGTCACTATGCGAATGACCTCTTCAAAAATTATGTTATAAAACATTTAAATATTAATCAGAAACTTTGAAATACCAGTTAAACTATATGCTATTCACACTTTCTTCCGTATGTGAGTTACGCTTGATATTACCGCCATCTATTGATGAAACCAACTACACCTCCCAATACGCTTTACAAAACCAGAAAATTGAGATAACCAAATATCTTAAAATAATAAATAATTTGTATTTATGAGTTTATAGTTTGGTACTTATTCTTCAACTATACATACTATCGCTATCGACAGTTGGATCTCATGTGTTACATGCAACTAGTAAAAGTTAATCTATTTATGACTGCTGTGTTTAGCTCAGGGTACAAAATATTTAGTAGCACTAAACAAATTGTTTTGTAGTCACTATAGTTCGGTTAATTTTAACATAACTTTTTTTTCAGTGCTTGAGGACTGGCTCGATAAGTGTTTTATATAGAAGGATCTTTGTGTTTCTCCTAACCAGTTTTGATCTTAGCTGCTTTTGTAGGGCGTAGAAGCATCTATTTGCAGCCATGATTCTTCTTTTTACTTCTTCTCGTGGTCTGTAGAATAGATATTTTAAAATTTTGTTTTTTTTTCCAACGGTGGTGAATTTTTTAGCGGAGTGTTTTCGTCAGCCAAAAACTGAAACGTTCTTTCGCGGTGAGCAAATTCAAATACTTAGTAATGTACCTCTCATCCAGGAGGACACGGCCTCCTCTTACTGTTTTCGACGTTGTGTTGTAGGTATATTTTGCAAAACGGCGAAATTGGATGGGATTGGCCCGGGGGTGATACCGGTAGAAATTGCTTATTTTCTTGTTTCGGAAACTTTTCGTTTTCCAACGAAATGACTATCAGCCGGCATCATCTTTTTATTCTTCTTACATATTCCTCCATTTTCTTCTAACATATTTTTCCGTCTTTTTCATCTTCTAAGACCTCCTCTCCCCTCTCCGCAAACGTAAACCGCACCAGATCATTATTATCTGTTTACGAGCAGACATCTTTTCTAACCTCAAAAAAATGTATTTATTTATTAAGAGAAAAAATCATACATATAATTTTTGTTTCATACATAAGTTGATATATATGTGCAATCACATCATTTCCCATAGAGAAGTTACAAATAATAAAATAGACGTGCTTAGAGATTAAGATAAAAGTATTAAAATATAAAAAACCTTTAAATACCTAGAAATCATATTATGAATAATTTAGTATAATTTTTATTTTACAAGAATGGCGTTTGAAAAAATCTTTCACATAGCATCAATAGTTTGATACCAACTTAGACTCCAAACATACATACAACTGTAATATATTGATGTTGCGCCTTACAGCAGTCAATCTGTATAGCCGTTAGGTATTATACGAGTTTGCACGAATCAGGAGTTCGACATTCTTCGGGAGTTGAGAAATCCATATAAGCAAGTTTCGGGGGTAATGACGTGTTGACACAGTCAAAGTATGCTCGGGCCGAGTGGACTCGTATGAGTCAGATTCATCCGAGTGTACACGGATAGCGGTTTACACACAAACTTTTTTACTCGGATTCAAAATCATAACTGCGACAGCTCTGTTGCTGTAAGGTGTTAGTTTTCATTTAACACACAAGATAATTAATTAAAGAGATAGAAAACCACTACAAGGAAAAAATATAAGCAACGCATAAGTAAATTTTGGACCCGTCAATGGATTTTAAGGCGTAAAAACTGTAAAAAGCAGGGCGCATCTGAAAATTTCCTTCATGAAGTACAAATGGCACTGCCGCGTTCCTTGCGTCTTTATTTTTATAATATTTTAATTTAACGTTCCATAGAATTTCTTCCGCTTCTTATAATTCTAAAAAATAAGCGGTATCGCGATCAGACCACTTTTTTTTTACCACAAGATGACAATTATGTTTGTTGTTGTCTGCCATTTTGTTTCACTACTCGTATACGAGCTAACTCGGAAAAATAGGACGTGGTCCGAGTCTACACGGATCGGACGCCGTCATCCGAGCGGGCTCGGATTACCGGTTGACAAAATTAATACGAGCGGCGTCCGAGTAGGTATCCGAGTGTGGTCGATCCGAGCGCACTCTGTGTCAACGCGGCTTAAGACCGGGGCTGGATTGATCGTTTATTATGCTTTCACGTTGTGGTTCATTTGTATAACTATTATTGTACTTCTATCTTATAAATATAAATGATTGTAGGTATTATTTAAACACTCTATTTATTAAAACATATATAGTATCTAAAAGTACCATATATTAAACATACCATCATGCTGTTTTAATTGTTCTGGGTGACCTCCATACTATACTATCCTGACATACATACTTACACGTTTTATATAGAAAACAAAATAATATGATGTCTATAGTTAAAAGTAAAACCCTTTTTTGATTCTACATGAATTTATTATAAGCTCGTAAATGCCCTAACAAGGGGCGAAATATATCTCATAACATACCATCGAGCTGTATAGATATTCGGGGTAGGAAAGAAGGACTGACCTGTACAAAATATCTTAAAATATTGAACAATTTCGATCCGAGGGATTATAGTTTAGTGTGTATTCTTCAACTATACATAGTACATATATAGCACATATCGCCATCGATATAGGATTATAATACATACAATCGGCATTTCCAGGAGTTCGACATATTCTTACTAAGAGCCCCCACATTTAAACAAATGTATCAGACTTAAAATTTCATCCTCATAATCTTTCTCAACACTAAATATACTGCACACATTTAGGTATGTATACAATATCACACATCATTCACACAATATCTCACCATAATATGTAACCATTCCTAATGTATCTTAATATACTACAATAACTCCAGTGACAAACTGTAATTGGCTTTAATATTTATATATTTAAATCATCTTTATTTTATATAACTTATTATATGCTGTATGTTATTCTCTTGATAAAGAAATAAAGGGTGAAATTCTGACGAGAAATATTTTTTAGATCTAATAATAATGATTTAGAGAGAAAAAAATATTTTTCAATTTTTATTCATTTCAAATCTAAACTTTTGTTGCATAAATTATTTCATTAGAAACCATATCATTGTATAAAGCTTTAAAGTCATATTGTATTCATTTTGAAATTCAGATTTTTTTAACATGTCATGCCAGTAAGGCGAACTTAATTATATCTGCATTTTTTTTATTTCCCTCACAATAGCCAAAGTGCCCATTTTTGGTATGAACAATGTAGACGTCATAGGCCTGAAATAAGCATGATATCCAAATCATTCAATGTTCTTTTTCTTCTGGTGCCCTGTCAGGAACCCTCGATGTTGGCGATCCCTCTCTATCCTGTGGAATAGAGAAGGATATCTGCTCCAGAGTTCTGAAGTCTGTCCATTCCCTGATATTACACAGCCAGGACATCTGACTCCTTCCAGTCCCTCGGCGACCGTCTATCTTGCCCTCTAGTAATAACTGAAAAAATCTGCCAGGAAAAAGACACGTTATTCATTTGTTTAACAAGTTTTTATTTTATATCCGCGCAGAGTTCGCTACATATTGTACAGCAAAATGATGTATTTTTCAAAAAGTAAGCCTTCACATATTGCTTATATACGACTTAGTGCCTGTTTGTTGTCAGAGAGAATGGAAAAAAGTCAAACGTAAAGCCAGCTTAGGAAGATATCTAAATTTATTATGTTGCCGACTTGTTTTACGGGCAAGGCGTAAAAATATATATCACTTTACTGATTAAGCGAACACAGTATTAGCACGTTGTGTTATTATTAGGTACCTATATTATATTATATTATCCTTGAACCGTAAAATATGACCCGAAGAGCTTACACAGTGACATCTGTCAACGTAATTAATTGATACAAGGTAGGTTCGATAAATCCAATAAACGACCCTTTTCTAGGGAGCGGTCCGCCCGAGAGATGGCTCTGCGCCAAAGATTCATGCGACCGTGGTGTGACCAATTTTTGGCTTTCAAAGGTGGCGATAAGTCGTACCTAATGCCCGAAACACATGAAATATGAGGAGGTTCTATATTTAAGGGTATAAGCTAAAGCGCACTTTACACGGACACTATTTTTAACGCGGCCCGGTTTCAACACTTAAAACTGCATGCAAAATAGTGGTTACTTCAAGCATCGCTTTACAGTATTTTACACAGTTTACACAATTATATGTGCAAATGTGTAATATAATATAAATAAATGTATATCGAAAAATTATATAATAAATGTTTAATATAATATAAATGTATATCGAAAGTTTCGACACTTTCCAAATAAACAAAATACATGCCGAGCGAATGTCACACGTAAAAGTCAACGCAAACGGCAGCCATGTTGACTCGTCGGTAACGACGATAGCGAATAATTTTACAGATTTTTGTTTTATCAAAAGGATGAAAATCGCGTTGAAAATAGGACACGTTCAATTTTTTTGCCCATCGCGTTGAAAATCCCGTCGAAAACTTGACTTGAAAAAAGAAATCATACTCCATCATCGACTAACTAACGATTGTTTTTTTAATTTGTGGTATCATTTTGAAATTAATTAAATGAAATAGAACACAACATTGAGTACACCACTACATACATAACTTTTATTCAAATGAATAAAAATTCCTCTACATGTTACGAGAACAAAGTTCCCTTCCTCATGAGGACTTTGTATCATCCTGGTATACTTTGCATACTTATACTTAGGTATACTTTGTATCCTCCTGAGGAAGAGAACTTTGTTCTCGTAACATGTATAGGAATTTTTATTCAATTGAATAAAAGATATAGGTACCTACCTAATTGTAGTGGTGTACACAAAATTGTGATTTATTTATTTATTTATTTATTTTATTTTGGGAAACAAAACAGCTGTTACATGTTTTACATTAATAAAAAAATAACAATCAGGAAAGTAAGCCAATTACATTGTTCCACAGATTAATATACATAATAAAGACAATTCAGTACAAAGTCAAAGACAAAAGTGTGGTGTAAGTGTACAATTGTGATGTGTGTGTATGTGTGTGTGTGTGTGTGTGTATTTTATGAAGCGAGGGTGGGACATGAAGAAAGGTAGGAGAGGAGGAAAGGGTGAGTTGTCATATTAATACAGTATTGGACATACCAAAAATTGTACAATTTGGTACATAAAGTATTCATTATAATATTGATGATAGTTGTTTTTTTAATGAATTTAGGCTATTGTTAAAAATATCTGGCTTATGATTAAGGTTATTGTACATATTGCAGCTGCGGTTAATAAAAGTGTTGTTTGCATAGTTTGTTCTTGAGTATTTAGTGTAAAAGAGGAGGTTCTGGCGGTTTTGTCTGGCGGGGCAGTTGAATGGGATTTGTCCTAAGAGATACGGACTATCTATTTGGTTGTTAAGTAATTTATATAGGAAACATATATCAGTTATACCCCTTCTTTTGTTTCATTTGAGAAATCATACTATTTTGTGCCGGAGAATAATTTTATAATTTTTACTTTTTACGATGTTCGAAACTGTAACTTAAAATTATTTTATCATTAAATAATATTTGAAAGTACATAATATATTTATACTTAATCCATTTCATCATTTAAAACTGGAAGTTTTTTAATAAGTCAATGCTCAAATAAAAATTCTGAATTTAAATTATTAGGACCTGGGGGGCTACTCATGATACATTATTAATACATTCTTAGCTTGCCTTAATCTTAAAAATATATAAATCAGTTTTCTTCTTCTTTCTTCAATGGCACTACAGCCCATATCGAGCCTTGGCCTCCGTCAGTCTTCGCCTCCAGCTTCTTCTATCGTCTGCAGCAACTCTCCAACTGCCCGGCATTTGCAATAGTTGGGAAGCATCCCTTCCAACTTCGTCCTCCCATCGCAGCCGCGGTCTTCCTACCTTTCTTCTTCCACCTGGATCTCCACACAGAACTTTCTTTGGTATTCGCTGTGGTGGCATTCTCTGTACATGTCCGGCCCATCTCAATCTGCTCAATCTGACATGCACAGAGAGCCTGGGAGAATTGTAGATAGCATACAGCTCATTATTATATCTAATCCTCCAGGTGTCACCATCAGGCACAGGTCCTAGGATTCTACGAAGTCCTCGTCTCTCAAACGTGTCCATCATTTCAGCAGATTTGGCTGTAAGTGTCCATGCTTCACATCCATATGTCACAACTGGTTTAATAATTCAGATGGGTCGGTTGCAGAGCGGTTAGCGCTCTGGGCTAGTAATCCAGTGGTCGCGAGTTCGAATCGTACCTCGACCGATTTCGTTCACCTATAGCACAAGCATTTATTTGCTTATTTTAGGGAACGTAGGAAGATGTAGGTATATGTACTTGTTTAACAAGGACATATTCTTTTTTATTCAAAAAAAAATGTTTTATACAGTGTGATTTTTGTTTTCCTATGGACACTTCTAAAATAAATCAGTACTCGATCATAATCCAATATTAATCATTCTCCACATTTAATCATAAAAATTTGTTGATATCTACGTTTAGTATGAAATTGTTATAAATTGTTGTGTAAATTTATAGTAGGTATTATTTAATTAATTTAACCTCAAAGATTGCTCAAGTCTGAAGCTAATCTTAATTTTACTGTAATCTACTTCATGAGTAGCCCTGCTGGGTAAGAGGTATTTATATTCATACCCACTTGTTTTTAGCAGTGCAGTGTGAGGGTTATGAGATACTCGACTCGTTCAGTTGATATGTCTACTAGTCTCCAGGCAACTCGAGACGCGAGCTTAGTATCCCCGCGTAAGGAGGGCCTTATATCTTTTCAGGAATAAATTGTAAGCAGTGCATAATTTTCCGGATGGTTTACCTCTCAGTTCATAAATAATTGAAGATTGATTTACCGAAAACTATTCAGATTTTTTTTGTGGGGATGTAAAGCTGAAATTCGAATTCTCAGCCTGACGGTCTCCAAGCAATGTCATCATTTTTCATTACTCATTTTTCAAGTGGTCGTGTTTTTCTTTTTGAATCGAAAATGACGCTCCCAAAATTTATTGTTATTGTTTTATTATATGCATTCTCTAAATAAAAATTAATAGTTAACCATGAGCCTGCCTTTGAAAAACTTATTAAGTTTTATACATAATATAGATTTTATTCATAATTAAAACAAATAAAACAAAAAATCATAGTGCTCTATATACACAATAACATCACCAAGTAGTATTCACTCACTACATGATCATCATCATCATCATTGGCGCTACAGCCCTGTATGAGCCCTGGCCTCCTACAGAATCCTTCTCGAACCGTCCCTGTCCTCCAACGCTTTCCTCCGGTTTGCTATTTCGATCGCTCTTATGTCGTCTTCTGTATCGTCCAGCCATCTTAGCTTGGGCCTGCCTCTACTTCTTCTGCCCTCTGGATTGGTATTAAGAACCTTTTTGGGGACACGATCATCATTCATCCGGCTGACATGTCCCAACCACTGCAGTCTACGTACTTTTATGATTTGTACAATGTTGGATTCGTTATATAATGCATGTAGTTCGTGATTACATCGCATCCTCCAAAGTCCATTATCATTTACTGGGCCAAAAATCTTTCTCAGGATTTTCCTTTCAAATATCAAGAGGCTGTTTTCGTCTCTTCACTACATGATACCTATTGACAAATCAATGAAACATAATAATTTTGTATATTAAAAAGTTCCTTAGTAGTGGAGAGTAATAATATCGTAGATATTATTGACCAATCAACAAAACTTTCTAGCCTCCTTAAATTATTTTTAATATTGCTTCTCGGGCAACTAACATGTACATGTCAAATATTAATTTAACACGCACCCAATAACAAGTTGCCACATTCTGGAGACTTATAATATTAATCGTTTCACAGACCCAGACTGAAAACACAATTAAAAACTGTGTCTTCATCGGGAATCGATCTTCTTAACTTCTCCATGACATATACATACCATCTGAGTCAGCTCTCTGTGAGTTTTCTGATATGGAAGCTACTCCAAAGCCCCTTCTTATTAGCTCGTTACGAATTTTATCGAGTTTTTGCCTAAAATATAACGTGAAATATAATGGTGACAGGAAAATTATTCGAAAAACAATTATTCGAATGCTCAATTGTACGAAAATCAATTTTACGAATGGCAATTATTCGAATAACATTTTTTCGAAAAACAATTTTCCGAACACACAATTATCAGAATTTACAATTGTTCGAATTTTTATGACGTCATGTTGGTAGTATTGTGAAAGGAATAAACCATAGATTTTTATTACAATATACTAGATGTCGTAGTTAGCAAATTTTGTATGAATCGAAGTGAGGCATTTTTCCGGGGGATTTTTGACGTTGTAGTTTTTACGTAATTGTTTTCGGATTTATTTGTCATAAAAAACACTTTGTTAATTTAGATTTAGAAAAAAGTTATTTAAGATGTGTTGAAATGTAAGGAAAACTGAAATATGTTAATAACCAAAACGTCAAACGCGCGATATTCCATGACTCACTTTTACTACATCTACATAGTATAATGTATTATAAAAATCTATGGAATAAACAACATGGCGATGCACCGCGCTGTCAGATATCCTAGGATGTACACCGATTTTTTAAACCTAAACCTACAAAGCTTTGGTAAAATAGGTTGGTTAGATTTGTTTGTAGTTATAATTGCGACTGGCGTGAGCCAGTTGTATTATATATTAAAAAAGTAACTATAATATTAAAATAAAATAACTATGTAAATTGGTGTGAATACTAGATAAACTGTACATGATGTGTCAAAATCAAAAACTGGTGTACAAACTAGGCTATCCCGCGCTGTCAAACATCAGTTATTAAAAATGTGCAAACATACGTAGGTACCCACAATAATACAAGTAATAATAGTCTTCATCGAATATATTTTACTGGCAACAAATATGTCAAAGGAGGCAACATAATGACACAAAAATATATTAAATTCGGTCAATTGGTTTTCCAACAAATGTTAGTTCGAATAATTTGCTTTCGGATAATTGTCATTCTGATAACTGATTTTCGAAAAATTGTTATTCGTACAATTGCTCATTCGAACAATTGTGTTTCGAAGAATTTTCATGTAATCAAATATAATATAGTGTTACAACCTTGTTTTCTACGCAGCTGTCAGGGGTCACACACAGTTTGAATAACGCACCTAATAAATCCCGCTACCCCAAAGTTTTGTGACAGGTGACCCGACCCCCCCCCCCCTCCCAATGGAGCATTAAACCTATTGAACGCTAGGCGACGCTAGTGTTTGTTGACTTCATGCTCGTAGAGAAACTTCTCACTATGGTAACATTATTAACAAATTAGTATCGAATGTTTCCTGCATATATTATTACCTACTCCACTGTATACATTCCCAAATTCAACCCCGAACGCTTATTTTCAATTCAACATGGCAACCTAAACTGTCACTTAGATACGAATAACACAATTTAAGGTATTTTCTAAAGTATCTATTTTGGTCAATATAGTTTTTTGGCACCAAGGCTTTATAATAAAATAATTATGGATATTGAACAAAACATATCGCATGATGGGAAAAATTCCAAAGACCTCGTTACTCGTTGGCTGAAGCAGATTGGAAGAGAAGGATCTGCCTCGGTACTCTTAGATTTTTTGAGATAGAGGTTTTATGGTCACTTTCACCAACGTCCCCTAACTCTTAGGTGCTACCTAAGAATTCTTATGTAGCACCTAACGTGAATTTTCGTTTCACCACCTACATAAGAGTTACCTAAGACGCTAAGAGCCCCCTATTTCTGGGGAGCCGATTTCCGCCACCTAAACGAATACTTAAGAAACAACTGTCAAAATGACAGTCAGTATATAGCGATTTAGTAGCATAATATTGTCAATTGTGTTTATAATTTTAATTTTTCGTCGATTTACACGCATTTTGAAAATAAAAATGAATAGGATTATAAATGCCGTAATGTTTCAAACTCTCATCGACGGTAAAATTTGGTTGCCGTTTTCTTTCGATTGGCATTTCCTAAAATACACGACAAAATTGCTAAATGATGTCCTCAATACTTATGTATAACATTATTGCATTTTTAGGCATTGAATATACATACATATTATTAGTAATAGCACAAGTAATAGTTACCTACTTATTAATGAGAAAATAACTAAAATTAACTAAACGAAAACTGAATTATTTGGAAATGTTGAACGAAATCACAACGTAATTGACAGAAAGTGACAGTCATAGAAAAAACATGATGCAATATGATGCATTCCAAATACAAATGTTGCCACTGTATAAACAAAAATAATCGTTTTGAATTCCTAGCTAGGGAACAGATGAAATAGACTGGTGAAAAACAAACGATACGTTAGGGGCTACCTAAGCTTAGGTGATACCCAGCTATGTGACAGTTTAGGTAACATTGGTGAAAGTCACCATTAGAGTTATTCATCCTGGTTGTCGATGTTCTAAGTGAATGGAATATGTAAAAAAAAAATAAAACAAATCATATGATAGCAGAGTAGCCATGGCAATTCTAAACTAGTACTGTCTCAGAACAGACTATGTCCAGCGAGGCAGTAAAATTTCCAAATGTGTGGAAAAAAATAAACAAAATAATAATAATTGTAAAATTGTAATTAGGTATAAACTAAGTTGTATTTCGTTCCTTAAAATATTTACTGTTATACTGTTGGAAATATACTATTCATTTATTCATTTCTTCAGGTATTTATTTATTTATTTATTTAATATACAGAGACACCAACAGAACACTGAACAACACAAACAAAAAAAAACATGAAACAAAAAATAGAATCTCCAGTGCTCCAATAACAGGTATCTCCCGCATGGCTATTGTGCATAGTTAGGTATGTACAATCAACGTCTCCTGACCATTCATATTATAAAAAAGACATTACTTTGCACAGTTAAAAGAAAAGTTTAAAATACACATATACATATATGTAGGAAAACAGAAAGAAAACAAATGTTGAACTAATAAAATAAAACATAAAAAAAGAAGGAACAATTGAACCGAGACAAAAAAAAACAAATAGATTTTACCCAGCATATTTTAAAGGATAAAAATAAGCAATTTATCATAGATCAATTACTATGAAATATGAACGTCATTGTATTACTTTACACTAGTACCTATAGTGTGATAAATCGAAAAATTTCTACGCGATATATTTATTTAACTTCGTGTATATAATCATCATCATCATCAGTGGTTCCACAGCCCAGGATGGGACTTGGCCTCCTCAAGGAATCGTCTCCATTACACCCTATCCATGGCCTTTTCTCTCCAATTCCGCACACCGGCTATCTGAAGGTCCTTCACGACTCCATCCATCCATCGTAGTTTTGGCCTTCCCACACCTCTTCTTCCCTCAGGACGTGATGTGAGGATTCTTTTTGGAGTCTGGTCATCTTCCATACGATGCACGTGTCCTAACCAGCGGAGCCACCCTATTTTTATCGTTTGGACGATATTTGGTTCCTTGAATAGGCTCTGTAGTTTGTGGTTGTACCTGATTCTCCACGTGCCTTGATCACAGGGGGGACCGAATTTTTTCTTCGAAGTTTTTTGTACATAATATAAACAAATATAATGCACACTGGTGAGCTTATTGCCATCAGGCAATTTCTTCCAACTAACCAGATTAAAATTACATTATTTATTTATTTAGGACACCAACAGAACATTGAAATACACATACACAAGTTAACACATGATACAAACACATAATGTCTCCAATGCTCCAATGACTGGCGTCTGTCACATAGTTAGTACTAAATATTAATTTATGTAAAAACAATCATCGCTTAAACTTGCATCGCTTTAGTATTTACAGTATGTAAGAGTAATTGATTACATAAAAATAAAAGAAAATTTACTGAGTACAAAATAATAATGTTATCATCACTGCACAGAACGAGCGCACTCAGATATTTAATGAACTTACATACCTGGCAACATTGCACTGGTCATCATAAAACGTAACAGACAATGTTTCGAATTCGGCAAAACAAAATGTTCCCATTTATATATTTATCACTTATGCACATTATGTAATTCATGTACTTATAATATGTATTTTTTATAAATATCTATGTATAGGTATATACCTACTTTAACATGCAACATTTTTATGCATTTACACATATACACACATATACATTATACACATACATATACACACATACTCACATACATACATACATATATACCGACTTCCTGTTTTTTTTAATTATGATGGAGTGTTAATTTATACATTTTAAGACAAGATTAAGACAAGGTACGAATGTATTAAAAACGTGTCATGAGTAGCCCCCTGCGTCGTCTACAGTAGTTCCAATGTTCATAGTAGAATCAAAATTATGACCAAGAAGTATGTAGTTACATTATATGCCTGCCTATGAGTTCTTAGTATAATTTCCGACAAATAACTAGAGAATTTACGTCCGTTGTGGAGGGAGGCGGTTTGCACATATACCAGTCAAGCAAAAAAACACAAATTTGCGCTTTTTGCATCCCACGTTAATCGCTGCTATCTGTACCACAGAATATTTTTATCAGTGTATTTACGTTCAGTATTTGAAATCTACTTCGTGATATTGCAAAAACAATCGATTTGTATTATGGAAAAATAAAAATGTCCTCGATTGTACCACTTACCACTTACAATAAGCATCAAAGTACCATATAACTAGATATTTTTCATAACTCGCCTTACCAATATAAAAACTTACTGTTCAATTTAAAATCAGCCTAGCAAGACACATTTTACACACTTCATTACGTTATTGCACATTTTCACCCACTACACATTCACATCCCAGTATGTTATTATTTATATGAATTGATTTGCCACAAGTAATTGACACTAGGTAGGGATAGTAACTATCTTTAACAATTATAATATATTAAGCTTACTCATTGTAATTTTTTACCTTGTGTTGTTTGTGTGCAGTTTAATTATTTAAATAAAAAAAATAAAAAAAAGTTCAGAGAAAAAAAATATCTGCCGCAGTATGAGTATCCGTTGGTATACCTACATATTACCTAGTGTTGTTTGTGTGCAGTTTAATTATGTAAATAAAAAAAATAAAAAAAAGTTCAGAGAAAAAAAAATCTGCCGCAGTATGAGTATCCGTTGGTATACCTACATATTACCTAGTGTTGTTTGTGTGCAGTTTAATTATGTAAATAAAAAAAATAAAAAAAAGTTCAGAGAAAAAATATCTGCCGCAGTATGAGTAACCGTTGATATACCTACATATTACCTTGTGTTGTTTGTGTGCAGTTTAATTATGTAAATAAAAAAAATAAAAAAAAGTTCAGAGAAAAAAATATCTGCCGCAGTATGAGTATCCGTTGGTATACCTACATATTACCTAGTGTTGTTTGTGTGCAGTTTAATTATGTAAATAAAAAAAAGTTCAGAGAAAAAAAGATCTGCCGCAGTATGAGTATCCGTTGGTATACCTACATATTAACTAGTGTTGTTTGTGTGCAGTTTAATTATTTAAATAAAAAAAAGTTCAGAGAAAAAGAATATCTGCCGCAGTATGAGTATCCGTTCTTCTTCTTCTTTCGTGTCAGCAACGCATTGTTGCGTTGCTGTGGTGGAAGGATTGGCCAGAGAATTTCTGTTACCAGGGGGCACTGCGTGGAGGTATGAGTATCCGTTGATATACCTACATATTACCTAGTGTTGTTTGTGTGCAGTTTAATTATGTTAATAAAAAAAATAAAAAAAAGTTCAGAGAAAAAAATATCTGCCGCAGTATGAGTAACCGTTGATATACCTACATATTACCTAGTGTTGTTTGTGTGCAGTTTAATTATGTAAATAAAAAAAATAAAAAAAAGTTCAGAGAAAAAAAATATCTGCCGCAGTATGAGTATCCGTTGGTTTACCTACATATTACCTTGTGTTGTTTGTGTGCAGTTTAATTATGTAAATAAAAAAAATAAAAAAAAGTTCAGAGAAAAAGAATATCTGCCGCAGTATGAGTATCCGTTGGTATACCTACATATTACCTAGTGTTGTTTGTGTGCAGTTTAATTATGTAAATAAAAAAAATAAAAAAAAGTTCAGAGACAAAAAATATCTGCCGCTATACGAGTATCCGATGGTATACTTACATAATATATCAATTTTATTTCTGTATTTAATAATATTGTATAACGAAAGAGTTCGGTATTGGAATTTTCATACTGAAGTATATATTATTCTCCCCGAATTTGGTTAGCCAGAGAGAGCCGCAGAAATGGTTTGTATTTGCACAGAGAGGAAGAGTAAGAGAGTGGGACAAAACTCTACATAAAATTGACATTCTGAAAACGGGTAGAAAATAAAGTCACACAATAAAATATATCATCGGGAGAATTTCACCATACGCATAAAGAATAAATTTTGTTTAACGAAATTAATTTGGCGTCATTTCCTTACAAAATGCTTGTATAATTATTTTGTTCGGGAATTTTACAAGGTTTTTTAGGAAAATTAAACATTGTATGAAACGGTGTTTTTCGCAAATGCGGTTTACATGAGAGATATATTTTTTATATTCAACATATTGAGTGCGCGACTTTTTATATATCGATATAAAATTTTAATTTTAATTTTAATTTTAAAAAATTGTTTTATCATACGTACGTTTCATGTTGAGATAGTTAATAGATGTTTAATGTAATAGGGCATTTTTATTTCTTACAGTTACAAGAACAGTTTAACAAAAACATACATAAATAATCAAAAACATACCGTACAAGTTAAAATCATAATGAAAACTACGTTTAACTTTAGTTCTAAGTACCTACGTTTAAGTTCATTAAAAACTAAAAGGGCACCTATCTACAATTTTTTTTTATTTTTACTGTTAAAAAATTATAAAATCTTTTAAAAATCTATGGAAATTTACGTTAAATATATTATCTGTTAATCCATTCAACAAAATTGAAATTCTTATGAATAAAAGTATTGCCTCAGAGCAGTCCCGTCTAGTAAGGCAGCACTAACTAGACGGGACTGTTCTGTCTGTTCTTTATGCACTCTTTAAGCACATTTACGACTTATTTCTCAACGGCACATAGTTATGGAGTTATTAAAATAAAATGCTGTTAAAAGGGATAATTGGTTACAGGAAAAATGCTATCAACGCCTTTGTCATTAGATGTTAGGAATAAGTTTATTATGTATTCGAATTTGATTACATTTTTTAAAATAATTAAATTTCTCGAAATATTATTTACGTAGCTGTACGACACCTGCATCTCAATGTTAATACATAAGTTTGTAAAAAAAATACTGTTTGACTCCCGACAGGGAAAAAAGTCCAATGTTTGCGTATAATGCATTTAAAAAAATACTCGATCTACTAATTATCATTTGTGTTGAAAATTTTCGCGTTGAATGAACTGTGATGTATTCTAAGGTCTAGTCTAGTGCATAGTTAGGGATACCTGTGGGGGGAAAGATACGCGCTGCGATTTCTGAGAGGAACAAGACGACGATCCATCTGCTAATATATTTTTTTATAACATGTCTACGTAGGGGACACCAGCTATTAGGATTTGGGTCCATTTTGCTCTTCCGAAGAAGAGCACTACGTAGCGTTGGAAGGGGTTTGCAATCTAGAAAAGAGTTTATTAATTCGGATTCTAAAAAGACCCGGGTTGTAAGAAGGCGGAAACACAGAATTCGGAAGATCGTTCCACAGTCGGGCTGCTGTATTTATAAAGGAGTTCGAGAAGCGACTTGTTCGTATATGTTGAAGGTCCACTGTGAATGGGTGCTGCGATTGAGTGAAGCGAGTGACTCTGTTTCGAGTGGGTGGAGGAGGGACCAAAGATGCAAGTTCTTCTGAGCAATTCCCGTGGTAGTATCTATAGAATAAACTTAAAATACCGACTCTGCGTCTGTCTTCTAGTGATTGCAATCCATCAGTCAGTGATGGATCATCAATCAGACGTATAGCACGCCTTTGGACAGTGTTATGTCCACAGATGCAGGAATATGATACAGATGACCTAAAAGATAGTTAATAAAGCGATATCTCTCAAAGCCTATCGGAGTATCAAAGTCAAAAGTCCGGACTTGTTAAATAAGAAAGTACTGAATGTGAATATTTTAATATAAGCCAATTAACATATTTCTTATTCGAAATTTCCTATGGCAAGTCAAAACTTGGAAATAGATGTGAATTATTTTCGGATATAGGCGGAGGAGGTAACAAATTAAAATTTGTAGCAACAAAACAACCTTAAATATTCAAAAGTGATGGTACATTTTCGTAGAAGTTTTTTTGTTATTGTTTCAAGAGAAGATTAAAAAATAAACGTACCAACCTGAATATTTCAACCTATCATGGATTGAGCGGTAACTTTGTAACTATAAACAACAATTATTTCTAAGAAACTAAAACCTTCAAACAAGTCGGTACTCCTTACTTGAAAACTACGTTGAGAGTCCAGGTGCAAAAGATGAAAAATAAATGTAACCTAACATTTTTCATTACAGAGATATATCTGTTACTTTCAAAGTAATGTGTATAAACAAATCATTAGTCAGTATCTACATATTTTAAAAATCCTTCAAATATGTGTCTACTTCTATCTTATGGAATAATATAAGTAAAATGCCAGATAGAAAGATTCAGTGTGGCTAAGAATGTAGGTAGTTATACACACCATTCATCTTTATTTTATCAGAAGTATTATGAATTCAGTAGTCAGTAGTATTCATGTGTTCATGCTTTGTAATTACTTTATTTTATTTGAGTATTTTTTTTTATTTATTCTTTGGTACTAAATACTTCTTCTTCTTCTTCGTCAGCCATCTCTCCACTGCTGGATGTAGGCCTCCTCCAATGAACTCCATCTCTCTCGGTCCTGTGCTTTCCCCAGTCTGCTTATTGATTTTCTTTTCCCAGTTTTATTTTGTGCCCCAGGTATATGTAGTCTTCAAGACTAAATACTATTGTAACTAAAATAGGAACGTTCTAAAATTGTAGATTTTAGATTTACGGACTTATTTCAGCGGTATAAAATATCAACTTGAACTAAATGGAATATGAACGTACTTATATTGGTCGGAAGGTTCTTAAAAAGTTACTGAATCAGACGTATTATGAATAATTATGAAAATTATGAAATTTTCATTATTTTCATAATTATTCAAAATACGTCTAATTCAGGAACTTTTTAAGAACGCTCCGGCCAATAGAGGTACGTTCCTATTCCATTTAATCCAAATTTATATTTTATAACGCTGAAATGAGACAGTAAATCTGAAATCTACAATTTTAGAACATTCCTATTTTAGTTACAATAGTTACTGAATAGGGGGTAATGTATGTACTTTCGTGATTAATTTACCTTTCTTATGTGTTTTCATTTTTTATATTATCTGCTAACGTTGATATGTATAGATTTTATGAATGTTTATAAATTGTATTTATTTGGTTAAGTTTATTCTGTGTCATCTAATATTTTGTTTTGTAAAGGGCTTTAAGCCGTGAATGTCTCAATAAATAAATAAATAAATAAAAACATACTAAGGGATTTTAAAGAGAAACACTAACTTACAAACAAATGAATTTTATAAAAAATAGGATTTAGTAAATATGTTCAAAAGACCTTAAACTTCAATAAGACTTCAATTTTGCAAATTAAGTTGAAATATGTTATTATAAATAAAAATAATTCGTAATAAAATTAAAAATTAGCTTAAAGAATCATTTTTAGATTGAGTAACAGCCTATAAACTGAGTAAATATAAAGAAATTATATCAAAATACTTGCCGATATTATACTTATACCAAAGATTCTTTTACAATTAATGTTCAATTTTAAAGATAAAATAATTGTAATGGTGAGATAGAGGCCCGATATTACAGTCGGCCCTCAACTCATTGAGTTTGCTAAACTCAAGATTAATGTTAAGGGGAGATTGAATCCATTTCCGTATTACAGTGCAATATGACATGTCAGTTACTAAATCTTCAATTATAGACATATTTTACATTTTCTGTGGTTATTATCTGTCAAATTTTAAATAACATCAAATAATACGAACTACAAAACGGAACGCTACGACTTGAAATACTATTGTTTTACTATCCAACATGGTAAATTTAATGTTTTTTTTACCAAAATAATGCTTTTAAATGCCCATGTTCGTTTCAATATGGCTGTCAGTTTGTTTTGTTGTGTGGCGCCACCGTCAATACAACTAGTGATAGAACACTGAAACCACACGCGTTGCCTAGCAACGAGTCGAGAAATGACAGTTGACTCACCGTTAAGTACTTAATCCGCTAGAAACGTTGAGTTAAATATTTGTCATTTTAGTGACGTATTTGAGGGAAGATTAAGCCTAACCGGACACTGTAATACGCTTTGTTTTTGTAAAACTTGAGTTTAGCTCTTAAACTGAGACTGTATGTAATACTGGCCCTATATTTGCTAAGAAAAACCTATAAAGCAAGTTCGAAATTCAATTTCACGAATCACGTTCAAATTCCAGGTGGATAGATTTTAATGTCGGTCAATTAACATAAAAATAATGCAACATATTTAAATTTGATTTACGATGTTTGTAATAAAACATGAAAATGATTGCCACGTGCGTCTGGTTGGCGTATAATAAAATGGTTTGATCGTTTTTACGATAAGCTGTAGTTTGTTTAGAATAGGTGCGTCATAAGAATACCATGCCTACTTATAATACATTAAATCTGCGTCAAAAATAGGTAGGTACTCTTTGATTCTATATTTTGTTTGTAGATGGCAACTTTAAATCACAAATGATGAACAGAAGCATAAGCTCGAAGAACAGTAGCATAAGCTACAAAAACAAAAAGCAATGTCCCACCTGGTCTAAAATATGGGTCACCATAACTGCCTGCTTAGTTATCAGCTAAAATTTAACATCATCTCAATTGACTGGTATATTAAGATCTTTCACAATTACACGCATAGATAGAGTTCGCAAGGAGTACGTCAGAGGACCCTTTAAGGTAACCCCGATAGAAGAAAAAATAAAAGAGGGCAGATAACGATGGTAAGGCCATTCCATGCGAAGGGAGGACACTTACTCTGTGTAACTGTGCTCGGTATCCCCTGAAAACGATCGATGAATAAGAGACCTTATGTATCTGCACAATATTCTAAATTATCTAAAATAAATCGAAGAGTTCCTACGCGATTTACCAGAAATAATGATCTCTTCAGTATTCCGGCAGTACGTAATAATTACACAAAAAAATTGTTTATCACAAGAGCTTGCTCCAAATTTAATATACACTATGGAAATATTGGCATTTTTTTAATATTCAGGGGCATTTATGCGATGTTTACAAAGCAATTTAACGATGTAATAAACTTACTTCTAATGTATGTTTGTATGTCAATATGTAATTATTATGATAAATCGTTATGGCAAAATCGAGTTCATCATGGTGGCATGTAGTAATATTGTTAATCTTCCCTTTTAATCCTCTCCTAGATCCTTTTGATTCAGATACACCATCATTCACATGTTTTTGTTAACTTTGTATTATTAGTGTTACATATTCTGGTCCTTATGTGGGTAATTTTCTTATTTAATGTATTTTTGTAATTGTGACTTTTTGTAACCATAAATAAATAAATAAAACCACGAAGAAGAGGTAGACCGCCGGCGACATGGTGATGGAGTATCGAGAGGGAGCTGACGGCACAAGGTGTCTCACAGGAGACGACCCAGAGTCGCAGATCGTGGCGACTGATGACTAGGAGGCCGACCTCGGATGAGCTGGAATAGAGGAGCAGGAAATGATGATGATTAAGAATTTTTATAGTTAAGTGCGTGTGGACTGAGATCTCTGAGGTTTAAGGTACTTTCATATAAATACCGAACCGCGGCCCAATTCCGTTTAGTCAAGTATTGAATTTTGACTCCTGAAGGGAATGCAGATAAAATGGATACCAGAATAGCTTTCTATTGTGACGTTAAATGCATTACATAGTTAGTTACCTAGATCAGGGTGGTATTGGTCTTGCAAACCCGAACTTGGTCGTGATCTTGTATTCCCAGTCTTGTATTTTGTCTTGCAAGTCTTGCAGGCCTTCTAACTTTAACACAAAAAAAAATTATTTTTTGTTTAAATGCAGAAATTATAATTCAATTTGACAAAAGACGCTAATTTGTAGTAATATGTCGGTAGAACGTAGTTAAGACATATAGGTACGCAGTTTTAACAAAGAATAAATAAATTTATAAAATCTTGCTAGACCGCGAGACTCTTGCATTTAGTCTTGCAAGACTCTTGGTCTTGCATAGCCTTGTCTTGTTCATGGTCTTGGTCTAGCAAGACCAAGATAGCAAGACTTGCAAGACTTTTGCTCATCACTAGATTCAATATACTGATGAAAACTAATGGATTAATTAGGAGCTACCTTAGATTTAGTGATTCCTTATGTAGGTGACACTGTTTGGTCGGATATTGGACACAATTTGTTCAGCAGTAAATTAAACACCACGGATAAACACGACTTCATCACCAGCTACGAAAAACATTATGTGCCATGTCCAAATAAAACCAACGAATCATTGCTTCATGTCTGTCTTTTTTTTGTTAAAAAGAAAAATCACAGTTATCAAAATCTTTCCTAAAAATCGTTAGTTAAATTGTAATGTGTCATTTGAGGGGTTTTCAGTAAACAAAGTGTCTGTTAATGTAAAGCGTTATTTCTATAAAATAGCTTGCAGACTGCTATTTTTATTTCTTCCCGATGTAAGGACTCGAACTTCTTTTACGTGGATAATTCCTGATAATTGGACCACGCAATTCCTCACTGGACACGGAACATTCAAGAGTTTATCTTTTTCGTTTTTACTTATCCAATTTGTTCTCATGTCAGCTTTGTGATCATATCCTATAGTAATGCCTAGCTTCTCCGTGTCCGACGAGAACTTTATGACGATGTCCGAGAGAATTTCTTCGAACCAATTGGACATGCGGACCTTGTTGCCACGAAGAGAAAAATAAGGGCTTTCAAGATTTTTGTCAAAAATACGGTTCACTCCTATCTTCACTTTCAGAGAACGGTTAAGTGCAGTGTCTGCGAGGTTTTAGAGTTCTCCGCACTCTTCTTTTTATATTCTTTATGAGTTTTTCAAGGGGCTGTATAAGTCTTCATAAGCAGAACAACCGATGGTGGGGTAAGAACAGTTTTCCGTAGTTAATATAATAATATCACTCTTTATACTATAACCGGCGTTTTAAAATAGCAATTTACAAACATTTTAAAGGCTTTTATCTTCGAAAGCCACCACTGTTCAGGGTTCATTATATATTATTATCTTATCGTTGTTACCTTCTGTGGTGTCATTTAACAGAAAAAAATTATCCTCTATACCTACCATAACAAATGCCTGGCCTATACCAAATGACGTAAGTCTAACAGTCTTACTATAAGTATAAGCTATTCAAGCACCAGTTTATAGAAAATACTGCAAGCTCAAGAAGCGCGCAGTGCCAAGAAAACAATACCAATCATTTTGAACATGCAATTCGTCATATTATATGTAATCAGACCAATGTCGTCAGATGATCGATGAAACGAAAAATACTGCATAATTGAACTAACTGCCTTGACATTATTTTGTTCATTGATTTATAGTACAAACCTCTTATCGGGACATTTTCAGTTACACAATTTCATAATGATACCGATTAAAATATAAACAAACAATTTTAAAAGAAACTATGATAGTTTATTGACCTTTTTTCAAACCGTTATATTTGGACGTGTATAATTTAATAATATCAAAACATATACACGTCCTTAAAAAATATTATATATGTGACATGGCCTTTGAATGGATGGACTTGTATTATGAACAATTTAAAAATAGTCAAATCGGTCCAGCCGTTTTTAAGTGATGCAATTTTTAACTATCAGCATTTCATGTTTATTTAAAATATTTATATATATTAAGAATTGGGGTAGATCCAGAAGAAGGAATTTGTGGGACCACTCAGCCAGAATGGACAGTGATAGACTTGCGTATATAGCAGCAAATAAAAACCTTGGTCGCCATCTACCCGGAATATCACAAAAGAGATGGAAAGATAATTAAACTTCGTCATATCAGGATGCATAGTTTTTGAATCACAGACCAACGGGTCTACTTAACGAAGAAGAATGTTTCAAATGTTTTTCTGGCACTGTTTACATATTTTCGATATAAACTATTCTTGTGTTTATTTTTATTTGTTGACGATTCGCACAACACGATACAGAGTCGAATAACAAGATGTACCTATATAGGTACAAGTTTTGTCTCCGAGACAATTTGAAAATATTCAATGCAAACATTACCGAACCAGCCCAAGCAAATACCCCGTGAAATGTTTCATTTATTTAGTCATGTGAAAATTGAGATAAATCCCTCAGACGTGGGCCTTTATAAACTTACAGAGACCGAAGAATAAAAATAATATTGTGATTTTTATGTGTGATCTCTGTTTTCGTTCAATGCCTACGCGACGATAAAACACACACGACTCACATTATTAAAAACGAGTAGGCTGTGGTTAAAACAAAACTCTCAGCCATATCAGGAAGTAAACTATAAAAGTAAGAAAATAAAAACAGTATTATCATCATAATAATAAAACCTTTTAGCTGTGAGGCACCGGCTTAGAATAGTGCTTCCTATTATTGTTTTCGAGTGTCCCGTAAGAACCGCGTAATCGAAAATACAACAGGCAACAATAACATCTGACATAGTTCAGCAATGAGGTTCACCACCCATTCTGAATATAGTGCCTTTTTAGGTGAGACGAGACTGGTGTGTGGGTATACACAGATATGTTGTGCTCCCTTTTATAAGGCAATGCACACCCGCACACCCATCGCTGGTTACCCCACATTGTGGGAAATGCCGTGTTGGTATGAATGAATGAATGAATAAATGAATGAATAAATGAATAATAAAACCTTTTTATTATTCTATTTCTTTTACAATATCATTTTAAAAGCTTATAAAAGTATTTTATTTTGTAGTGAGTTAAATTATAGTTTAAAGATATTATAGTTTTTTTAAAAGTCTCAATCCTTCGGATTGGTTTGCAGAAGAAGTCTCGCATCATCTCGCTTTCCACTTCTCTCTATCATCTGCAGCCCTCTTCAGCTCAACATAATTATGTGGCGCAGTTCATATCCTCGCAAACCTGGGCCAAATACTCCCGTCGGGGGCGCCCCCTCAACCATTCCCTCCATAAGGTCATGTAGGAGACCTTCGTGGCGCAAGATGTGACCAATCCAGCGAGCACGTCTCTCGGAGATGGTTTTGAGTAGGTGCCTCCCTTCTTCAACTCTGTTGAGAACCTCGGCATTCGTGATGTGGTCCCTCCAGGAAATTCCCAGTATTCTTCTGTGACTCCATATCTCGAAAGCCTCTAGTCTATTTCTGTCCCTTTCGGTAAGATACCATGTCTCACAGTCATACATCAGTATGCTCCACACATATGTTTTTGTAAGTCTCTTACGGAGCTTCAAGTCGAAGTTGTTTGACTCAAGGATCTTCGACTTCTTGATGAAAGCCAGCCTTGCCTGGTGTATTCGGCTGTCAGCTTCTTTCCTTGTTCTCCCATCCCAAGAGATCCTACTTCCGAAGTACACGAACTCTTTTGTGTTTTTCGGTGTTTTCAGTCTTTCTTAATTTGATGTTCCACACGGCCTACAGTCATAACTTTAATCTTATTTTTGTTAATTTTTATATTATAATCCTTGTTAAAGACATATTATACTAAGTATTTGAAATTATTTCAAGTTTATTTTAATTATAAGTATATTTTTTTTTCTTTTATGAAATGGATCCCTCTTGGATGAAGACCTACTCCAACATGAAAGTGATGATTAATATTGTTCGTGTATAATTTTTTAATAAGAAAATTAACTCGATAATATGAATCTTTTAGTTTTCCCTCCTGACATTTTTATTTTAATTTATTTTATATTACTTCTCGGGCAACTAACAGGTGCTACATATTTCAAATATGAATTTAACATGCACCCAATATCAATTTGCCACATTCTGGTGACTAACGACATAAATCGTCGCAGAGATCCAGACTGAAAACACAATTAAAAACCGCGCCTCCACCGGGAATCGAACCCAGGACCTTTAGATCAGCAGTCAGATACCTACTCAGATATGTCAGATACTTCGGTGCATACTACTTGTAACAATATTCTAAATAACCTACATAGGCATTGTACTCTGTATACTGTATATACTGACTAGTGAACACAATACTGACTGGTCGGTCAGTATTGGCTTGTTTTTGTTGCGGATGCAGATGGCTTAATAGTTAATACTCTTCCTACTTACCTACTCCTTATACCTACTCTTCCTAACTCTTTTCTTTTTTATATTTTAATATTATATGCAGATAACTGTGTTAAAAATATATTTTTGCAATTGTTAAATAATTTACATACTTAGTTTTAACTATTTAAAAGAACCTTTAAAAGGTTTATAACCTGTTACATATAATTATACCTATTGTAATTACATATTGTAAACTGTTGGTTCTATAAAATGAATATAATAAAAAATAAATAAAACTGAGCCACTAAGGCCGACATATTCATTTAATTCAATTTATTCATTGTATGAGGGCATACTCATTCTTTTAAAAAGATCATCTAAATTAGCTCGACAGACCCTGGTGAGCCTAGGCTATATCCAGCAGTGTCTTTTATTACTGCCTTTTGAAGGATCATTTTGTGAAATAAGAGTCACTTCTATGAATTGCGTAACGATTTCCACGAATAGAAGCCGTAATATTCTCGTCGAGAAAACGATAAATGTAATTGAAAGTTATGACCCTCAAAACAAACTTAAAACTATTGAACAAAAAAAGAACACTCCCTCTATGATTTTATGTACATTTGACACGAACTGTAGCATGCTGTATAATATAGACTAGCTGCTTTACATATTAGGTATAGAAAGTACCCATATAGGTAAAATTCGTGTGTTTCACCAATTATTCCTAATGTACACAGAAATATACAAATGTATGTTAAAGTTGCAAGAATTACCTACGTGATACATTGCGTGACGAATAAATATATTTTTTTTTATTTCTGCATTGTTTATTCGTCTTTTTCGCTCTTCGAAATATGTATAAATGAAGTCATCAGGAGTGAATGCAATAATTGGTATTAATAAGAACGTTGGTATTAATATTAAAAATTTCACTATCCATTGAAAGTGCCTTTTTTACTTTAAATATATTTAAAACCAACTATGTTTACATAAAATTTTTGAAAACTATAGTAAAGTACACCCACGTACCTCAAAGAGAAATTCGCCCACTTATCATCACATGGCCTTAACTTACGGTCCCAACATAATAGCACACTTACATACAATACCATTACACCACACCTCTACTTATACTTACTTACGGTCCCAACATAATAGCACACTTACATACAATACCAATACACCACACCTCTACTTATACTTACTTACGGTCCCAACATAATAGCACACTTACATACAATACCAATACACCACACCTCTACTTATACTTACTTACGGTCCCAACATAATAGCACACTTACATACAATACCAATACACCACACCTCTACTTATACTTACTTACGGTCCCAACATAATAGCACACTTACATACAATACCAATACACCACACCTCTACTTATACTTACTTACGGTCCCAACATAATAGCACACTTACATACAATACCAATACACCACACCTCTACTTATACTTACTCGTTCACAGTTCATGCAGCTCGGATGTGGAATCTATCCAGCAGCTGGAGAGTATCAGAGATGCCACTAGATTGATACCATTCAAAAAGCGTCTCAAGTCACACTTTCTATCCACATAAACACAAATTAACGTCTTTTTCCCTTTATCCCTCTTCCTTTCTCCTCTCCTATCCTCCATCCAATAAGCATAGTGTATCTATCTGATGTTTTTTTTTATTCTGATTTTTGTTCTTATTTATACATATATTATTTTTTTGTTTTTTATATTTATTTTCTATTTTTAATTTTTTTATATATATATTTATATTTTTTTTTCTATTTTTCTATTTGTATTTTTAACTGATAATGATATTCTTAACCTGTAAACTGATTGTATTTACCATGGTGGTTGACTGGTAGAGATTGCCTGCGGGCAATAAGTCCGCCACGTTGTTTCATTCAATAAAAGTATTTTATAATTATCATTATTATTATTATTAAAGTATTGATATCTTATTTTATATACCTATGCATAAATTTTGAGAGATATCCTCATAATGTCATTAGAATCTCAACAAAAGCATATTATTGGTAGTACAACAAGGGTGTTCAATATAGTTTTTTCGTAGATGTCTCTAAGGTTGATTTCTTTTTTTTTTTTTTTTTAAATGAATATGTCCTTGTTAAACAAGTACATATACATCTTCCTACGTTCCCTAAAATAAGCAAATAAATGCTTGTGCTATAGGTGAACGAAATTGGTCGAGGCAGGATTCGAACTCGCGACCACTGGATTACTAGCCTAGCGCGCTAACCGCTCTGCCACCGACCCATCTGATCATAATATTTATTGTTTATTGTCTTTGATCATAATATTTGTTGTTTACCTATTTATTGTAAGTAAATAAAATCTTTTCAGTGGTTTGCTACAGTAAAAACTTACCTCCAAAACAGAAATATATAGGATTGCATTCTGGTTTGAAAACCAGATATTTTAAACATCGAAATATTGATATAATATGTATACTCAAATAACTGTTATAGAAGTGACTAGTAATTTTACCAAATATTATTTACTGAATAAGATTTTAACCACCATTATAAGAAAAATATTCTGTTGATGAAGACAATATTACAGAAATATAAAAAAAAAATGCTACGAGGCACCGACTTAGAATAGTACTTTCACTTTTCTATTATCATCGTTTTCGTGTGTCCCATGAGTGCCAAATAACATCTCACATAGTTCAGCAATGAGGTTTACTTCCCATTCCGAATAAATTGCCTTTCTAGGTGAGACGTGACTGGTGTGTGGGAATACACACATGTGACATGCTTTCTTTTATAAGGCAATACACGCCCGCACACCTTGATGGCTACCCTACATTGTTTAAAAATATGAAAATTAAATTGATATTTTATTTCAAAAATTAAAGTAGTTTTTTGTTTAGTTTTAAACTTTCATTCGAACACCTGATTTTCAAATAAAAACTTTTAAATTATCCCTTTGTATCTTCCACTTTCTTTGCAAGACTAGAGAAAACAATTCAATTATTAAGCATGTTACTATCTCGCCTCCCGAAAAAAAAACGGTAATCAAATTCTTCAAGCAGTCGTCGCAGGACTAAAGTTTTCCATATGCCGCAAAAGTGGTTTTGCGGCCTCCGAGAAACTCCATGGTTCAAAGAAGTTTCAATGGACAAGTTTAAGGCACTCTCTCTCTTTCCATCTATTTGGTCACACTCGAATCGAACCTTTGTTATTCGAGACCGAATTAATTCTGGACGAGGCGAAACTTTCTTCGGACTCAATTGGGGATTATTAAATTTTTGCCTTTTTGACGAGATGATGAGGAAAGTTTTCCCCGAAGTGGAGCAGTCTTCAAAGAGACTGCTTCGGCAAACAACGTGGGACCCAAGATTGAGCCTTGGCAAACACCGAATTCATAAAATGACCTATCGGTGATACGTGAAAATATTCATTTTGAAGATATTTTTGGGTTTACGAAAGCGAAATCAAGCTAAATTTAGTTTAATTAATACACTGGAAAAAAATTAAACTAGAATTCTAAATTTCATTTGGATCAATTATTCTCTCAGATCACCTAACGAAATAAATCGATATTGATAATTTAATACTTTTATATATCATTTAAATGGCGCCAAATGTGGGGCAACTTATACGTACAAACAATTACTTGCAAATGAAAAATAAACTCATGATGTATCGGTGTGCACATTAGGAACATATAAATTGATAAAATTATGCTGACAAGTAATTTAAAATTTGTTGAATAATATGGTGATGATATGGTTATGATGACGATATGGTTATATGGTTAGGTGTGCAGGCGTCCTGGGTTCGATCCCCAACAAAGTAGGAATTAATTGATATTGATAACTCACACAAATATTGCTATTCTGGGTTTAAAACACTGATTAATTGAAAAAAATTGGATTGGATTAATGTACCTAATAGTTTATACTTCGTAATTTTATTTATTTCATTCTTAAAACGTGATTAAATAGCTCGTGGCTAAATTTAATAGATTTTTATTCTCCACACTATGGAATAGGGGAAAGTCACGATTTCACAATTTTTCAGAGTATTTTTTGACATCAATTTCTCAACGGGTAACATGTAGAGAGTGCACACTGTGAGTTTCGTCATGATGTGTTTGTATGTATGGCGTACGGCGTACGGAAAATCCTTTTTGTGTCCTCTCTACAGCCCAAACTATAAGTCCGATCAACTTCATATTAACATCATAATGTGTAAAGTGCATAGACCTAGAGCTGATAAGTTTTCCATAAACAACTTTTTTCTCAATGTTTATTTATGATTTCATCTATTAAAACTGGAAAAATGCTCTCACGACCTGGAAATGAGAGATATTTTTATTTGGTTTCAACTATTTATACAAAACCAAGAATCTTCATAAAATTGTATTCAAAGTTGGTCAATGTTAAAAGAAAAATATTCAACGGTTTGAAAAATTAAATTTTATCCTAATGGATTTTTGTATGAAACTTATATGTAACAAGATATTTTTTTTATGTTTGGCAATGTTCAGTTCTTTGATTTCATATTGATATAAGAATATTAATAGCTTGAACTTAGAACTGATTAGCTTTTCATAGATATCATAAAATTTCTTCATATGATATCAAGTGTCACAATTTCAAAATGCTCTAACGCTCTTTAAAACAAAATTTATATGCTTTTATTTAAATATTTCATACAACATAAGCATTATTTACCATACTGCATTAATAGTTTGTCTATCTTAATATAAAAATATACTATCGTTAGAAAATTTATATTCCTGGTAGTAAAATTTAGAATCAATAAAACGTTTCATACAACATAAGCATTCTTTATCATATTGAGATTGTCAACATTTCAAGAAGAAAAAATGAACGCTCACTATGGTGTGGAGAGTTTAGTGTTGGCCACAACCCACTCGTTTTTTTTAATTTGAGGATACTTGTCATTAAACAAATCCGGTAAGGTAATAGCTGAGGCGATAGTTATTAAAACGAGTGGGTTGTGGCCAACGCTTTACTCCTCACTACCAAATCACTCCAAAAATTATTCAAATTTTGTATCGAATATTTTCAGCCATTTCATTGAATGAGTTTGTTTAAATATTTTTTATTTAAATATTTTATTATGAAAACTTGATAATTCTTAAATGCATCATTATAAGAAAGCGATATGCCTTTTTAACAATTTGAAAATAAAATTATCAAATTAAAAGTTTTCTAAGCTTGCGATCACTGGAATATTTGACAGTTAAATAAAATTGAGAAACACTGATCAGATTTCCTTCGAAATCTAATGGGATCTAAGCTAGTATTAGATATACATATTTTCAAAAATTTAAAAAGAATCATATGAGTACTTTATTCTGTAATCGATAAAGTAGAATAAACACACCGTACATAGTAAATAACACATAGTACACAGTACACACACAGACTGATATATTGTGATGAAACTTTCAGAATACAATCTCAGCATGATTTATTTATTTTATTTATTCAATATTGCTACTCGGGCAACTAACAGGTAATATGTCAAATATTAACTTAACACGCACCAATAACAAGTTGCCACATTCCGGATACTTGCGATATTATTCGTCTCACAGATCCAGACTGAAAACACAAGTAAAAACTGTGTCTCCACCGGGAATCGAACCCAGGACCTTTGGATCAGCATTCAGATACCCAACCAACTGAGCCACGAAGGCCGACACTCTTTGATATTCGTTGATAATCGTCGATGATACTCGTTGATAATTTGCAATAAAAAAAACTTAAATATTGAAAATGCATAGCACTCTACTATCGTCCCTGTGATTAACAGTCGTATCTGACATTTTTGGCAAAATGGAGTATACAAATACAAATATTTATTTATTTATTTATTTATAAACCGCATAAAATGCCTTTTACATACATAAAAAAACAATTAGGTATACACTTGGCAAACAAAAAAAAACTTGAACCTAAACAATAAGACAAAAAATAAAAAATAATAAAAAAATAGATGTAAGCAAACATAAAAAAAAGATATACAAAAGGATCCAAAAAAAAAAACAAAACAGTAAATTCAAAAATAAAAAACATTAAATTAAAAAATTAAAAAAATCAATAACGTATGCAAACATGAAAAAATGATGTATGTATAGACTCAAAATCAACATTAAATAAAAAAAAGTATTATTAATAGAAAAAAACAGCATTGTCATGTAAATTATAAATAAGCAAAAAAGATATACAAAAAAAAAACAAACATTTAACAATCGAAAATACACAAATCCGTACTGAAATATCACAGGTTGTTGTTATTTATATGTTGTATACATGTTCTCACTAAAGGTCTCGACTGTATCATCTCCCGTTAACTTGGAATAGCTTAGTGATTTGTTGTCTACCAATTTCTGAAAATAAAATATCACTAATAGACCTATGTGCAAATACAATTCTAATATATATAAGAATGTGATTCATATATATAAGAAAACAAAAAAAAAATACTAAAATATATTTACACCGTGTCACTGCACCGTGTGCTGGGAGAGATGAAAATATGCACGGGCAAAACACTAAAAACGCTCTCCTGAACAATTTGTATTTTTCAGATACGACTGTTAGTCAGGAGAGGGACGATATATCCCCATGGGGTAGTGATGAGTAAAAATGAGAAGAGTTTTTTTTTTTTCGTAAAAACAATAAAGTTTCGAGTTTTTCCGTGACAGTTTCAAGCGTCAAAAAAAAAACGTAAGTAGGTAATCTGTAAAATCGAGGTTAAATAATATACTTCGAGTTGTTTTTAAAAGACTTATTCGGCGAAGTAAACGACACTTATGGTCATATCTGTGCGTGATTTGTAAGTGGACCATGGAGACACGTAATTTTGTGATCAAGTACTATTTGTCAATTTACATTATTGACAATGTCAAATGATGGAATATTAAATTTACCTCAGCGTTAATTTTATTAGCTAAAAGATTTTTACTCCTCACTAACCCAAGGGGATATAGTGGGGAGTTATGATTTCGCAATTTTTAACGATATTATTTTATTGCAGATTTTCAACTAGTATCATGCTGAGATTGTATTCTGAAAGTTTCATCACAATGTATCTGTGTATGTGTGCTATGCTGTGTGCTATATAAGGCGTGTTTATTTTACTTTATCGATTATAGACTAAAGTAGGTACTCATTCGAATATTTTATAATTTTGCAAATATGTATATATAAAACTCGCTTAGACCCCATTAGACTTTAAAGGATATCTGAATAGTGCTACACATTTTTTAACTGTCAAATATTTCAAAGTAACCCCAACTCAGAAAAATGAATATTTGAAATTTTTATTTTCAAATTGGTAAAAAGACACATCACTTTCATAAAATGGCAATATTTAAATAAAAAATAATTGAACAAACTAATTTCATGAAAACGCTGAAAATTTTCCATACAACTTTTGAATATTTTATGGAGTGACTTGTAAGTGAGGAGTTTAGCGTTGGTCACAGCCCTCGTTTTGAAAAGTTTCTTAATAATATCTTATTAAGGGCTGGACAAGTAATAGATTATTTTAAGACTAGTTGCATGTAACACATGAGATCCAACTGTCGACAGCGATAGTATGTATAGTTGAAGAATAAGTACCAAACTATAATCCCATAAACACAAATTATTTAATATTTTAAGATATTTGATTTTCTATACAACACTTGTACCTATGTATGTATGTCAAGATAGGATAGTATGGATGTCAGTCCTTTGATCCTACGCAGAATATGAAAACAGCATGATGGTATGTATGTATGTTTGGAGATTAGTATCAAATAATTAAGTTTTCTTAGATATTGTGTGTAGGCGATTGCCATACAAATTGTATGAAGAAATGTCGTCACTAAATTCAATTTTTATAAAAATTGTTAAAAAAAGTTTGAGATGTGCTAATACATCTTTTATATTTTTTATAGAAAATTAAATTATCTAGTTGGGGTGTTTCGGCTTTTTTCGATATTTAAAAAAAATGGAAATATAGGCAGTTAAACTCATAAATTTATCATAAAAAAAATACTTTTCTTAATAAAAAATGTTCGAGAAACCCTGGAATTTTTTTGAAAAAATTAATTTGAGATTTTGTATTTGTCTATGTTTATACCAATTTTCAGCTTTCTAGCTTTTATCGTTTCTGAGATATAGGGAAAAATAAAATAAAAATTCAAAAGTTGATAACCCCTGACTGAAACAAAAATTCAAAATTCCGAGTATAAAATTTTTGTAGGCCTGTAATTGTTTATATATTCTGAAATTTTAGGCTCTGTAAATTGAGCGGATCAAAAGTTATAAGGGGGGGACGGACACACACACACACACAGACACACACACAGACACACACACAGACACACACACACATACACACACACACAGACACACACACAGACACACGAAATGTTCTACTCCGAATTCTGAGTAAATCCGTGTATGGAACATATATGCTGCGAAGCCTCTAAGTTGGTGTTTTTTGACTTCAAAGTTGGAAAAGCCGTGAAAAAAGTAGACCTCTCCATACAATTCTCGCGTATTCTGGCTTGAAACATTGTCGATATGTTAAGAGAACAAAGTTCTCCTGAACAAATCGACAGTTGGAAAATTATAACTGATCTTCCTTAGTACTTTGATTTTAAAATACTCATTCATATTTTGTTATGATTTTTAAACTAGTTGCATGTAACACATGAGATCCAACTGTCGATAGCGATAGTATGTATAGTTGAAGAATATGTACCAAACTATAAACCCATAGATACAAATTATTGAATATTTTCAGATATTTTGTTTTCTATACAACATATGTAGGTATGTATGTCAAGATAGGATAGTATGGAAGAAGATCCTTTTTCCTACCCAGAATATGCAAATTGCATGATGGTATGTATGTATGTTTGGAGATGAAGTAACAAACTATTAAGTCTTCTTACATATTGTGTATAGGCGACTGCCATACAAAATGTATGAAGCGATGTCGTCACTAAATTCAATTTTTAAAAAAATTGTTAAAAAAAAATTGAGATCTTCTACTACAATGTTAATATTTTTTATAGAAAATTAAATTATCTAGTTGGGGTGTTTCGGCTTTTTTCGATAATTGTAAAAGTTTTGGAAATATAGGCAGTTAAACTCATAAATTTATAATAAAAAAAATATTTTTCTTAATTAAAAATGTTTGAGAAACCCTGGAATTTTTTTGAAAAAACTAATTTGAGATTTTGTATTTGTCTATGTTTGTATTAATTTTCAGCGTTCTACCGTTTATGGTTTCTGAGATATATGGAAAAATAAAATAAAAATTCAAAAGTTGATAACCCCTGACTGAAACAAAAATTCAAAATTCCGAGTATAAAAGTTTTGTAGGTCTGTAACTGTTTATATATTCTGAAATTTTAGGCTCTGTAAATTGAGCGGATCAAAAGTTATAAGGGGGGGACGGACACACAGACACACACACACACACACACAAACACACACACACACAGACACACACACACACAGACACACGAAATGTTCTACTCCGAATTCTGAGTAAATCCGTGTATGGAACATATATGCTGCGAAGCCTCTAAGTTGGTGTTTTTTGACTTCAAAGTTGGAAAATCCATGAAAAAAGTAGACCTCTCCATACTAGTTGCATGTAACACATGAGATCCAACTGTCGATAGCGATAGTATGTATAGTTGAAGAATATGTACCAAACTATAAACCCATAAATACAAATTATTGAATATTGTCAGATATTTTGTTTTCTATACAACATACGTAGGTATGTATGTCAAGATAGGATAGTATGGAGGAAGGTCCTTTATTCCTACCCAGAATATGAAAATAGCATGATGGTATGTATGTATGTTTGGAGATGAAGTATCAAACTATTAAGTCTTTTTACATATTGTGTATAGGCGACTGCCATACAAAATGTATGAAGCGATGTCGTCACTAAATTCAATTTTTAAAAAAATTGTTAAAAAAAAATTGAGATCTTCTATTACAATGGTAATATTTTTTATAGAAAATTAAATTATCTAGTTGGGGTGTTTCGGCTTTTTTCGATAATTGTAAAAGTTTTGGAAATATAGGCAGTTAAACTCATAAATTTATCATAAAAAAAATACTTTTCTTAATAAAAAATGTTTGAGAAACCCTGGAATTTTTTTGAAAAAACTTATTTGAGATTTTGTATTTGTCTATATTTGTACCAATTCTCAGCGTTCTAGCGTTTATGGTTTCTGAGATATATGGAAAAATAAAGTAAAAATTCAAAAGTTGATAACCCCTGACTGAAACAAAAATTCAAAATTCTGAGTATAAAAGTTTTGTAGGCCTATAACTGTTTATATATTCTAAAATTTTGGGCTCTGTAAATTGAGCGGATCAAAAGTTATAAGGGGGGGACGGACACACAGACACACAGACACACACACACACAGACACACACACACACACAGACACACACACAGACACACACACACACAGACACACGAAATGTTCTACTCCGAATTCTGAGTAAATCCGTGTATGGAACATATATGCTGCGAAGCCTCTAAGTTGGTGTTTTTTGACTTCAAAGTTGGAAAAGCCGTGAAAAAAGTAGACCTCTCCATACAATTCTCGCGTATTCTGGCTTGATACATTGTCGATATGTTAAGAGAACAAAGTTCTCCTGAACAAATCGACAGTTGGATAAAACTAGTTGCATGTAACACATGAGATCCAACTGTCGATAGCGATAGTATGTATAGTTGAAGAATATGTACCAAACTATAAACCCATAGATACAAATTATTGAATATTTTCAGATATTTTGTTTTCTATACAACATATGTAGGTATGTTTGTCAAGATAGGATAGTATGGAAGAAGATCCTTTTTCCTACCCAGAATATGCAAATTGCATGATGGTATGTATGTATGTTTGGAGATGAAGTAACAAACTATTAAGTCTTCTTACATATTGTGTATAGGCGACTGCCATACAAAATGTATGAAGCGATGTCGTCACTAAATTCAATTTTTAAAAAAATTGTTAAAAAAAAATTGAGATCTTCTACTACAATGTTAATATTTTTTATAGAAAATTAAATTATCTAGTTGGGGTGTTTCGGCTTTTTTCGATAATTGTAAAAGTTTTGGAAATATAGGCAGTTAAACTCATAAATTTATCATAAAAAAAATATTTTTCTTAATAAAAAATGTTTGAGAAACCCTGGAATTTTTTTGAAAAAACTAATTTGAGATTTTGTATTTGTCTATGTTTGTACCAATTTTCAGGGTTCTACCGTTTATGGTTTCTGAGATATATGGAAAAATAAAATAAAAATTCAAAAGTTGATAACCCCTGACTGCAACAAAAATTCAAAATTCCGAGTATTAAAGTTTTGTAGGCCTGTAACTGTTTATATATTCTGAAATTTTAGGGTCTGTAAATTGAGCGGATCAAAAGTTATAAGGGGGGGACGGACACACAGACACACACACAGACACACACACAGACACACACACACACAGACACACGAAATGTTCTACTCCGAATTCTGAGTAAATCCGTGTATGGAACATATATGCTGCGAAGCCTCTAAGTTGGTGTTTTTTGACTTCAAAGTTGGAAAATCCATGAAAAAAGTAGACCTCTCCATACTAGTTGCATGTAACACATGAGATCCAACTGTCGATAGCGATAGTATGTATAGTTGAAAAATATGTACCAAACTATAAACCCATAGATACAAATTATTGAATATTTTCAGATATTTTGTTTTCTATACAACATATGTAGGTATGTATGTCAAGATAGGATAGTATGGAAGAAGATCCTTTTTCCTACCCAGAATATGCAAATTGCATGATGGTATGTATGTATGTTTGGAGATGAAGTAACAAACTATTAAGTCTTCTTACATATTGTGAATAGGCGACTGCCATACAAAATGTATGAAGCGATGTCGTCACTAAATTCAATTTTTAAAAAAATTGTTAAAAAAAAATTGAGATCTTCTACTACAATGTCAATATTTTTTATAGAAAATTAAATTATCTAGTTGGGGTGTTTCGGCTTTTTTCGATAATTGTAAAAGTTTTGGAAATATAGGCAGTTAAACTCATAAATTTATCATAAAAAAAATATTTTTCTTAATAAAAAATGTTTGAGAAACCCTGGAATTTTTTTGAAAAAACTAATTTGAGATTTTGTATTTGTCTATGTTTGTACCAATTTTCAGCTTTCTACCGTTTATGGTTTCTGAGATATATGGAAAAATAAAATAAAAATTCAAAAGTTGATAACCCCTGACTGAAACAAAAATTCAAAATTCCGAGTATAAAAGTTTTGTAGGCCTGTAACTGTTTATATATTCTGAAATTTTAGGCTCTGTAAATTGAGCGGATCAAAAGTTATAAGGGGGGGACGGACACACAGACACACACACACACAGACACACACACAGACACACACACAGACACACACACACACAGACACACGAAATGTTCTACTCCGAATTCTGAGTAAATCCGTGTATGGAACATATATGCTGCGAAGCCTCTAAGTTGGTGTTTTTTGACTTCAAAGTTGGAAAATCCATGAAAAAAGTAGACCTCTCCATACAATTCTCGCGTATCCTGGCTTGAAACATTGTCGATATGTTAAGAGAACAAAGTTCTCCTGAACAAATCGACAGTTGGACAATTCTCGCGTATTCTGGCTTGATACATTGTCGATATGTTAAGAGAACAAAGTTCTCCTGAACAAATCGACAGTTGGATAAAAAGAAAATCTACAGAACTAGTATATCACGACTAATATTATAAACACTAGTTGCATGTAACACATGAGATCCAACTGTCGATAGCGATAGTATGTATAGTTGAAGAATAAGAATCAAACTATAAACCCATAAATCCAAATTATTGAAAATTTTAACACATGTTGGTATGTTTGTCAAGATAGGACAGTATGGAGGTCAGTCCTGTTTTCCTACCCGGAATATGAAAACAGCATGATGGTTCTGTATGTATGTTTGGAGATTAAGTACCTATCAAACTATTAAGTCTTCTAACATATTGTGTATAGGCGACTGCCCTACAAATTGTATGAAGCAATGTCGTCACTACATTCAATTTTTATAAAAATTGTTAAAAAAAGTTTGAGATGTGCTAATACAATGTTTATATTTTTTATAGAAAATTGAATTATCTAGTTGGGGTGTTTCGGCTTTTTTCGATATTTTTGAAAAATTTAGAAATATATGCAGTTAAACTCATAAATTTATCATAAAAAAAATATTTTTTTAATAAAAAATGTTTGAGAAACCCTGGAATTTTTTTGAAAAAAATAAATTTGAGATCTTATATTTGTCTATATTTGTACCAATTTTCAGCGTTCTAGCTTTTATAGTTTCTGAGATATATGGAAAAATAAAGTAAAAATTCAAAAGTTGATAACCCCTGACTGAAACAAAAATTCAAAATTCTGAGTATAAAAGTTTTGTAGGCCTATAACTGTTTATATATTCTGAAATTTTGGGCTCTGTAAATTGAGCGGATCAAAAGTTATAAGGGGGGGACGGACACACACACAGACACACACACAGACACACACACACACACAGACACACACACAGACACACACACAGACACACGAAATGTTCTACTCCGAATTCTGAGTAAATCCGTGTATGGAACATATATGCTGCGAAGCCTCTAAGTTGGTGTTTTTTGACTTCAAAGTTGGAAAAGCCGTGAAAAAAGTAGACCTCTCCATACAATTCTCGCGTATTCTGGCTTGATACATTGTCGATATGTTAAGAGAACAAAGTTCTCCTGAACAAATCGACAGTTGGAATAGTGTAAAATTTTCTATACACCCTTGCTTCTGATGACAATATGTATATAAAAACGAATGGTTTGTGACCAATACTTGACTCCTTTAAAGCTTTTGTTGAATCAAATTTCAAACCTTTTCCCATAATCCAATATTTTTAAACTAGTTGCATGTAACACATGAGATCCAACTGTCGATAGCGATAGTATGTATAGTTGAAGAATATGTACCAAACTATAAACCCATAAATACAAATTATTGAATATTTTCAGATATTTTGTTTTCTATGCAACATATGTAGGTATGTATGTCAAGATAGGATAGTATGGAGGAAGATCCTTTTTTCCTACCCAGAATATGAAAATAGCATGATGGTATGTATGTTTGTTTGGAGATGAAGTATCAAACTATTAAGTCTTCTTACATATTGTGTATAGGCGACTGCCATACAAAATGTATGAAGCGATGTCGTCACTAAATTCAATTTTTAAAAAAATTGTTAAAAAAAAATTGAGATCTTCTACTACAATGTTAATATTTTTTATAGAAAATTAAATTATCTAGTTGGGGTGTTTCGGCTTTTTTCGATAATTATAAAAGTTTTGGAAATATAGGCAGTTAAACTCATAAATTTATCATAAAAAAAATATTTTTCTTAATAAAAAATGTTTGAGAAACCCTGGAATTTTTTTGAAAAAACTAATTTGAGATTTTGTATTTGTCTATGTTTGTACCAATTTTCAGCGTTCTAGCGTTTATGGTTTCTGAGATATATGGAAAAATAAAATAAAAATTCAAAAGTTGATAACCCCTGACTGAAACAAAAATTCAAAATTCCGAGTATAAAAGTTTTGTAGGCCTGTAACTGTTTATATATTCTGAAATTTAAGGCTCTGTAAATTGAGCGGATTAAAAGTTATAAGGGGGGGGGGGACACACAGACACACAGACACACACACACATAGACACACGAAATGTTCTACTCCGAATTCTGAGTAAATCCGTGTATGGAACATATATGCTGCGAAGCCTCTAAGTTGGTGTTTTTTGACTTCAAAGTTGGAAAAGCCGTGAAAAAAGTAGACCTCTCCATACAATTCTCGCGTATTCTGGCTTGATACATTGTCGATATGTTAAGAGAACAAAGTTCTCCTGAACAAATCGACAGTTGGATAAACCTTAATCGAATATTTTTTTAAATTCTATGGCCCAGTATTTCAGTCGGCCCTTAGGAGTTTAACTCAAGTTTAACAAAAATATTGCGTATTTCAGTACCTAATCTTCCCTTAAATACGTCACTAAACGACAAATATTTAACTCAACGTTTCTGGCGGATCGCGTGTCTTAATCTTGAGTTAAGTATTGTCCAACTGTCGATTTGTTCAGGAGAACTTTGTTCTCTTAACATATCGACAATGTATCAAGCCAGAATACGCGAGAATTTTATGGAGAGGTCTACTTTTTTCACGGCTTTTCCAACTTTGAAGTCAAAAAACACCAACTTAGAGGCTTCGCAGCATATATGTTCCATACACGGATTTACTCAGAATTCGGAGTAGAACATTTCGTGTGTGTGTGTGTCTGTGTGTCCGTCCCCCCCTTATAACTTTTGATCCGCTCAATTTACAGAGCCTTAAATTTCAGAATATATAAACAGTTACAGGCCTACAAAACTTTTATACTCGGAATTTTGAATTTTTGTTTCAGTCAGGGGTTATCAACTTTTGAATTTTTATTTTATTTTTCCATATATCTCAGAAACTATAAACGCTAGAACGCTGAAAATTGGTACAAACATAGACAAATACAAAATCTCAAATTTATTTTTTCAAAAAAATTCCAGGGTTTCTCAAACATTTTTTATTAAGAAAAATATTTTTTTTATGATAAATTTATGAGTTTAACTGCCTATATTTCCAAAACTTTTACAATTATCGAAAAAAGCCGAAACACCCCAACTAGATAATTTAATTTTCTATAAAAAATATTACCATTGTAATAGAAGATCTCAATTTTTTTTTAACAATTTTTTTAAAAATTGAATTTAGTGACGACATCGCTTCATACATTTTGTATGGCAGTCGCCTATACACAATATGTAAGAAGACTTAATAGTTTGATACTTCATCTCCAAACAAACATACATACCATCATGCTATTTTCATATTCTGGGTAGGAAAAAAGGATCTTCCTCCATACTATCCTATCTTGACATACATACCTACATATGTTGCATAGAAAACAAAATATCTGAAAATATTCAATAATTTGTATTTATGGGTTTATAGTTTGGTACATATTCTTCAACTATACATACTATCGCTATCGACAGTTGGATCTCATGTGTTACATGCAACTAGTTTCTAGTCTTTTTTCGCCAGGTGGCGTACTAATCGCCGCACGCTTTAATGTTTTATTTCATTTTATACTACAAATAACTATGCATAATAATTATAATCATGATTTATTTTTGTTGTTAAAATAAAAGACTTGATAGAAGTGGTTCATATATTTAATATTTATTTTCTTTTTTAAATAATTATAATGTATCGCCTGACAACAAACGAAATAAACTGTCAGCCATAATGAAACGTCAAGCACGCATTTATAACTTTATTTTTGCGATGTTTTTTCATCCCACTTTTAATCCATCCTGTTTCTATATATATATAATGTGTATTCTTAAATTTTCTACATAAGACATTATTTAACCATTATCACTTAGTTCCATATCCATCTGTAAAATATACATAGGTACATTTTGCATTGAAGTACTAAGTACGTAGTACATATTCAATGACATTTTGTCACTAGAATGATTGATTTTAATTAAAAAAAACATCGATCGGTATAAAAAATTGAAAAAGTAACATGCTGTATAATGAAACAAATAAAATAATGTGTTGTTATAATAATAAAATAATATTTAGTCACAGCTTCGCGTCACGTACCATTTAAGGTTATTACAATTTGACAGATGCGTTATAGACAATAACCATAGAAAAACGTAAAATATATCTATAGTTGAAGATTACGTAACTGACGTATCATTTTGCACTGAAATACGCGAATGAAATTTAATCTTCCCTAAACTTTTAACTTGGATTACCAAATCCAACGATTTAAGGGCCAACTGATATCTCGGGCCTATATCATTGGATTTATTTTCCTATCGGGAGTCAGAGATTTTTTTTCAAATTTTTAACATCTCAATAGAGAAGAGAAGTTGGGATATTATAGGAGAACCAGGAAATCAAGGCACCTACAGCGCTTACGACCTGTCATCGGCTGTTTTTTTTTTAATTTTATTTCCGGAAAATTACACATAATTACAAAATAAATTTAAACATTAGGTATAAATATATTCATAAGTATTACATTGTGAACAGGTCAAGTTATATGGAATATATCGCCTCACTAGATCTAGGTCTGTTCTGAGGTGATACTATTTTTTATTTATTTTTGTCATGGTGTATGTATGATGTATGTAGTGAATGTAATAAGTGATAATATGCAAAGGAATGTGAATATCAAGTATGTAAATGTAAGTTGTCTCATGGATATCGTCTAGAGCATTACGTCATCACTTTATTCAATGTTCATCAATTATGCCTTCTTATTGAGTAACCTTATCAATGCAAATTTTTAAAGTTCTTTATATTTGAATTATGAGTAACTAATCACCGGAAAATAGGACATTATTACTATTGCCATCTATGAAGTTACGAAGAAACCATTTTTAACACCATCTATTGAGAGATTGGTTTATTTTTAAACAATGAAAGCAACAGTCCTTATAAATGAGGTGACGGTGTTCTCGAACAGATGTCACCCCTGAACTGCGCCAGAAATATTATTTCATATTTGGCTTGTTTACCTACTTGTACCAATGTGCATGTAAATATTTTTTAATCGACATTCTTTTGTTGATGAGTATTTCAGTCTTAACAATTTCGACAATTGTATTGATTTATCATTTAATTATATTTATTGATTTATACAAACATTGATGACATTACAATAATTTATTATTGAATTTGCAATGCCCCACTAGGCAAAAAAACCTACGCCGGGGCCAATGAATCTCGAGACAGTGAGTGATACTGTATTACTTCAATTACTTGATGCCAACCTCAATCGTATAAAAAAGTGATAATATCACATACAACAATGGAAATAAAAAAAATGTAAACAAAAAAACACAATTGCACTAATATAATTTGAGCAAAGCAAAGTATGGGGTCGAAAGCTATGGGTGAAAAAACTCATCTGCATAGTGTCTACCTGACACTGAGAGCCATTGCTTTGTTTAAGTTTTAAAAGCATGACTATTTTCCATCTGCTTCATTTTTTTGTCGAGCTTATTAAATGTTCTAGGAGCAATGACTCGTAGTCATAAATCGTATATAATATAATATAATATAATAATTTTAAGGTTTTTTTGTTAACACAGTGGAAGTTCATAATTATACAATTTTAATAATTAAATAACACAGTTTTAATCCACAATGAGTTTTTATTTTTAATGCCTAAGCGCTTTCACTGGGCTCAGCCAGCATCATCAGAACCAAAATTCAAACTGAATTTTGCCTTTGATGATGCTGGCTGAGCCCAGTGAAAGCGCTTAGGCATTAATAATAAAAACTCATTGAGGATTAAAACTGTGTTATTTAATTATTATAATAAATCCTTCTATTTTATACGTATATAATATGCTGATCCTTGAGATTCTATGACAAACATATCATTAGAACCCCAATAAGTGAAAATTTGAAATTAACTATCTACTTTTTCTTACTAGTGCAGTGTAAAAATGATTACATTATATGATTTCAGCGTAAATAATGTTTTTTGAGAATAAGATAATTTAATTATGAATTTAAAATTATACCACAAAAGTTTGGAGTCGTTTACAGATTATTTATATTACATGTGTGTGTATTGTGTTTCTAGCCAGGGTTGCCACTTGTTGAACATATCACACAGTGTTGCTATATATCAACCCGTTCTATTCGATAGTAATATATTCAGGTGGGAAATCGATTTCCCCTTTATTCACTTTCTCATTCCCAAATTTCCCTCCACAAAATTCACACAACTTGTTTACTTACCTTTAAAAGTACGTCCTATATCCTCTATTATCTACAGGATGTGCGTTAGAGATGTGGAAATACGTTAGATTTGGAAGAAGAAAAAGATGTTTCATTGAAGCAAAATAAATATATTTTTTAAATAAAATATTTAACTTTTAAAATTTTTGGCATTGATTGTTTCTCGTATACACCATAGATTATCAGCCGTTTTTAAGCTTCCAGTAGGTATAATTCAGTAATTAAAAAAAAATATGAACGCATATCGTTTCAATAAATTATTCATTTTGACTAATAAGGCCCATAATAAACTGGTAGACTTTAAAACCCATAATCCACATTTCATTATGACCTTATAATTCGAAACGATCGTCGGAAGACAAAATTAATACATTGTACCATATATTATAATAAAATCGGTAGGTAGGTTTATTACTTACTAAAAAAAATGTTTTTTAACACACAAAAATATCTAGAAAAATATGATGTGACGTTGCATCAATGCTAAAAATATTTTGATCTTCTTTAATTTATAAAAAAATATAATGCTCTATACCTTATAGTTTTTTAGAAATTTAATATAAATGTCAAGAATCGGGGTATGCATATTATTTTCCTACAAGAATATATACAGAACATGATAAAAAAATTAAGGTCTATTTCTCTTTATTAATATCCAAACTAACTAGGTTATTTTTTTCAAAATGATTCGTTTAGTATTAATAATGGTATATTAAATTGAAACAATAGGTACGTTGGCAGCAGTCACCCTCTTAATGTTCTCCATAGTTTTACATGATGTTTTTATAATTTAATGTCATACTCTTACCATAGTAATTTGTTGCAAATAACTGTTTTTATATTTTTTGTTTAAACTAGATGTATTAATTGTTATATGTTTTTATATATATATATATATATATATATATATATATATATATATATATATATATATATATATATATATATATATATATATATATATATATATATATATATATATATATATATATATATATATATATATATATATATATATATATATATATATATATATATATATATATATATATATATATATATATATATATATATATATATATATATATATATATATATATATATATATATATATATATATATATATATATATATATATATATATATATATATATATATTGCAAGGTATGGTGGTTTATGAGAAAACAAAAAGAGAGAAGCTAAAATTATACTCACCATAAAACCTTACCACCAGCAGTCAGCGATATTGCAATGAGACTCATTTAAAATAATGCAAATATCTCAGTATCTCAGGGCGTGTTGTTTATTGATTAAGACAAAAAAAAGAATATATTTAAGTATCAAATAAGAATTTTCTGTTCAATGAAACAGTAATTAAAACATGAAAAGCTGAGTCAGATGTGATTGTAGGGAAGACCAAGTGATGAAAGAAACGCACAAATACAAAAGACATTACAATTTATTCATATCATGGTTGGCAAGGAGTGTTAAATATGATACAGTTATCTACGTTACCTGAACTAAGCTAAATATTTGACATTTTAATATAATAATTTAATTCTTAAATTACAATTTACAAGTTTTTAAATGTTTTTCTAGACCATGTGGTGTATAATAAAAAGAAATATCAGACATGACATAATTAAACAGATTCAACTAAATTTTCAAATGATATCAGTATTTCATATGTTTTTTTTTTCTAATAACCAAGCAATGAAACAGTTTTATGAATTTCCATCTTCTTGAAGATGATCAGCAGGTACAGTTTTTGTGATGAGAACTACCATCGTAGTATTTACGTCGATTTGAAGTGCAATTTACAGGTGTTTTAGTCATTATCAAGTCATGATGTGCAAATATGAGCATGCCCCAACCATGATATTTAAAATTATTCATTTTCAGTCATCCATGGTGTACATGGTAAAGTACACCAATGTTGAAGAATGATGAAAAGACAGCATGAACAAACAAGATAAAGTAAAGAAGAAAGCAAAGAAGCAAGGAACAAAAGACAAAGGACAAAGGAGGCGGTTATATTTCCTGCAAGAATTCAGTTAAATTAGCGAACGTGACCCATGCCAGATATTTTATATAGACGAGGATCGATGAAATTAGATAGAGAACTTACCCAGCCTCCTTTAAATTTAAATTTCGAGTCTTTGTCGGGTAATTTTGCGTAGGCCATAGTTGAACGATGACACCTCGTGTCGGCTGTCAGCGTTGAAAAGAAAGGCATAGATATTTCGACCCGCCTAGCTAATCCGTTCACGGCTGTGTTCGCCTTACAACTTTTTTAGAAATATTGCCAATATTGCGAAGTGCGTTCGTTTAAGACATTTTTATAAACATTAAATTAAATTAATTAAGTAGTGACGTGTAAATACAAAATAACGTCACATACCTCCTCTGTTAACAAAAAAAAGAAAAAAAAGTGTTTTGATAGTAAATTTGAAAAACAGAAATTAGTGAATATAACTGGCATAAGTCCCATGTTCTCCAACTCAACCGAATCCCGCGAGGAAAAACACCTACAATTTAAGGATAAGGAAAATGTTAGAAATAGAGTTCAAATGACATAAGTCTATGTCGCTGATAACGACATATCCTCGTCATTTAAATAACTGGTGGCAGATCTGGAACAGTTACATAATAAAAAATAACAAAAATTATCCACCATAAAAATATATAAAATTCTTAAACTAGCTGAAACAGAAAATTTTCGTATTAAATAAAAATTCCAAATTTTGACATACTTGCTGTCAAGATTACTATTCATTTAAATGAAACCCCGGAGACGTGAATTGCCGCTGAATGAATCACGACGCTTGTAGTTCGCTCCTCATATTTTTTGTGTTTTTGATGTTTTAAGTGGTGCAAAAACTTATATTTTGTGTTAATTTTTGTTTAAATGCTTATGTGAACATATCTTAGTTAAAATATTGTCCCCACGTAACCGGTGAGTTCGTTCCATTTTTATTTATTTTATTTTTTTTTGTAAGTGTGTCAAAACAATTGCTTAGTGGAGGTAGGTAAGCAAACAATTTGCCGGCGCTTCATGCGCTGTGCTAGCGAAATGTTACCTAGTAACGTTGTTGCCAAGTCAACAGATAACAATGTATTAGAATGTACGCCATCAAAACAAACTCGTAAGGCCCAGTCCACACCGATAGATCATGATAATACATTATTGGATAGTTCAGTATCCAAAAAATTCAAACCAAACATAAACCCCTCAGTACACCAAGAGAATTCTTTACTGTATAATGAATCCTCTCTTTCCCCATTTATTGTACATGTACAAAAGAAAGTAGCGGGAGAAAGTCTTCAAATACAGGCTATCTCATTCGGTTCGTTTATCTACAAAAATAAAATTGATAATATAAAAAAAATCAAGCCGTTGGGTAAACGCACAATTGCAATCGAATTCAAAAATTATTTAGCAGCAAATACTTTTCTTAATAACAAAATTTTAGAACAAAACAACTACTTACCATTTATACCTTCCTTTCACGTAACTCGTCTTGGAGTTGTAAAAGATATACCTACATCTCTTTCTGACGAGGAAATATTAAGTAATTTGGAAGTCCCTCCGGGATTCGGAAAAATAATAAAAATTCGAAGGCTTAACTACAGAGACCGTAAAATTGAAATCCCGACATGGAAACCATCTCAAACTGTTGTGGTCACAATCGAAGGGCAAAAACTCCCATCACACCTTTACCTCTTTTACAATCGTCTACCAGTAGAAACTTACATATTCCCTACTATTCAATGTCATCAATGTTTAAGATACGGACACACTAAAACTAACTGCAAATCTGCAGCACCTAGGTGTTTTAAATGCACTTTACATCATCTTGGAAACACATGTAATGTAACTCAAGAAAATACTATTTGTGTTCATTGCTCGGGAAATCACCAGGCTATCGATATAAATTGCCCAGAATTGACAAGACAGAGGAACATTAAGAAAGTAATGGCTGACCAAAGTATATCGTATATCGAAGCAGCTGGAATGTTTCCCTCCGTGAAAATATCATACTCAGAAAAAACGAAAGCTGTCAACAATTCAAACAAAATTGAAACACAAAATAATTTCACACCAAAATGGAGGGTAATCACCCCTTCAAACAAAAATAATCTTAAAAAACATAGTAATACCCCCCCTTACTTGGATAAAAAACAAATCAACTCATTATTAATTGCACCAAATGGAAACCATCCAGTACCTAAAAATGGATGTGCTCTCCCGTTAACAAATGAAACTACCCCAGATACAATAATACCTGAAGACATTAATTATAGTCGTAAAGAAATAATTCTAAATTGCATATACAATATGATCCATGAACTTCTTACCACAGAACACTATATCTCAGTACCGTCCAACGATGCACTTATTAATAACACCTTACAAAATACTGTCAATATACTCAATAACAACCTAAATAAAGAAGATATCGATTCAAACTCTATCACAGAAACAAATTAGACCTTAAACTTGTAACTCGCACAATAATTCCCTGTATAATCTTTCATACAAAATGGCCTTAAATATTGCCCAGTGGAACTGCAGAAGTGCAATACCTAATAAAGACTCTATTTTAAAATTGCTATCCGAGAACCAGGTTCAAATAGCGGCACTATCTGAAACCTGGCTCCGCGATGAAAAAACATTCAAAATTCCCGGCTACCAATGCCTAAAAGATAATAGACATGATGGCAAAGGTGGAGCTGCGTTATTAATAAAAGACACATTTTTCTTTAACCAGATAAATTTAAAACCAATAAATTGTCCATCACAAGTTGTTGCTGCGGAAATAGACGGTACAACTTTTGTCTCAATTTATATTTCTCCTAATTTCCAACCCACCAAAAATATTTTAAGAACCATAATTTCTCGAATAAAACATCCCTTTATAATTATGGGAGATTTTAATGCTCACCATAACATGTGGGGTTCATCATCATGCACAAAATTAGGTAGAATTATAGTTGATCTGCTAAATGAGTTGAATCTTTGCATTATTAACGACGGATCACCGACACGTATCCCTGTGCCAAATCAACGAATCAGCGCAGTAGATTTAACAATATGTAGTCCCGATATTGCTCCATACTTGAATTGGAAAATACTTTCTGACCCATTCAATAGTGATCATCTTCCAATAATTTTGCATTATTCACAACCGTCATACAGATACATATATACCTCTCATATTGAAAACTCAAAATCCAAAAGAAACAACAAATTCGATAAAAATGTTTGTAATTTTGGAAAAGCTAATTGGTCAGGATATAATCATTACACCAACAACCCCAATATAACATTTACTCCCCCCTCAATAGAAAACCTACAAGAATGCTACGATGAATTTATTAAAACGATTGAAATATCAGAAAAATTTATACCTAAAAAGAATCCCAAATTCAAAAAGTATCCCTTACCTCCTCCTTGGTGGGACTCAGCGTGCGAAGAACATTCGTCAATTAGGAAGCAAGCATATAAAGACTACAAGCATAACATGACACTTGAAAATTTCTTGTATCTTAAAAATGTTCAAGCTAAAGTCAAACGGTTCCTCAAAAACAAGAAAAGAAAAGGGTGGAAAGACTTCTGCACATCACTTAGTATCCAAGTTCCAATTTCAGAAGTTTGGAATAATATCAGAAAATTTCGTGGCTCATACAAAACCCCATCTTCTAAATCATGCCCTAAACTATGGTCAGAAGATTTCTTAAATAAAATGGCCCCACCGTATGCTGTTAACATCGATGAAATCTCGTTACAATATTCACATACTAGCAGTAACTGGCTAGATGCCCCATTCCAAATAGACGAATTAAAATCAGTCTTACAAGTGGTAAAAAATACTTCACCTGGAATAGACGGGATCCCATATATTATCTTACATAATAGTAGCGACAAAATTCTTGAAAATCTCTTAAAATTAATAAACATAATGTTCGATACAGGGGTTATCCCAGAATCTTGGAAAACTCAACTCATTATCCCAATTTTGAAACCACTAAAGGACCCTAATTCAGGTGTCAACTACAGACCAATAGCATTATCATCAACTCTGCTTAAATTAACAGAACATATTATAAAAAGACGAATTGATTGGTTCGTTGAAAACAAAAATATTTTGCCGTACAATATGTTTGGCTTCAGAAAAAAAAAATCCTCAGTAGAAAGTGTAGCCAATTTAACAACGGATATTCTTTTAGCTTTCTCTAGACAAGAACAGGTCATAGGAGTAAGCTTAGATATCACAAGTGCATATGATAATGTGCTTCTCTCCCTTCTTAAATCTAAACTTCTCCGAATTGGAATCCCCCTAAAATTAGCCATCTTCATAATGAATATTCTCCTGGATAGAAAAATCATTCTCGACATTCGAGGAATTGATACTCAAGAAAGAAAAGTCGACAGAGGCTTGCCACAGGGGTCAGTCCTTAGCCCTATCCTCTTCAATATTTATATTCACGAGATTTTTCATGTACTGTTACCCTCGGCACAGTTACTGATATATGCAGACGATTTTTTTATTTATGTATCAGGGAAAAAAATCCAACAAATGGAGAACATTATGAATAATACTCTCAAAAATATTTCTTCGTGGTTATCTGAAAATGGCCTGAATCCCAGTCCTCCCAAATGTAAATCCATTATGTTTACAAAAAAACGCTCTATACCACATATAAAAATTCAACTAAATGACATTATCCTCCCTGTCTCTTCGGAATTAAGATTTCTTGGTATCACTTTGGATTCCAGACTATCTTGGAACTCTCAAGTTACACATATCATTAACAAATGTCAGTCTGGACTAAATGCAATGCGAGCTGTAACCCGTACTTGGTGGGGAGGTCACCCTTCTGTTCTACGTTTAATGTATATATCATACGTTCGCAGTCAAATCGACTATGGAGCGTTTTTACTTAGTCCAATTTCCAAGAAAAATTTACAACGCTTAGATAGAATACAATTTGAAGGTCTGAGACTTATATTAGGCGCTATGAAATCGACACCGGTATGTGCACTCCAGGTGGAAGCCGTGGACCCACCACTTGAGCTGAGAAAACAGTATCTGTCAGATAAATTTGTTTTAAAATGCAATATTATTAAATTCCACCCTCTAATTAGAAAAATCGCTATGCTTAAAATATTCACAAATCAATCACCATTTTGGAAACATAAAATCTCCCCTCCTCTTGTAAATAGCCTCACCTTTTTAGACCAATATTCATCGGATTTCATTAAATCTGAGACACTCCCAGTTTACTCATTACCCTATCAAAATTTAATCGAGCCGCCAAACATAATCCACTCATTAGGAATAACTCCAGATGCTTTTGCATCTAAAAGACTTAAACACGTAATTGAATCCAAATGGAATGACTGGAAAATACTTTATACGGATGGATCAAAAATGGACTGCAAAAGCAATACTGGAGCAGCAGTATTTAGTGATTCAGATAAAGTTGAATTACTTTTGACTCTCCATAAAGATTCTACAATATTCTCAGCAGAATGTATAGCTATAATAGAGGCTTTGAACTATGCAAATAAAAAACGATTCTTAAAGACATTAATATTGACCGATTCCTTAAGTACACTCGAAAAACTCTCTAAATCCCCTATTTTGTATAGTGATGACCACTACTGTATAGATATATGGAAAAAAATTAAAGAAATATGCAACCAAAACAGAAAACTTTGTCTGGCATGGATACCAAGTCACTGTGGTATACCAGGAAATGAGAAAGCGGATGAATTGGCTAAGAGAGCAACATATGGAAACACACGGACACATCCCAATATTACACAAAACGATCTCCTACCAATCGCAAAAAACCGTCTGATGAATAAATGGCAGTTATATTGGGACACAAGCTCACTGAAAAAGGGTAGACTTTACAAAACGACCCAACAAACAATTGTCAATAAGCCATGGTTCCATGATAAAGCTTTTGACAAACATTCCATCAGCGTTATGTGTCGTATCCGCATGGGACACTGTTGTACCAGAGAGCATTTAAAAAAAATAGGGATCATTGATAGCAGTCTCTGCGAATGTATGATTGGTGATGAGACACTGGATCATTTGTTTCTTGAATGCCCCATAAACGATAGGTATCCATCCTTTTTTACCGACCTCACAGAGATTGGGGTTCCAATGCCAACAAATGTGAGGACATTGTTGAGCTACAATTCCAGGCAGGTAAACATTTTGCTCAAAAAATTCATCAAAATTAATGACATTAAAATTTAACTCTGTTCATAAAATTTAAATTGATCGAAGTGAAATAAATATACAAAAATAATTTAGGTTTCTCTATTTTGACAGTTTAATATTTTAACTTAGATGGCTGAGAACACTCTTAACGGGTGAAGAGCCAACAAAAAAAAAAAAAAAAAAAATGAAACCCCTCTGTTCATAAAACAGACGTAATAACAATTATAATACAGTATTTACAGATCTGGTGGTGAACGTTTTCAGTCCACTCACGTTTGATTATTTAACCCCTTCAATGACACTCCCGAGAAGCGTTCATTATTTTTTTTTTATCGATGGAAAACTAAGGAAACCCCATCTTAGCTTTTCATCTTGTCTCCATATTGTGAGCTTGGATTAGCTTTCATTTGTGCTAATTCTCATTGTGAGCTAGAATCTGCGGAAGAGGCTCTCATGTTGAAACAGAATCACTCAGATACCATGTATCTTCAAGCGTGATACAGTTATCGTGAGTCCATCCTATAAACACCTTAACTCACGATAAAAAAATTTCATCATAGGGAAAATTTAAAGTTCAGAATATTTTCCCAGTTAAAACAGCATCATAGTCATCATATCAAATTGTGAGCTTAGCTCAGTATCATACATGTAAGTCTTAATTGTAAGCCAAGAAATGTGAAAGCTAACATGTAAATTTGTCTATGAAAGATTTATGTGTCAGACATAGCAAATGTAAAATATCATTATTTTAATAATCATTATCAATAACTATAAACATCAGTTATCATGAGTACCTCCTATAAACACCTTACCCATGATAAGAAAATTCATCGGGAAGATAAATGCATAAAATTTATCCACTTTGATCCCAGATGAAAAACATTTTTATATTAAACAAAAGAAATTTCATACCAGCATCTTATTTCTCCACAACAAATAATAATATAATGCAATTTCAAAATTAATATTTCAAGAATGTGATATAAGTCCAGTATCGAATTTGCATTACACTATTTTAATCATAACAGAATTCAATCTTATCTAAAATGTTGTTATATATCATGGTATTAGAGATCAGGTTTGGTAATAGATTACCCAATATGTCATACATAAAAGCATCAGCTAGACAGAACATCAGAAATGTAATATCTAATGACTACGTTTAATAAAAATTTATAACGTCTAATAAATTGTAACTCTTTCTATTGCACAGCAAGTGTGTCTCCTCATGTGTGTCATGTAACAGTGTCTCTTGGTCATGATTAAGGACACTAGTACATACAAAATTATATAAAAAATAATCTACAAAATGACAAGAATTGAGAAAATTTGTCACATTCAATAATTTGTAATATCTTCTATCGCACACCAAGTGTGTCACCTCATGTATCTCATGTGACAGTGTCTCTTTGTTATGATTAAGGACACTAGTCCATGCAAGGTTATATAAAAATAGACTACAGAATGATAAGATTTGAGAAAATTTATAACGTTCAACAATTTGTAATTTCTTCTATCGCACACCAAGTGTGTCACCTCATGTATCTCATGTGACAGACAATGATCAGTGTCTCTTCGTTTTGATTACATCAGACATCTAGTTGACCAAACTAAATCTCCAGATGCAGTCTACGATAACTGAGTTGGTCGGCACAGTTATCTGGAAGAAGACCATGGCATTCCATGCACGTGATACCATAGATATAGCTCTTATATGGTAGAAAAATGAGTGAATTATCAAATAAATTTCCTATTATTGTAATAAAAAAAACAGAATATAGTGGCATTTCAGTATTTTAAGTTATACCATGACATATAACAATCAATTTCATATTACAATATGAAATTGGTATTCATAAACAAGAACATTACATATTATACAGTAACCTACATGAAACAAAAAGGAGCTCTAGATATAAACTTTTATCAAATTGATATACTTAGGTTTTCATTCAGGATCATATTTACCATCAACACAATCTGTATGACATATACTAGACAATTTTCCTTGGAAAATATCAGTTTTATAGTCCAACATCTAAACAATATAGGATAACATTTTAATATAAAAAAGCAAGTACAATGTAGCTCTACAAATTTTGACATAAAAATAGAACTAACTCATCTGAATGAAAACAAAAGTATATGACATCTCAATATTGTGAAGAAATACTCCATCACAGCATTCCCCACAATATAATTAAATTTAAATTTGTCGAGGAACCCATCATATTAAACATATGCCATCAGAGTACCAATATGTTCCTCGAGAAATTTCTCATTATAAAAAAAAACAGTATATTTACAGTGTAAACATTTATCAATGTTTGATTAATTTGGTCATCTGACATATTATAATCCTGAGAATGATAATAGCATTAAGCAGATATGGATGTCATGTATTGGCAGTGAAAACATACAAATTATATGATACAGTTGTATCATACTGATGATACAGACATCAAAAAAAATTTAATATTAATCTGGTTTTAAGAGATCCTTAATGTGAAAGTTCCCTACAGACTTATTTTGTTCATTCGCTAATGTATAAACTACAGGTGATATTTTTGCTATAATTTTGTTTCTAACAAAGCGTGGAGCTAATTTTGATGAAAAGAATTCAGCACCTTTGGAGTTTATAAAATTTCTCCGGTAGACAAAGTCACCTACATTATAAGAGCGTTCGACCCTATTTTTGTTATACAAAGTGGCATTGCGTTTAAAAGCTGACATAAGATTCTTCTGAACTTCAAAAAAAAAATTCTTAATTCATCTAGCATTTCAGCATAATCATGGGGCTTTTCTATTTGCATGTCATCTACTGAGATGGGTCCAGGTTGATACCTTTGATGCATCTCACCTGACAGAATTTGTTCACGACCGTGAAAAAGAAAATAAGGTGTATATCCCATTGAGATATTTACAGTACCATTCATATAACGCAACAGCATACTTTGATGAAATCATCAATTTATAATTTTCATAAAGCTATAAATTCAAAACTAAGTAACTACTTCAAAACTTTAAGCAAAGTATTAATCAATTAAAAATTACATTCCTAAGAAAGTTGATGTCAAAATCAAATTAATCAAATTTAAAAGCATAATGTTGGATTCGTTCGCCATTTGTTCAAATACAAAAAAAATAGAAATCATCACAGTGCGCCCAATGCCAAACAGTTGAACACCCAAGGCTGAACAAGATTATTAAACAGAAATCTGTCCATCCAAAGCCTATCCAAAAATCCGACACCGCACATTTCATCCTTGTAATTGATTCGTCATCTATACGTTCCATTTTTAAAGAAATTTTATATTGTGGAAATGTCAAAAGAAAGTACAGAAACGTACGAATGATTTTATAACATCAGCTTATTACTCACAATATAGGATGATTTGATACAACATGATTAATTATTCGTACCGAAAACAATAATCTTTGTAATATGTATGACAATTACAAAAAAAAGAAGAGTTTCTTTATAAAATTAACATATTAGTACACGCTACATTATTTCCAATCATATACAATCATATCTAACAATTACAATTATTTCATAACTCAGAACCAACTATTTAGTTGCAGCACGAGTAGTCATGCAACCACATAAGTTTTCCTCCCGCCGTATAGATGGCGTTAATTACACTTTTGACAAAAGAATATAATTAATTTTCATTTATTTTAACTTTAAAACAGTATTATATCCCCGACATTAATTTTAATGATTGTTAATCATTTCTAAAATAAACTCCAATGATTATAGTCAGTAAAATGTCAAATAGATTATACAAAAAGTGTATTGTTATACATAAAAGATTCTATCATTTGAACGATGAGTTCCATAACATTTCAGAATTATTGACATTACTTTCTATTGAATAACCAGCGTAACATGTTGTTGTAGGTCGATACTGTGTACCACACCTTAGACAACATAAATATAATATGAAACATTAAACAATTTATTCATAATAGAAACAAGACTCATTTCCATATAAAAATGAAGTTATTATCATCAAGAAGCAACATTACATTTGGTAAATTCAAACTAAATCATTCTCAGAGATGACAATATTACATCATAAGTTTATGTCAGACCAAATTAATAAACATGGAATACCTTAAATAAGAAATAGACCAAAATCCATATAGAAATATCATCTCTCCGAGCCTTGATTTTTTGTGATTATACAGCAGATTCAAATTCAGCATTCCCAAAAAATATTTCATAGAATTCACCAACACTTTCCATCTGTAAAAGTGAAAATATTTAATTGCATATTCATTACAATCACAAACAAAACTCCCTATAGCACACATTGATTTGAGATTCAATTTAAAAGAACATTTTCAGTTATTATTTTATACAACATAGATGAACTTTAACATTAAAATTGAGAAAAAAAAACACATGTTCCCCACAGAGAATAAAGACTCAAATTGCTTTAAAACACCATTTCCTTTTAATTATATTGATTTAACATGAATTTAGAAAACTTTTTATTATCATCGAAGAGTATTATATCAATAATATCATTATTTAAAAAAAGACATTGATTATTTTTCACTTGTTACAAGAAAAAATATTAAGTGCCATGCCACAATGTTGATTCTATGCAGGTATCAGACAGACTTCTTTTGGTAATTACCACAACAATCTCCTAATTAATTTCTACCCAACATATGATTTTTATAATTATTTTTTACAAGTTCAAATTTTATAACCGACCCAAGAAAAATGTATACTATGTTGTATATTAGCAAAAAGGAAATTACAACGCTTATAAAGATTCATATTTTTTTTTTATCTATAACATAGGTATTCAACATTAAAAATGCAAACCAAACATGAAATAACATTTAGCACAGTCCAACGACAAATTAAAATTATACAACCTGATGTTTTTTGAAGACAGTTTCAATTATAAAAATTTGATACCCTCATTATGTATGTTCAGTTAAAATGTGACATTTTAATTATGAAATCAGAAAAATAATTCTAATCAATTTATAGATTTCCAAAAAAAATAGACATTAATAATAATTGATGACAACTCAAGTTTTGTACTGAAAAGAAAGTGAATTTTTATGTTATAGTCCTCACGACATTTAATTATTTATTAGTTTACAATACAACCTGATTGAGTAGATTTCTTGAATGGTATTTCTCGAATAAGACTGGTCATAATGGGCTCTTCCATACTTTTTAGAATAGTTTGGTTGACTTCTGGTCATCTCCTGAATATAATCTCACAGCTCGGCTTTCATGACGATGGATTCTGCGCAGTCCTCAGATTAAGGATGGGTTTAAGGAAGGAAAGGAATCGCTACCACAAAGTATACGAACTAATTATCAATTTTACGTTCTCTACAAACACTAATCTGTCCCACACAAACATCTGACTTTAAAAAGAGTTATAGAATGGGCGCCAGTCTTACAATCAATAAAAATAAAAAATACAAATGGAATTTAAATCCTAATAGTCCGCGCTCTTCAATTTTTTAAAAAATCCTGCCCCACTTTGGGCCGACAATTGCAAAGTTATGGTGGTGTATGAGAAAAGAAAAAGAGAAGCTAAAATTATACTCACCATAAAACCTTACCACCAGCAGTCAGCGATATTGCAATGAGACTCATTTAAAATAATGCTAATATCTCAGTATCTCAGGGCGTGTTGTTTATTGATTAAGACAAAAAAAAGAATATATTTAAGTATCAAATAAGAATTTTCTGTTCAATGAAACAGTAATTAAAACATGAAAAGCTGAGTCAGATGTGATTGTAGGGAAGACCAAGTGATGAAAGAAACGCACAAATACAAAAGACATTACAATTTATTCATATCATGGTTGGCAAGGAGTGTTAAATATGATACAGTTATCTACGTTACCTGAACTAAGCTAAATATTTGACATTTTAATATAATAATTTAATTCTTAAATTACAATTTACAAGTTTTTAAATGTTTTTCTAGACCATGTGGTGTATAATAAAAAGAAATATCAGACATGACATAATTAAACAGATTCAACTAAATTTTCAAATGATATCAGTATTTCATATGTTTTTTTTTTCTAATAACCAAGCAATGAAACAGTTTTATGAATTTCCATCTTCTTGAAGATGATCAGCAGGTACAGTTTTTGTGATGAGAACTACCATCGTAGTATTTACGTCGATTTGAAGTGCAATTTACAGGTGTTTTAGTCATTATCAAGTCATGATGTGCAAATATGAGCATGCCCCAACCATGATATTTAAAATTATTCATTTTCAGTCATCCATGGTGTACATGGTAAAGTACACCAATGTTGAAGAATGATGAAAAGACAGCATGAACAAACAAGATAAAGTAAAGAAGAAAGCAAAGAAGCAAGGAACAAAAGACAAAGGACAAAGGAGGCGGTTATATTTCCTGCAAGAATTCAGTTAAATTAGCGAACGTGACCCATGCCAGATATTTTATATAGACGAGGATCGATGAAATTAGATAGAGAACTTACCCAGCCTCCTTTAAATTTAAATTTCGAGTCTTTGTCGGGTAATTTTGCGTAGGCCATAGTTGAACGATGACACCTCGTGTCGGCTGTCAGCGTTGAAAAGAAAGGCATAGATATTTCGACCCGCCTAGCTAATCCGTTCACGGCTGTGTTCGCCTTACAACTTTTTTAGAAATATTGCCAATATTGCGAAGTGCGTTCGTTTAAGACATTTTTATAAACATTAAATTAAATTAATTAAGTAGTGACGTGTAAATACAAAATAACGTCACATTATATATATATATATATATATATATATATATATATATATATATATATATATATATATATATATATATATATATATATATATATATATATATATATATATATATATATATATATATATATATATATATATATATATATATATATATATATATATATATATATATATATATCTTCTTCTTCTTCTTTCAGCCTCTTTCATTCCACTGCTGGATAAAGGCCTCTTCCTGAATTTTCCACTTATCTCTGTCCTGGGCGCTCTGTTTCCACCCATGTCCCACCAGTCCAATATATATATATATATATATATATATATATATATATATATATATATATATATATATATATATATATATATATATATATATATATATATATATATATATATATATATATATATATATATATATATATATATATATATATATATATATATATATATATATATATATATATATATATATATATATATATATATATATATATCCCGCAATACTTGTTGCGTCACCTATGTGAAATTCGTATAGGGTTGTTGCGTCCACCAACTTTTCGCGTCCGGTATACGGACGCAAGATAATTTTCACGCCAAAAACTACCTTTCTGTTGCTTATACCATAGAGAATCAACTGGCAAAAATTTACATGGAAGCAAAAAAAATATCAAAATATCTTGAAATGAATATTATTAGTTCAACCATTGGCCGCACGGAGATTTATTCAGTGTATATTTTGAAGGTGTATATTTTTACTAAGCCACCGATCGTTTTGCATCCGCGGCAAAATATTACATGTTGACCTTGGCCGCACGGAGATTTGTTCGGAGTATATTTTGAAGGTGATTTATATATATGGCTCCGATCGTCTTGCGTCCGCGCTCAATACTGTTCTAACATGTCTCTGTGACCTTCGCGATAAAATGAATACAATTCAACGCATTTTAAATATTGCCTTGAAAAAGCGCGTACCTACTTACTTTTATTTTTACGACTTCATACAACTGTCGATATATGTATTGATACCTATTCTCTCTCGTGCGCGTACCTACTTACTTTCAGTTTTACAAAGTTCATACTATATGTTGATTTGATTATTGTTACTCTCTCATGCGCGTACCTACTTACTTTTATTTTTACATCGTTCATAAAACTATCAATTTGTTTATTGTTACTCTGATGCGCGTACCTACTTACTTACTATTGCAATGTTAATATTTTTTATAGAAAATTAAATTATCTCGTTTTGGTGTTTCGCCTTGTTTCGATATTTTTAAAAACTTTGGAAATATAGGCAGTTAAACACATAAATTTATCATGATAAACATTTTTATTAATAAAAATGTTTGAGAATTTCTAGAATTTTTTTGAAAACATCAATTTGATATTTTTTATCTATCTATATTTTGTGTGTCATGACGTCTGTGTGTCCCCCGCCCTTATAACATTTGATTCGCTCAATGCACAGAGCCCAAAATTTCAGAATATATAAATAGTAATAGGCCTACAAAACTTTTATACTCAGAATTTTGAATTTTGGTTTCAGTCAGGGGTTATCAACTTTTGAATTTTTACTTTATTTTTCCATATATCTCAGAAACCATAAAAGCTAGAACGCTGAAAATTGGTATCACAAATAGACAAATACATAATCTCAAATAAGTTTTTTAAAAATAATTCTTGAGTTTCTCAAACATTTTTTATTAGGAAACACATTTTTTTATGTGTTTAACGGCCTATATTTCCAAATTTTTAAAAAATATCGAAAAAAGCCGAAATAGCCCAACTAGATAATTTAATTTTCTATAAAAAATATTAACATTGTAGCAGTACATCTCAATTTCTTTTTAACAATTTTTATTGAAATTGAATTTAGTGACGACTTCGCTTCATACAATTTGTATGGTAGTCCCATAGCCATACCATCACTCCATTTCCCTATTTGGGGTAGGCAGAGAGAACCGAATGCCAGACTTAAATACCTTCCTCGCTTCATTCACGTTCATACATCGTCTCATACACGCTCTTCTATTATTCTTACTTCTAACATCACCATCTTTCAAAATCCCATTTATGTGATCGTGCCAAATTTTTATTGGCCGACCTCTACTTTTCGTTCCTCTTTTATCAGACTTGTATACTTTTTTTGTCAGACGGTCATCTTTCATTCGTTCTATGTGGCCGAACCACCTTAGGGCATTTATTTTAATCTTACTTACGATATTTCTTTCAATAATTGGGTCAGCCATTATAGATTTTAACGTACAATTCACTCTATTACCTGCCGTTACTCTCCTTTCAATATCTTTTTCCAATCTTCCATCACGCTGAAACATGCTTCCTAAGTATGGTATGGTAGTCGTCTATACACATTACACAATATATTATGTAAGAAGACCTTATAGTTTGTTACTTTATCTCCAAACATACATACATACCATCAGGCTGTTTTCATATTCCGGGTTGGAAAAGAGGACTGACCTCCATACTGTCCACGTATTTGGTTGGTAAAATCATGAGAATAGCCATGTGATCAATAACATCAGGTATTTTTTTTTCATGAATGCGGGTTTGTTATTTAAAAATACGCACTTACATCATTTAATTTCCGAAACTGAAAGTTTATTGGGTAAGAAATATTCTGCACTAAGTTGTATTATTTTTATGCACAACAGATATTTAATGTATTTTAAACTCAAGGAGACAAGTCCCGTCAATCGGTGAAATCAAAACCCTCACGATTACCCATATCAAGGATATAATTTTCATGTGGATTCTATAATATCTTAAGATATCTAATATAATTATATCCAGGATTTCACTTCTTGGCCGGACTTGCCCCTGATCTAGTCGTATTTGTCAAATCTTTTTATAAATATCTTAACATTATGTAGTGCGATGATCTGCACATATGTATAATATAGAGATATCAAAAATAAACATTCCGCACAGACAATTAAAAAGTAATTGTAGTGTATGTAACTCACACTACATAAGTACTGAATAGTTCAATGATCTATACTTAAAATAATGTAAGAGATATTAAAACTAAACATTTACACAAACAATTAAAAAGTTAATTAAGTGTACATAACTCTTAACATAATGAAAGATATATTAAAACTAAACATTCCGCACAAACAATTAAAAAGTAACTTACTCCAAGTACTTACTAATTTGTTCAATGATCTGCACTAAGTATATAGAGATACATTGAAGTCTAAAACGTTTTACTATACTTTTTGAGTGATTTAAGTCTAACCTATGTATCTTAATTGAAATAAAATCATCAAAATATACACAAAATAATTGAAAAATATTTGTTATTCGTAAACATTTTTATGTTAAATTATTTATTAAAATATATACGTAAAACAATAATTATTTTCTTCTGCCAAATATTTTGCACAAAATGATTCAATATTATCTGCAATGTATACCTACTAAGTATGTCGTATATGCCATTTAGAAAAAAATAATTGATAGCGTATTTTTTAACTTATAGGGTGTATCGTAATTGTTTAAAATGTAGAAAACGATAACTATATTAAAGTAACCTCGAGGGAATTTATTATAATATGGTGCATGAGTTAGTAATTCAGTTTTAATAATGTATTTCGTAATATTAAGAATTAAAGGTTGTTCTTTCAAAATAATTGTCTTAAGTCTATCATTATTTTCTTTTTACGGTGCCACTATTTTTACGACCGGAATTGGCGGGAAAAGCGTTTTCCCGCCAAAAAGTGTCTATTTACACGACAAATTTTCTGACGTCGTCTATGTTTTTGGGTCATTTATAACCATAGAAAGCGCAGATAAATCAAAATACAAAAATATTTACCTTTGTCATTTTTTCAATGGTCATAAAAATGCATCATGGAAACCAACTTGAAGAAAAAATAAATAATATAGGCATCTCATTACATTTACTTAATTTTATAAATCATTTTTTTATCGAGATCTACAATTATAACAGAGTATAAACAAAGGTAAATATTTTTATAACTTGATTTATCTGCGTTTTCTGTGGTTATTTTTGGTTTTCGTCTATGATTGAGTCGTGTAAATAGTCGTAGCCTTCTTTTTAATAATAGATATTCTTCATTTTGAGATGTGGATAATATGTTCATCTGATTTTTAGCGCAATAATCCGTGACATTAAATTTGAGCTAAACATATCTAATTATTGTGTCATCTTGATGTTAAAACCTAAGTATATTTTATAGACAGAAAATATAAGGCCCTTACTAGGCGAAACGCGTCCTAATAATAAGAATAAAATTCATATTTATTTATTTATCTTTTTGTACATAATATAAACAAATATAAAGCACACTAGCGGGCTTATTGCCATTAGGCATTTTTTTCCAAACAACCAGATTGACAGAATTATATATGTACCTACATCAACAAAAAATGAAAGCTAAAAAAGAACAAAGAAAATATACATAACACCAAGATAAACAATAAGAAAAATAAAATAATAGCATAACAAAAAAAAAGGATTGGGAAAGAACAAGAAGAGGAAACCGAGATCAGGTGTCAAGGGGTAAATATTCCTTCTTTAGTAAATATTACGTAGCAAAGGGAAGGAAGGAAAAGGAGAGGGATCAGGTATTTTCGGAGAGATATCCCTGCTTTAGTCTTTTCTTGAAAATGGAAAGCAAGTTTGACGAAGTTATTTATATCAGGACTCAAATTATTCCAGAGTCTTGCTGAACATACTTCAAAGGTTGAGTTGAAAAATTCAGTGTTGTATATTGGGATACTTAATGTAGTACGTTCAGCAGATCGAAGCGATAGGCCGTGATTAGATAAATAGGTGAATTTGGTTTTAACGTACCTACTGCGGTGAATTACATAGGGTTAAAGAGCGTATTGTATAGAAGTGACAAAGTATATATCGCTGTTGTATCTTAGGCAAATTGAGAAGATTACGGTAAGAGGAAATGTGATCGATTTTTTAAGTTCAAAGATGAAGCGGATACAAACATCATATTATTTGAAATTGAAAAAAAGTGAAACAAATAATTTATTTCCACAATTTTTGGTTGTGTGTGCATGACTCAAAATGAAATATTGTATTTAGAAGGAAAGATGCATACGTTTGAATGCGTAGCGTATGTATGTACATGGACTAATATTCCAACTGTCGATTTGTTCAGGAGAACTTTGTTCTCTTAACATATCGACAATGTATCAAGCCAGGATACGCGAGATTTGTATGGAGAGGTCTACTTTTTTCACGGCTTTTCCAACTTTGAAGTCAAAAAACACCAACTTAGAGGCTTCGCAGCATATATGTTCCATACACGGATTTACTCAGAATTCGGAGTAGAACATTTCGTGTGTCTGTGTGTGTGTGTGTGTGTCCCCCTCCCTTATAACTTTTGATCCGCTCAATTTACAGAGCCCAAAATTTCAGAATATATACACAGTTATAGGCCTACAAAAATTTAATACTCAGAATTTTGAATTTTTGTTTCAGTCAGGGGTTATCAACTTTTGAATTTTTATTTTATTTTTCCATATATCTCAGAAACCATATAAGCTAGAACGCTGAAAATTGGTACAAACATAGAAATATAAAAAATCTCAAATAAATTTTTTCAAAAAAATTACAGGGTTTCTCAAACAATTTTTAATAAGAAAAATTTTTTTTTTATGATAAATTTATGAGTTTAACTGCCTATATTTCCAAAACTTATACAATTATCGAAAAAAGCCGAAACACCCCAACTAGATAATTTAATTTTCTATAAAAAATATTAACATTGTAGTAGAAGATCTCAATTTTTTTTAACAATTTTTTTAAAAATTGAATTAAGTGACGACATCGCTTCATACATTTTGTATGGAAGTCGCCTATACACAATATGTAAGAAGACTTAATATGTAGTTTGATACTTCATCTCCAAACATACATACATACCATCATGCTATTTTCATATTCTGGGTAGGAAAAAAGGAACTTCCTCCATACTATCCTATCTTGACATACATACCTACATAATATATGTTGTATAGAAAACAAAATATCTGAAAATATTCAATAATTTGTATTTATGGGTTTATAGTTTGGTACATATTCTTCAACTATACATACTATCGCTATCGACAGTTGGATCTCATGTGTTACATGCAACTAGTATATGTAAATGTATCTATAAATAAACAACGTAAAAGACAATAACATAAACAACAAAGTAACAAAGATACAAACAAAAAGATATGGCTTAAACTATGTAAGCACCAGTGAAGTTGTAAATTGATATTAATTGAAATGAAATAACTTATATTTACATTGTATGTTAACTATGTATGAATAAGCTTATATTATCTTAAGATATTTTGTATCTCATATATACTGTATATTTTTGGATAGAAATAAATAAAAATAAAAAAATTATTAACATGTAGAGCTATTAATCTGTTTTGATTATTTAAACTAATAAACACATATAATATGCACAACATAATCATTATCACGCCGCTAACTTGTTGAACTGAAAAAAAAATAACTTGCTAAGCTGTCAATAATTTATGTATGACAATCACACACAATCTTAGTAGAATATATGAATATTTACAGGTCTACAAAACTTTTATACTCAGAATTGTGAATTTTTGTTTCAGTCAGGGGTTATCAACTTTTGAAATTTTGGTTTATTTTTCCATACATCTCAGAAACCATAAAAGCTAGAAAGCTGAAAATTGGTATGAACATAGACAAATACAAAATCTCAATTTTTTTTTTTTTAATTCCAGGGTTTCTCAAACATTTTTTATTAATAAAAATATTTTTTTTATGATAAATTTATGAGATTAACTGCCTATATTTCCAAACTTTTTAAAAATATCTTTTTAAAAAAGCCGAAATACCCCAACTAGATAATTTAATTTTCTATAAAAAATATTAGATTGTATTAGCACATCTCAAATTTTTTTTAATAATTTTTATAAAAATTGAATTTAGTGACGACATTGCTTCATACAATTTGTATGGAAGTAGCCTACTCACAATATCTAAGAAGACTTAATAATTTGATACTAATCTCCCAACATACATACATACCATCATGCTGTTTTCATATTCTGGGTAGGATCAAAGGACTGACCTCCATACTATCCTATCTTGACATACATACCTAGGTACATGTGTTGTATAGAAAACCAAATATCTTAAAATATTAAATAATTTGTATTTATGGGTTTATAGTTTCGTACTTACCTATTCTTCAACTGTACATACTATCACTATCGACAGTTGGATCTCATGTGTTACATGCAACTAGTATAAAAAACAAAATATCTTAAAATATTCAATAATTTGGATTAATGATTTTATAGTTTGGTACTTATTCTTCAACTATACATACTATCGCTATCGACAGTTGGATCTCATGTGTTTCATGCAACTAGTTTTATAATAGTCAAGATTTCAATCGAATATTGATTTTCGTTCAGTGTGTTAGTTTCTTTAAAAATGATCTAATTTATAATAGTCGAGGTATCCATCGAATATTGATATTCATTTTCGTTCAGTGTTTTAGTTCCTAAATATTGATCCAACCATCAATTTGTTTAAAAGAACTTTGTTCTCTTAACATATCGGCAATGTTTCAAGCCAGGATACGCGATATTTGTATGTAGGGTCTATATTTTTTACGGTTTTTCCAACTTTGAAGTCAAATAGAAAAACCGGAGCCCATATTCGGACGATAGATACTCTGATTATTGATTATGTACCACGATCAGAAGCATAGGCGGCTAGTGATTGAAATTATCTGCAGTTCATTTTTACATAAACATAATATGTAGGTATCTACATTCATGCTTATAAATTTATTTAAAATTATTTCTCACGTAACTCTTGCTTATCGGGGCTGGAAATACTAGGTAAATAAATTAGATGAAATTGTCGAATAGCAATGAAATGGCCACATGCGCAGGGTGCAAGGAAGTATTTATTATTATTTTTATATTTATATATTTTTTCAATGGCGAGCCTTTGAATTTTGTTTTATTCTATTATTTATTTTGAAAGAAATAATGTTTGGGTACATATTAAATTTATATGATGTACCTAGTACGTAAGTACTTCATCTAATAAATAGTGACATTAAACAAAGTAGGTACCTATGTAGTGTGTTTTATATAATATTTAAATAATGAATTTCCCCAACATTTTTTAACACAAAATTAGCTTTTGACTAAATATATCACAACAAAAAAATCAAATAAAAACTTTTGTTATTTGTATAATATACGAGTTCTTCAAAATATATAAAAGATTCATAAAATCCTAGATGTTATACTCCCGGTTGATATCTATATGAAAATTAAAAAAAAAGTTCAACGCTCTTACATTTGTGCATGCCTTTCGATTACAAGATTGTATAAAACTCTAGGATAGAGGAGATCAAATGTTCGTTGGTGTAACATCGTTGAAAAAACATTGAGATGGTCTTATGTTATAATAATGTAGTTTTCTTCAAAACTGCGTATAAAAACACCGTTGGACTCAACAGTAAGCTGTCAATAAATTGAACAATAATTCACAATATGTTTCTAAACATCGTAGGTATTTAAAAAAACATAGTTGTTAAATTGATAATATCAGTACATCGACATTGAAATAAACATCCCTATAATATAGAACGAGCAATTTAATTGATATATTTTTTTTAATATCCTTATTGATATTACAAAAGATGTTTTTAATTTTACTCTGACACTAATGAACATTTGGACAAACTTCACAATCACACCAGAGATGTTTGTCATAACATTGTACGTAAGTTAATGTAAAATAATCCTTACAAATAATAAGTAAAATGTTGTTATTACGCATGTTGATGTTAACTCATTATGGACAGTATTGTCTTCAATACGCATGTCTGGAGCAAAGCACGGACCGGGACAGTGTTCTGTCCTTTTCTAACACATACCAATGAAGCGCTATCTGTGTCGCTCACAATCACGGATCGGCAAAATTTCGTATTAGTATGAGATAATATGTAGAAAAATTACGTTCATATAAATTATGCACACAATCCTATAATATACGAATTTTGGCGCTATATACAAACACGCATCTACTAACAAAGTTACTAGGTACCATTATAACGTATTTTTGCAAGTGTTTTGAATAAGTTTTTTTTTATATAATATATATTTATTAATTTTAGAAGGCAGTGTAGTGCACTTATGTACACACTAAGAATCACCTGTGTACAGAAGGCGTTGTAATAAAGCTAGAACAAATGGACGTGAAAACTATATAAAATATACGAAATATATAAAATATCGAAAAATATACACATGGACGCAAGTATGATGTCAATTATGCATAGGAAAGTTTTTTAATATACACCGGAAGTAGTAATAAAGATAGAAAAATGGACGTGAAAACTATATGAAGAAATATATAAAATATACAAAAAATATACACCGGACGCAGTAATAAAGATAAAAAAATGGACGTGAAAACTATAGGAAGATATTTGTAAAATATACAAAAAATATACACATGGACGCAAGTATGAAAATGATGTGTCAAACGTACCAAAATAGGATAAAACTGAATATTTATATTTTTCAATTTACAAGAAAAACCTTATGGCTACAATGATTGTGAGCAACAAATAGCTCTAAATTCACTGACATAAACCTAAAATAATAAGTAGAAGTGGTGGACGCCGATCTGTCGGATATTTGGCGGACGCAAAAAATGTAGTGGGATCTATATATATTATATATATATATATATATATATATATATATATATATATATATATATATATATATATATATATATATGTTATATTTGATGTTTTCACGGGTGAAATATGTTATAATATTTTTATCTCGGTTTTCCCGTGTCAGTAGGTCTTGACTAAGACCATTTGTCTTCCGACGTTTCGCCTGAATATCACCAGGCATTTTCAAGGACTTAACGAAAAGCACGCGCGCGACACACGTCTACTCACACTGAAAGCTCACCGTCAAGTGACTCGTAGCGTACAAGATGGCCGCTTATGCCTGGTGATATTCAGGCGAAACGTCGGAAGACAAATGGTCTTAGTCAAGACCTACTGACACGGGAAAACCGAGATAAAAATATTATAATATATATATATATATATATATATATATATATATATATATATATATATATATATATATATATATATATATATATATATATATATATATATATATATATATATATATATATATATATATATATATATATATATATATATATATATATATATATATATATATATATATATATATATATATATATATATATATATATATATATATATATATATATATATATATATATATATATATATATATATATATATATATATATATATATATATATATATATATATTTCAGAGCCATAGAAAGAGACTAGTTAACTATGTTGGTGGAATTAATTTGAATAACATGGTTCCCAAATCAAATCAAATATTTTTATGTGTTACTCAAAGAGCATCGCAAGCACAATACGGCATAGTTAAATGTAGTTAATAATTTAAATTTTGCATTATTTATATAGTTATAATCTTTCATATATAAACACCGATTTCAAAGTGAATGTATGTCAAGATAGGAAAATGTGGTTTTCGGTTTTCTGTGTCTATCCCACGAGG
>OY754987.1:8414535-8455465 GCA_963576475.1 Molanna angustata | reverse complement strand
CGCAATACTTGTTGCGTCACCTATGTGAAATTCGTATAGGGTTGTTGCGTCCACCAACTTTTCGCGTCCGGTATACGGACGCAAGATAATTTTCACGCCAAAAACTACCTTTCTGTTGCTTATACCATAGAGAATCAACTGGCAAAAATTTACATGGAAGCAAAAAAAATATCAAAATATCTTGAAATGAATATTATTAGTTCAACCATTGGCCGCACGGAGATTTATTCAGTGTATATTTTGAAGGTGTATATTTTTACTAAGCCACCGATCGTTTTGCATCCGCGGCAAAATATTACATGTTGACCTTGGCCGCACGGAGATTTGTTCGGAGTATATTTTGAAGGTGATTTATATATATGGCTCCGATCGTCTTGCGTCCGCGCTCAATACTGTTCTAACATGTCTCTGTGACCTTCGCGATAAAATGAATACAATTCAACGCATTTTAAATATTGCCTTGAAAAAGCGCGTACCTACTTACTTTTATTTTTACGACTTCATACAACTGTCGATATATGTATTGATACCTATTCTCTCTCGTGCGCGTACCTACTTACTTTCAGTTTTACAAAGTTCATACTATATGTTGATTTGATTATTGTTACTCTCTCATGCGCGTACCTACTTACTTTTATTTTTACATCGTTCATAAAACTATCAATTTGTTTATTGTTACTCTGATGCGCGTACCTACTTACTTACTATTGCAATGTTAATATTTTTTATAGAAAATTAAATTATCTCGTTTTGGTGTTTCGCCTTGTTTCGATATTTTTAAAAACTTTGGAAATATAGGCAGTTAAACACATAAATTTATCATGATAAACATTTTTATTAATAAAAATGTTTGAGAATTTCTAGAATTTTTTTGAAAACATCAATTTGATATTTTTTATCTATCTATATTTTGTGTGTCATGACGTCTGTGTGTCCCCCGCCCTTATAACATTTGATTCGCTCAATGCACAGAGCCCAAAATTTCAGAATATATAAATAGTAATAGGCCTACAAAACTTTTATACTCAGAATTTTGAATTTTGGTTTCAGTCAGGGGTTATCAACTTTTGAATTTTTACTTTATTTTTCCATATATCTCAGAAACCATAAAAGCTAGAACGCTGAAAATTGGTATCACAAATAGACAAATACATAATCTCAAATAAGTTTTTTAAAAATAATTCTTGAGTTTCTCAAACATTTTTTATTAGGAAACACATTTTTTTATGTGTTTAACGGCCTATATTTCCAAATTTTTAAAAAATATCGAAAAAAGCCGAAATAGCCCAACTAGATAATTTAATTTTCTATAAAAAATATTAACATTGTAGCAGTACATCTCAATTTCTTTTTAACAATTTTTATTGAAATTGAATTTAGTGACGACTTCGCTTCATACAATTTGTATGGTAGTCCCATAGCCATACCATCACTCCATTTCCCTATTTGGGGTAGGCAGAGAGAACCGAATGCCAGACTTAAATACCTTCCTCGCTTCATTCACGTTCATACATCGTCTCATACACGCTCTTCTATTATTCTTACTTCTAACATCACCATCTTTCAAAATCCCATTTATGTGATCGTGCCAAATTTTTATTGGCCGACCTCTACTTTTCGTTCCTCTTTTATCAGACTTGTATACTTTTTTTGTCAGACGGTCATCTTTCATTCGTTCTATGTGGCCGAACCACCTTAGGGCATTTATTTTAATCTTACTTACGATATTTCTTTCAATAATTGGGTCAGCCATTATAGATTTTAACGTACAATTCACTCTATTACCTGCCGTTACTCTCCTTTCAATATCTTTTTCCAATCTTCCATCACGCTGAAACATGCTTCCTAAGTATGGTATGGTAGTCGTCTATACACATTACACAATATATTATGTAAGAAGACCTTATAGTTTGTTACTTTATCTCCAAACATACATACATACCATCAGGCTGTTTTCATATTCCGGGTTGGAAAAGAGGACTGACCTCCATACTGTCCACGTATTTGGTTGGTAAAATCATGAGAATAGCCATGTGATCAATAACATCAGGTATTTTTTTTTCATGAATGCGGGTTTGTTATTTAAAAATACGCACTTACATCATTTAATTTCCGAAACTGAAAGTTTATTGGGTAAGAAATATTCTGCACTAAGTTGTATTATTTTTATGCACAACAGATATTTAATGTATTTTAAACTCAAGGAGACAAGTCCCGTCAATCGGTGAAATCAAAACCCTCACGATTACCCATATCAAGGATATAATTTTCATGTGGATTCTATAATATCTTAAGATATCTAATATAATTATATCCAGGATTTCACTTCTTGGCCGGACTTGCCCCTGATCTAGTCGTATTTGTCAAATCTTTTTATAAATATCTTAACATTATGTAGTGCGATGATCTGCACATATGTATAATATAGAGATATCAAAAATAAACATTCCGCACAGACAATTAAAAAGTAATTGTAGTGTATGTAACTCACACTACATAAGTACTGAATAGTTCAATGATCTATACTTAAAATAATGTAAGAGATATTAAAACTAAACATTTACACAAACAATTAAAAAGTTAATTAAGTGTACATAACTCTTAACATAATGAAAGATATATTAAAACTAAACATTCCGCACAAACAATTAAAAAGTAACTTACTCCAAGTACTTACTAATTTGTTCAATGATCTGCACTAAGTATATAGAGATACATTGAAGTCTAAAACGTTTTACTATACTTTTTGAGTGATTTAAGTCTAACCTATGTATCTTAATTGAAATAAAATCATCAAAATATACACAAAATAATTGAAAAATATTTGTTATTCGTAAACATTTTTATGTTAAATTATTTATTAAAATATATACGTAAAACAATAATTATTTTCTTCTGCCAAATATTTTGCACAAAATGATTCAATATTATCTGCAATGTATACCTACTAAGTATGTCGTATATGCCATTTAGAAAAAAATAATTGATAGCGTATTTTTTAACTTATAGGGTGTATCGTAATTGTTTAAAATGTAGAAAACGATAACTATATTAAAGTAACCTCGAGGGAATTTATTATAATATGGTGCATGAGTTAGTAATTCAGTTTTAATAATGTATTTCGTAATATTAAGAATTAAAGGTTGTTCTTTCAAAATAATTGTCTTAAGTCTATCATTATTTTCTTTTTACGGTGCCACTATTTTTACGACCGGAATTGGCGGGAAAAGCGTTTTCCCGCCAAAAAGTGTCTATTTACACGACAAATTTTCTGACGTCGTCTATGTTTTTGGGTCATTTATAACCATAGAAAGCGCAGATAAATCAAAATACAAAAATATTTACCTTTGTCATTTTTTCAATGGTCATAAAAATGCATCATGGAAACCAACTTGAAGAAAAAATAAATAATATAGGCATCTCATTACATTTACTTAATTTTATAAATCATTTTTTTATCGAGATCTACAATTATAACAGAGTATAAACAAAGGTAAATATTTTTATAACTTGATTTATCTGCGTTTTCTGTGGTTATTTTTGGTTTTCGTCTATGATTGAGTCGTGTAAATAGTCGTAGCCTTCTTTTTAATAATAGATATTCTTCATTTTGAGATGTGGATAATATGTTCATCTGATTTTTAGCGCAATAATCCGTGACATTAAATTTGAGCTAAACATATCTAATTATTGTGTCATCTTGATGTTAAAACCTAAGTATATTTTATAGACAGAAAATATAAGGCCCTTACTAGGCGAAACGCGTCCTAATAATAAGAATAAAATTCATATTTATTTATTTATCTTTTTGTACATAATATAAACAAATATAAAGCACACTAGCGGGCTTATTGCCATTAGGCATTTTTTTCCAAACAACCAGATTGACAGAATTATATATGTACCTACATCAACAAAAAATGAAAGCTAAAAAAGAACAAAGAAAATATACATAACACCAAGATAAACAATAAGAAAAATAAAATAATAGCATAACAAAAAAAAAGGATTGGGAAAGAACAAGAAGAGGAAACCGAGATCAGGTGTCAAGGGGTAAATATTCCTTCTTTAGTAAATATTACGTAGCAAAGGGAAGGAAGGAAAAGGAGAGGGATCAGGTATTTTCGGAGAGATATCCCTGCTTTAGTCTTTTCTTGAAAATGGAAAGCAAGTTTGACGAAGTTATTTATATCAGGACTCAAATTATTCCAGAGTCTTGCTGAACATACTTCAAAGGTTGAGTTGAAAAATTCAGTGTTGTATATTGGGATACTTAATGTAGTACGTTCAGCAGATCGAAGCGATAGGCCGTGATTAGATAAATAGGTGAATTTGGTTTTAACGTACCTACTGCGGTGAATTACATAGGGTTAAAGAGCGTATTGTATAGAAGTGACAAAGTATATATCGCTGTTGTATCTTAGGCAAATTGAGAAGATTACGGTAAGAGGAAATGTGATCGATTTTTTAAGTTCAAAGATGAAGCGGATACAAACATCATATTATTTGAAATTGAAAAAAAGTGAAACAAATAATTTATTTCCACAATTTTTGGTTGTGTGTGCATGACTCAAAATGAAATATTGTATTTAGAAGGAAAGATGCATACGTTTGAATGCGTAGCGTATGTATGTACATGGACTAATATTCCAACTGTCGATTTGTTCAGGAGAACTTTGTTCTCTTAACATATCGACAATGTATCAAGCCAGGATACGCGAGATTTGTATGGAGAGGTCTACTTTTTTCACGGCTTTTCCAACTTTGAAGTCAAAAAACACCAACTTAGAGGCTTCGCAGCATATATGTTCCATACACGGATTTACTCAGAATTCGGAGTAGAACATTTCGTGTGTCTGTGTGTGTGTGTGTGTGTCCCCCTCCCTTATAACTTTTGATCCGCTCAATTTACAGAGCCCAAAATTTCAGAATATATACACAGTTATAGGCCTACAAAAATTTAATACTCAGAATTTTGAATTTTTGTTTCAGTCAGGGGTTATCAACTTTTGAATTTTTATTTTATTTTTCCATATATCTCAGAAACCATATAAGCTAGAACGCTGAAAATTGGTACAAACATAGAAATATAAAAAATCTCAAATAAATTTTTTCAAAAAAATTACAGGGTTTCTCAAACAATTTTTAATAAGAAAAATTTTTTTTTTATGATAAATTTATGAGTTTAACTGCCTATATTTCCAAAACTTATACAATTATCGAAAAAAGCCGAAACACCCCAACTAGATAATTTAATTTTCTATAAAAAATATTAACATTGTAGTAGAAGATCTCAATTTTTTTTAACAATTTTTTTAAAAATTGAATTAAGTGACGACATCGCTTCATACATTTTGTATGGAAGTCGCCTATACACAATATGTAAGAAGACTTAATATGTAGTTTGATACTTCATCTCCAAACATACATACATACCATCATGCTATTTTCATATTCTGGGTAGGAAAAAAGGAACTTCCTCCATACTATCCTATCTTGACATACATACCTACATAATATATGTTGTATAGAAAACAAAATATCTGAAAATATTCAATAATTTGTATTTATGGGTTTATAGTTTGGTACATATTCTTCAACTATACATACTATCGCTATCGACAGTTGGATCTCATGTGTTACATGCAACTAGTATATGTAAATGTATCTATAAATAAACAACGTAAAAGACAATAACATAAACAACAAAGTAACAAAGATACAAACAAAAAGATATGGCTTAAACTATGTAAGCACCAGTGAAGTTGTAAATTGATATTAATTGAAATGAAATAACTTATATTTACATTGTATGTTAACTATGTATGAATAAGCTTATATTATCTTAAGATATTTTGTATCTCATATATACTGTATATTTTTGGATAGAAATAAATAAAAATAAAAAAATTATTAACATGTAGAGCTATTAATCTGTTTTGATTATTTAAACTAATAAACACATATAATATGCACAACATAATCATTATCACGCCGCTAACTTGTTGAACTGAAAAAAAAATAACTTGCTAAGCTGTCAATAATTTATGTATGACAATCACACACAATCTTAGTAGAATATATGAATATTTACAGGTCTACAAAACTTTTATACTCAGAATTGTGAATTTTTGTTTCAGTCAGGGGTTATCAACTTTTGAAATTTTGGTTTATTTTTCCATACATCTCAGAAACCATAAAAGCTAGAAAGCTGAAAATTGGTATGAACATAGACAAATACAAAATCTCAATTTTTTTTTTTTTAATTCCAGGGTTTCTCAAACATTTTTTATTAATAAAAATATTTTTTTTATGATAAATTTATGAGATTAACTGCCTATATTTCCAAACTTTTTAAAAATATCTTTTTAAAAAAGCCGAAATACCCCAACTAGATAATTTAATTTTCTATAAAAAATATTAGATTGTATTAGCACATCTCAAATTTTTTTTAATAATTTTTATAAAAATTGAATTTAGTGACGACATTGCTTCATACAATTTGTATGGAAGTAGCCTACTCACAATATCTAAGAAGACTTAATAATTTGATACTAATCTCCCAACATACATACATACCATCATGCTGTTTTCATATTCTGGGTAGGATCAAAGGACTGACCTCCATACTATCCTATCTTGACATACATACCTAGGTACATGTGTTGTATAGAAAACCAAATATCTTAAAATATTAAATAATTTGTATTTATGGGTTTATAGTTTCGTACTTACCTATTCTTCAACTGTACATACTATCACTATCGACAGTTGGATCTCATGTGTTACATGCAACTAGTATAAAAAACAAAATATCTTAAAATATTCAATAATTTGGATTAATGATTTTATAGTTTGGTACTTATTCTTCAACTATACATACTATCGCTATCGACAGTTGGATCTCATGTGTTTCATGCAACTAGTTTTATAATAGTCAAGATTTCAATCGAATATTGATTTTCGTTCAGTGTGTTAGTTTCTTTAAAAATGATCTAATTTATAATAGTCGAGGTATCCATCGAATATTGATATTCATTTTCGTTCAGTGTTTTAGTTCCTAAATATTGATCCAACCATCAATTTGTTTAAAAGAACTTTGTTCTCTTAACATATCGGCAATGTTTCAAGCCAGGATACGCGATATTTGTATGTAGGGTCTATATTTTTTACGGTTTTTCCAACTTTGAAGTCAAATAGAAAAACCGGAGCCCATATTCGGACGATAGACACTCTGATTATTGATTATGTACCACGATCAGAAGCATAGGCGGCTAGTGATTGAAATTATCTGCAGTTCATTTTTACATAAACATAATATGTAGGTATCTACATTCATGCTTATAAATTTATTTAAAATTATTTCTCACGTAACTCTTGCTTATCGGGGCTGGAAATACTAGGTAAATAAATTAGATGAAATTGTCGAATAGCAATGAAATGGCCACATGCGCAGGGTGCAAGGAAGTATTTATTATTATTTTTATATTTATATATTTTTTCAATGGCGAGCCTTTGAATTTTGTTTTATTCTATTATTTATTTTGAAAGAAATAATGTTTGGGTACATATTAAATTTATATGATGTACCTAGTACGTAAGTACTTCATCTAATAAATAGTGACATTAAACAAAGTAGGTACCTATGTAGTGTGTTTTATATAATATTTAAATAATGAATTTCCCCAACATTTTTTAACACAAAATTAGCTTTTGACTAAATATATCACAACAAAAAAATCAAATAAAAACTTTTGTTATTTGTATAATATACGAGTTCTTCAAAATATATAAAAGATTCATAAAATCCTAGATGTTATACTCCCGGTTGATATCTATATGAAAATTAAAAAAAAAGTTCAACGCTCTTACATTTGTGCATGCCTTTCGATTACAAGATTGTATAAAACTCTAGGATAGAGGAGATCAAATGTTCGTTGGTGTAACATCGTTGAAAAAACATTGAGATGGTCTTATGTTATAATAATGTAGTTTTCTTCAAAACTGCGTATAAAAACACCGTTGGACTCAACAGTAAGCTGTCAATAAATTGAACAATAATTCACAATATGTTTCTAAACATCGTAGGTATTTAAAAAAACATAGTTGTTAAATTGATAATATCAGTACATCGACATTGAAATAAACATCCCTATAATATAGAACGAGCAATTTAATTGATATATTTTTTTTAATATCCTTATTGATATTACAAAAGATGTTTTTAATTTTACTCTGACACTAATGAACATTTGGACAAACTTCACAATCACACCACAGATGTTTGTCATAACATTGTACGTAAGTTAATGTAAAATAATCCTTACAAATAATAAGTAAAATGTTGTTATTACGCATGTTGATGTTAACTCATTATGGACAGTATTGTCTTCAATACGCATGTCTGGAGCAAAGCACGGACCGGGACAGTGTTCTGTCCTTTTCTAACACATACCAATGAAGCGCTATCTGTGTCGCTCACAATCACGGATCGGCAAAATTTCGTATTAGTATGAGATAATATGTAGAAAAATTACGTTCATATAAATTATGCACACAATCCTATAATATACGAATTTTGGCGCTATATACAAACACGCATCTACTAACAAAGTTACTAGGTACCATTATAACGTATTTTTGCAAGTGTTTTGAATAAGTTTTTTTTTATATAATATATATTTATTAATTTTAGAAGGCAGTGTAGTGCACTTATGTACACACTAAGAATCACCTGTGTACAGAAGGCGTTGTAATAAAGCTAGAACAAATGGACGTGAAAACTATATAAAATATACGAAATATATAAAATATCGAAAAATATACACATGGACGCAAGTATGATGTCAATTATGCATAGGAAAGTTTTTTAATATACACCGGAAGTAGTAATAAAGATAGAAAAATGGACGTGAAAACTATATGAAGAAATATATAAAATATACAAAAAATATACACCGGACGCAGTAATAAAGATAAAAAAATGGACGTGAAAACTATAGGAAGATATTTGTAAAATATACAAAAAATATACACATGGACGAAAGTATGAAAATGATGTGTCAAACGTACCAAAATAGGATAAAACTGAATATTTATATTTTTCAATTTACAAGAAAAACCTTATGGCTACAATGATTGTGAGCAACAAATAGCTCTAAATTCACTGACATAAACCTAAAATAATAAGTAGAAGTGGTGGACGCCGATCTGTCGGATATTTGGCGGACGCAAAAAATGTAGTGGGATCTATATATATATATATATATATATATATATATATATATATATATATATATATATATATATATATATATATATATATATATATATATATATATATATATATATATATATATATATATATATATATATATATATATATATATATATATATATATATATATATATATATATATATATATATATATATATATATATATATATATATATATATATATATGTTATATTTGATGTTTTCACGGGTGAAATATGTTATAATATTTTTATCTCGGTTTTCCCGTGTCAGTAGGTCTTGACTAAGACCATTTGTCTTCCGACGTTTCGCCTGAATATCACCAGGCATTTTCAAGGAAAATGCCTGGTGATATTCAGGCGAAACGTCGGAAGACAAATGGTCTTAGTCAAGACCTACTGACACGGGAAAACCGAGATAAAAATATTATAATATATATATATATATATATATATATATATATATATATATATATATATATATATATATATATATATATATATATATATATATATATATATATATATATATATATATATATATATATATATATATATATATATATATATATATATATATATATATATATATATATATATATATATATATATATATATATATATATATATATATATATATATATATATATATATATATACTAGCTTTTATGTCCCGCCGTTGGCCAAGAATGTAAAATTGTGAAAGAAAAAGCAATCGTTTGTTATATATATATATATATATATATATATATATATATATATATATATATATATATATATATATATATATATATATATATATATATATATATATATATATATATATATATATATATATATATATATATATATATATATATATATATATATATATATATATATATATATATATATATATATATATATATATATACTAGCTTTTATGTCCCGCCGTTGGCCAAGAATGTAAAATTGTGAAAGAAAAAGCAATCGTTTTTATAATATTGTCACCCAATTATTTTGCAATATCAGACTATGAAAAGTGGTTTGAAATTTGATTGAGTTTAAGTATTGTAAAATGTTCAAGTGATGGCCACAACCCATTCTTTTTTATGCATTGCTATAAAGTGTGAATGAATTATAATATTTATACAATTTCTGCTCGCATGGACTATGCGTAATGGTTTTAAATATGACTGTTTATCAACGTTGTAAAGAGATTGGTTTGGCCACAACCCCCATTTTTAAATATTATCATCGAAAACAAATTGTAATGTGTACCTATTGAAAATTAAGTAATTTTGGATGTTGGGATGTGGTTAAAATTTGATTAAACAAACGTAGGTGCTGAAAAGATCTAGTATTGGTCACATCCCATTCGTTTTTATATTTTTTCATCACGTGTGCATTATATTTTTGCTCAATTTGACTGAAAGTCTTCATTAACGAAGAAGAAGAAGACTTGAACAATAGTAAATAGTTTTTAATTTGAATATAAATGTTGTGAAGAGTTCAGTAATGGCCACAACCCCCATTCTTTAAATATTAGGTGTTGAAAATTATTCAAAATAGGATGATATAAATGGTTTAAATTTAATTAAACAAAAGTATTGAAAAGATTCTAGTGCAGGTTATATCGTCACATCCCATTCATTTCATATGTATTTTCATCAAGTGTGCATATCGTTAATAATATTTCTGCACAATAGACTATTAGACTTAAAACTAACCCAAAAGACTAAATAAAAAAGAGAAAAATAAGTATAAGACTATAAGAAAAAGTTTGTATAAAAAACTATTCCAATGGTCTACATAAAATAAGTAAAAATACATACCTATACCTAATAGAAGAATTAGACTATTGGAAATAGATAGTATAAAAGCTCATCCAAAGGTCTACAAAAAAGAAGAAGAAGAATATTTAGACTATTGGAAATAGTTTGTATAAATACTGACCAAAAGGTCTACATAAAAGAAAATGAATAAGACTATTGGAAATAGTTTGTATTAAAACTCTCCCAAAAGTCTACGTACTTAAATGAAGAAGAATAATAATTAGACTAAAGGAAATAATTTTTATAAAAAAATGACCCAAATGTATACATAAAAGAAATAGTTTGTATAAAAACTGCCCTAAAGGTCTACATAAAATTAAGAAGAAAAAGAATTAGACTCCAGGACCCGCCGCTTCAGGCCCTTCAGTACTTCCCGTCCCTTTAATCCCTCATTACGTCCCTTCCCATCAGGCCCTTCAGTACCTTCCGTCCCTTCAGGCAGTTTTATACCTCCCGTCCCTTCAGGCCCTTTAGTGCCTCCCTTCCCTTCATTACATCCCGTCCCATCAGTCGGTTAAGAAAAGTTTAAACCCAGAAACCATCCTGGAAGAACCGCGAAGAGATGAAAGAACCTTCTTTTCCCAGGATGCTCTACTTAATAGGTAAAATGACTAAATACACGAAGAAGAAGAAAAAATTTTAAACCCAGATACCTGCGAAGAGATGGAAGGACAGTTGGACCTTCTTCTCCCAGGATTCTCCAACTTCATAGGTAAAATGACCAAAAATACACGATGAAGAAGAAGAAGAAGAAATAAGTTTAAATCTAGATACCTGCGAAGAGATGGAAGGAAAATTGGACATTCTTCTCCCAGGTTAGTCCACCTTCAAAGGTAAAATGACCAAATAGACGATGAAGAAGAAGAAGAAAAAAGTTTAAATCCAGAAACCTGCGAAGAGATGGAAGGAAAATTGGACCTTCATCTCCCAGGATAGTTCATCTTCATAGGTAAGATGACCAAGTACACGTTGAAGAAAAAGAAGAAAAAAGTTTATATGCAGAACCCGTCCTGGAAGACCTGTGAAGAGATGGAGGGACAGTCGGACCTTCTTTTCCCAGGATACTCCCCCTTCATAGGTAAAACGACCAAATACACGAAGAAGAAGAAGAATAAGAAAAAAATTTAAATCCAAAAACCATCCTGGGCATACGCTCGACAATTCACCAAAGTTTCATTATAATCGGACAAACGGTTGATAAATAAATAAATAAAATAATTTTCCTATAGGAAATCAGTATAGGTATATTATTGTTGATTTGTAAGTAAATAGTATTAGGTAGGTACCTACCTACAACAACCTTCTAAATAAATTCGATTCCTAACAAATTTTATTTGAATATCGCATTCTTTCTGTAGCCATGGAAACGATTCGAACACGTAAGTAATATCGAATGGTTCGGATACATTTTTTGAATATGTAGGTACCTACATTGGTTTGTTCGATGCCATAAAAATGAAAATTGTCAGAAAAATCAAATATTATTTACAAATTATGCAATTTTATTATGCCTTTATCTTTACTAATAAATAACACATTTTTACAATATATGTCTTAAAACTTGCCGTAATGTCTTGTGTTTCATTTTATTATTTCATAATTACATTTATTTCAAAGGTTTATTATTTTCAAGAACATATTCATTCGGTGGGAAAATGAAATATTGTATGAAAAGATATTAAAATGGCGGCGTTTATGTACAAAAGGCTTACTTTAAAAATAAGTTAAACATTATAATTATACCAAATATTCACCATGTTTTTCACTTAAACGCTAAGTTATACTTCAAAATATATTTTTTTTGTGTAAATACCTACTTCTAACTTTTAAACTAACAGATATTTGCGTGCAAAATGTACACTTTTTTGACAGATATGACTTGGAAAATTTTGTATGAAAAAAATAATTATTTAAATATTTTTAAAATTCAGCATTTTTATCGCATTCTTTTTAGCGTGACACTGCATCAGGTATACTGGTACATGTTCGCACTTAAATTAGATTTTTAGAAGCTCTTGGTTTTTCAGAAGGCGTGAGACAAACACACACACACACACATACACACACACATACACTAACATTTTGATTGCTTTATTACTTTAGATATATATATATATATATATATATATGTATATATATATATATATATATATATATATATATATATATATATATATATATATATATATATATATATATATATATATATATATATATATATATATATATATATATATATATATATATATATATATATATATATATATATATATATATATATATATATATATATATATATATATATATATATATATATATATATATATATATATATATATATATATATATATATATATATATATATATATATATATATATATATATATATATATATATATATATATATATATATATATATATATATATATATATATATATATATATATATATATATATATATATATATATATATATATATATATATATATATATATATATATATATATATATATATATATATATATATATATATATATATATATATATATATATATATATATATATATATATATATATATATATATATATATATATATATATATATATATATATATATATATATATATATATATATATATAAATAAATTTAACTGCTACTATACCAATAAGCATGTATTTAAAAAACGGACAGTAAATTGTGATTCATCACATGATATGACAAATACAAAATACTAATGTCATAGGAATGAATGTTTGTGATGGGCTGTGCAAACTATGTATATAATAATATTCATTGTTATAGTAATTTGTCCATCCGGTTGTTATATAATATGTGAAGTACATATCTACTTACCTATGTATAAATGTATCTTAATAAAAGATGTGTATATAATTGTACCATGATAATATCTATTAGTAATACACGTGTATTCATAATACATATACATTAATATAATGGATTCATTTTTATATTTATATAGGTTTGTGCTCATATATTACATACACGGGAACGGGAGTGGCGTTTGCGAAAAAATAAAAAAAAACGATACACACTTCCTTACACTCTGAGCAAGTGGCGAACTTATAGCCATATGGCGATTTCTTCCAACTATCTAGTTTTTCATTTATTTTCATTTATTCAACTTTCTGTACACAATATATATGTACATATTGTACACTGGCGGGCTTATCCTGACATGCTTATGTTTATCTCCCTCTATCCTGACATACTCCCCTCCAGTCCCTTACACCAACAGCCTCCACATCCCGCTGCACGCCATTCACCCATCGGAGCTTGGGTCAACCAACGTTTCGTCTACCTTGTGGCTTTGTGTGCAGGACCCTTTTTGGCACTCTTTCATCGCCCATTCTTTCCACGTGTCCTGCCCATCGCAGCTTCCCTATTTTAATCACCTTTATAATGTTGGGCTCATTATAAATATTGTAGATCTCATCGTTGTATCCTATTCTCCAAGCTCCGGTTTACCTGCACAGGTCCGAATATCCTTCTGAGTATTTTTCTCTCGAACACTAGTAGAGACAATTCATCTTTTTTACTCAAAACCCAACATTCAGAACCATAAGGTAGTACGGGGCGTAGCAACCTTTTGTAGATTGTGACTGGTTTTTCTAGACATCGTCCGAGATGCAAGATGTCTTCTCAGACCAATGATCTAAAGAAAATATATATAAGATACTATAATTAAAGCAAAAAAAAAATAATATTTCATAGCAAAAAAAGGATAGGGTTTTTCCAGCCCAGAGGAGCAATATTTGCGAGAGATATTAATTTCAATAAACTCCTTCTCTGTTGGGGATCGAACCCAGCCCGCGTACCATCATCATCACAGCCATATCATCACCATTTTTTTAAACAATTTTCAAATTTCTATGCTCCAAATGTGTAATTCGATGCATCTTCAAGAGTTTATTTTTCAAAATTAGAGCGAGAAATTACTTTATATAAATTTCTCATCTGCCGGGGATCGAACCCTGGACGTTATTATTATATTGATATTTTTTTTTTTATAAAGAAAAAAAAAGTAATAATATCATATATTTGAATGTCTGTTTGTTTTTTTGTTATAAATTGAATGTACCTACCTACCATTGCACTTTTAATGACCTCATTTTGTTTCGGTTGGTTGAAAGAAATTGCTTTATGGCAAAAAATTTACAGATTATTGAACATGAATTTAAACAAATCAATACCAGGTATCAAGCGACAGGTGTGTGGATGTGCATTACCATATAAAAGGAAGCGCGACACATACGTGTATTCCCCCACACTTGTCTTGTCTCAAAAGACACTACATTCAGAACGGGTAGTGAAACTCATTAATAATAATAATAATAATAAGAGTACCTATCTTTTATTTAGACGTAAAAAATACAAAATTAATACATCAAGTATAAACAAAAAGGATATACATAATTTTTACTCTCCACTACCAACTATGGAATAGTGGAGAGTCATGATTTCACAATTTTTAAGCGTATTTTTTTTACATCAATTTCTCAATGGGTATCATGTAGAGAGTGTATACTTTGAGTTTCATCGTGATGTTTTTGTGTGTATGCCGTATGCCGTACACAAATTTGAAAATTTGTGTCCTCTGTACAGCCCAAACCAAATGACTGATGAACTTCATATTGATACCATATGTGTGAAGTACATAAACTTAGAGCTGATTAGTTTTCCATAGACAACAGTTAATTATTTCTCTATGATTTCATCTGTTAAAACTTTAAAAATGCTCTCACGACCTGGAAATTTGAGATATTTTCATTTTATTTGAATTATTTATGCATAAAAAAGAATTTTCACAAAACTGCATTCAGAGTTTGCCAACCTTAAATATCCTTTCAATAATTATGTTTATATTAATCGATATTTTGTATGAAAAATATATAGGAGAATTTTTATGTTAAGCAATGTTTAGTAACATATTTGATTTCATATTGATATTGGAGTGTAATATTAGCAGGGAAGCTTTATTGTGTGGTGGAGAGTTTAGTGTTGGCCACAACCCACTCGTTTTTTTGATACAATAATAAATTATGATACAGAGTATGACACTACATTATTAAAACATGTAAAAGTATAGAGAACATTAATATTTTTTAATGTTATATATTTTTTTTAATATTTTTCATTGCTGAACTATGTCATGCGATGTTGATTTGTCAATAGTATTTTATTGGTAGATAATTTTTTAAATATAAACTCACAGCATCGTCATTTAAGGTTTTTGGTCTACACACCGGTCACACCCCTCCCCCTCCCCCCACACCCCACAATTGTGGTCTTTAGATGTGATGTTATAATATATATTATCGGCTAACCAACGCAAACAGACACAACCGCAATAATACAAACACTATGGGCGCTATAAAACAAACCATTGTGCCCGGAATAGACGGATGAACATTAAAATATTTTATGAAGTGAGAAAAGTTTGATGGTTAAATTTGTTTACTCATTGATTTAACGAGAACATCTGTTTTATCATTCATGCGGTTTTTTTTATGCGGTAGGTATCTCAAAGCGTTTGGTTCAATTTGTTACGTTTTTTTTTAATATTTGCAACTGTCACATTTGATGATATAACTCCATTATTAGCTCCAAAAAATTTTAATACGATGAAAAAAGAAATAAAGGACGTACAGTTGATGAAACATTTCTAACAAAGTAACAATAGCTTAGATTTTATTTAATACTAGTTGCATGTAACACATGAGATCCAACTGTCGATAGCGATAGTATGCTGGTTACCCCACAATGTGGGGTAACCAGCGATTCGATTATCGTGTGGTGCAAACTGCTCTAGTACCTACTCCCAGATAACAGGAGAGAAAAAGGACGTCCACATGATGGGAAAATATGAGTTAGATAAAATAAAACCCATATACCAGCTCCAACAATACAGGACAGAACATTCTGGCGCTAAAAAATCAGTTAATCAGTCAGTCAATACTGTAAGACAAGGAAAAGAAAAATAAGAAGATTAATTTTGTTGTTGTAGATTAGTTTTGACCTGTCTTGGGCAGAACCCTCAGAGACAGAATTCCCAATTAGGAGATCCAAAGAACTTGCAGTGTGGAGGATATTGTAAGGTGGAGCAGGCATAGAAGACGATACTGGAGAGATCATGTAGAGAGGATGAATCCAGAAAGGCTGCCAAAGATAATAATGCGCGAGATACCAGAGGGACGCCGACCATCCGGAAGACAATCAAAGAGATGGAAGGAGAGCTGGAAATCCTCGTCCCAGGATCTGTAGAAACAGATCATAGATCTACCAAAAAAAGATGAAGAAGAAATATGTTGTTCTTAGTCTTAATGTGGCACGCAAATTAAGTTTTTATAATAATTACAAAAGCATGTGTTAGCTTTGTTTGAGTTTGATTTTTAAGATTGGGCCCCTTTTTAAAATTGGCCCACATGCTTTGCATGAATCCGCTGTTAGTAATAATAATAATAATAGTCAATTTTATTTAGACGTAAAAATATATATAAATTAATACATCAAGTATAAACAAGAAGTATATAATTTTTTTAAACAAAAAGTATCAATTATAAAAACATGTAAAACTATGGAGAACATTAATATTTTTAACTACATATATTATGTATTCAACACCTAGCCTACTGAAGGTGACAAGACTTTTATGTTTGGTGGCAGACTATTATATATTTTTAGACCTTTATTGGTATAAACTATTTTGTGTACTTGTAAATCTCGTTTTTTGGAAGTATAAATTCCTGACATCCTCTCGTGGGGTAAGTGTAAACATTGGCATTGAATAATATAATTTTTTAACATGTCTACGTAGGGGACACCAGCTATTAGGATTTGGGTCCATTTTTCTCTTCCGAAGAAGTGCACTACGTAGCGTTGGGAGGGGTTTGCAATCTAGAGAAGAGTTTATTGATTCGGATTTTAAAAAGACCCGGATTGTACGAAGGTGGAAACACAGAATTCGGAAGATCGTTCCACAGTCGGGCTGCCGTATTAATAAAGGAGTTCGAGAAGCGACTTGTTCGTATATGTTGAAGGTCCACTGTGAATAGGTGCTGCGATTGAGTAAAGCGAGTGACTCTGTTGCGAGTGGGTGGAGGAGGGACCAAAGATGCAAGTTCTTCTGAGTAATTCCCGTGGTAGTATCTATAAAATAAACTTAAAATACCGACTTTACGTCTGTGTTCTAGTGATTGCAATCCATCAGTCAGTGATGGATCATCAATCAGACGTATAGCACGCCTTTGGACAGCGTCGAGGGTATTCAGTAAGTATTGGGGGGCGCCACTCCAGAGGTGACTACCATATTCAATAAATGGACGATTCAATATTCAATGTATTGATTTATTGTCATTAATTTTTGTTTATTTAACATTAGGTTTATTCTTGTATGTCTGTTGCATTTTAAAATTGTTCTCATTCCCATATTATGAATGATCTGTAATTTTCTATTTAGAGTTTCATTGTAATTTTCTATTTTGTTGGGTAGCTACGCCACTGTCTTATTCCTGTTTTTGTAAATGATCATATTTGTTATATAAATTCTTTTATTCCGAAACAAATTGCTGTGTTTTCTGAATCAAGTCGCTTTTTTACGTTTGATTAATGACGTTTCGTACAAAACTTGTGTGTTTTCTACCCTGCAATGTCTTCTACCAGTCATACCAACATAAATATCTAATATTTTATGAAAGTCTTTTATTTTTCCTTTAACGACTCACTATTGTTATCTTCAGCCAAAAATGTTATTTTGATTCAAGCAAAGTGGATTTTTATGACGCGGACGTGTCATTTCATAACGTATCCAATTCATTTTAAAAAAAATGTATGGAATAGCAAAATTACTTTATTTATTTATTTATATATTCTCAACATTTGTTTTTTTTTTATTTGCGACCGACACCCGCTTCACTGGGTACATACCCGTATCGGAGCGAGTATCAAAAGGGCATTTTATAATCAGATTCTCACATCACAATTGTACCCTAAAAATACCTCATTTAGTGCGTTGAAGTAAAAAAAAACTTTATTTCCATAGTTTTTAAAAATATCGAAGAAAAACGAAACACCTCGATTAAAACGAAAGTTTAATTTTCTATAATAAATATGAACATTGTAGTAGTACCTACATCTCAAACTTTTTTATACAATATTTATAAAAAATGAATTTAGTACACAATATCACCACGGACTCGATAGTTTGATAATTAATCTTCAAACATGTGTACATACCATCATACTGTTTTCATATTCTGGGTAGGAATAAAGGACTGACCTCCATACCATTCTATCTTGACATTGATACCTACATGTTTTGTATATAAAACAAAATATCTTAAAACACTCAATAATTTTGATTCAAAGGTTTATAGTTTGGTACTTATTCTTCAACTATAGGTACATACAATCGCCATCGATAGTTGGATCTCATGTTGTACATGCAACTATTAACTATAGTACACATATTAAAAATTAACACTAAAAAACAATACTTAATATTGTTTCGTTATATGTTGATTTATAGCGTTTCTTTGTATGAGATGTCTAAAAAATGTAGTTTTTTCAGACTGTTAACTATTATGTACAAATTAAGAATTAATTACCAATAAATGTTTTTTTTTATTTGTAATTTATATATGTAGATTAAAGACTTTTATATTATATGATATATACAATATCATGAAATATTCAATCGTCTTCTAAAACCGATCGCTATCGACAGTTGGATCTCATGTGTTACATACAACTAGTATAAATGTCATTTTTTTTTTTTTAAGATATTTATTTTTTAATAAAAAGTAATACATTCTTATTTTCCCGCCAAATTGCAAAGCAGTTTTTTGGCAGAGCAGATTCTCTCTTTCACATAATATTATAAATTTCACATATAATTATTTCAATAAACTAATCTCAAATATAAAAGATACAGAGACCAAACAAAAATTTGAAAGAAAAAAAAAATTGAAAATTCGAAAGAAAAAAAAATTAAATAAACCTTACACATAATATACATTAGATATACCTATAATTAATCAACAATAATAATTCAAAGTCTAACGAACGCTTGAATTCAGATACAGATGTTTAAGAGTATTTTTTATAGTAACTATTTTCGTTTCGTCAGACTTTAAAATATTTCTTATCCTAATCGGCAACGCGTTAATAATATGCGGCACAAGATGTTTCCTGGTACGATCTCCATACACGTTGTTTGTCTTAGGTACCTGCAGGGCGCGCTCCATCGCCAGCCATAGCCATATTTTCTACCAACTAACCCATATTTATTGCCATAGGTGTATTGTTGATATAAACTACCGCATGTGAGCCGATTAGTATAGTACTATCAAATCCATATTTCCTTTATCCTGTTGATAGTCTACATCACGTACCTACAACGTATACTGTGCATATTAAAAGTAAGTTATAACTCTATAACGTTATACATACCTACGCTTTACGTCACGTAATCTACGTCACGCTGCGTCACGTCACTGCTCCAACTACAACAAATAATATTATCGTCGAATTAAACGCACACTTTTATTTTGCCACATTGTCACGGCCATTGTAACAATTTTCTCCCAAACGAATCGTTGGATCGAAACAAAGAACGATTCGGAACGACCGAATCATTTAATAAGAAGTGGTATAGCTTCATAGCTTTCCTTTCACATTGTTAAAACTCCAGTTTACTGCCGTCAGGAATTTTCTACCAACTAACCCGTGTTTTGGTCGAAATGAAGACAGCTTATACTTTTGTTGACAAACTTTTTAACATCTCAATAGAGACGATGTTGAGATATTATAGAAGAACCAGGAACTCAAAATACCTACAGGGCTAACGACCTGTCATCGGCTGGTTTGTGTGATCACTTTGTGGGCTTGCGCAACGTTCACCAATTATGCCTTCTTATTGAGTTCCCTTATCAATGTAATTTTTGAAAGTTCTATATATTTAAATACTGTGTAACGATTCACCAGAAAATAATAATTTATTACTATTGCCATATATTAAAGTGATCACGTAAACCAGCCGATGACAGGTCGTAAGCCCTGTAGGTGCTTTGAGTTCCTGGTTCTTCTATAATATCCGAACTTCATCTCTATTGAGATGTTAAAAAGTTTGTCAATAAAAATATAATTTGACTCCCGACAGGAAAAAATTGCAATGTTTGCGTACATGAAATTAAAACGAGTGGGTTGTGGCCAACACTAAACTCTCCACACCACAAATATTGACAATCTCAATATGGTAAAATATGCTTATGTTATATGAAATATTTTATTCATTCTAAATTTTACTACCAGGAATATAAATTTTCTAACGATAGTATATTTTTATGTTAATATAGACAAACTATTAATGCAGTATAGTGAAGAATGCTTATGTTGTATGAAATATTTTAATAAAAGCAGATAAATTTTGTTTTAAAGAACACGAGAGCATTTTGAATATTTTGACACGTGATGTCATATGAAGAAATTTTTTGTTATTTATGGAAAGCTAATCAGTTGTATGTTCAAGATCTTTACATTATAACATGAAATCAAATTACTGAACTTTTATTTATTTATTTTTTATTTTTCATTTGTTTGGAAACTTAACAGCTATACATTTATAATACTTAATTTCAAATGAGAATACAAAATAAATAGCCAATTATAAAGTTTCACATATTTAAATTATTGTACATTATTAATGTTGGGTAGTCATTGTAAGATGGTGAGTGTATGTGGGGGAAAGGGAAGGGTAATGGATATAGGAAAGCGTTGATAAGGAAGGGATGAATGTTTAAGGAAAGTAGGTTTGATTTTTAACCAGTAATATTACCAATAACTGCGCGTAATTGGCGTTTCATCGATGTCTGTGTGGAGTTAAAAATATCAGGTTGGGGGTCAAGACTATTGTAATAATTTAAGCATCTGTTGACATAATTATTCTGTGCGTAATTTGTTCTGCAGTATGGTGTATAGAAAAGGTGATTTTGGCGTGTTGTTTTCATGGGGCAGTTGAAAGAAATTTTTTGGAGTAGGTAAGAGCTGTCTACAAGGTTATTAAGTATTTTATAAAGCAGATAGACATCGGATATCTTTCTTCTTTTTTCAAGTGATATAAACCCATGTAATTTTAAAGATTGGTCATAATCATGGCGGTAAATTTTTTTTCTAAAATTAAGCGTTTTAACAAAACTTCTCTGAATCCTCTCAATTCTGTCGATGTGAATATTGTAACTAGGGCTCCATACGGTTGATGCAAACTCCAAATGACTTCTAACGAAGGCATTAAATAGAGGAACTAGCGAGGTTGTTTCTTTGAAGGATTTGGTTATTCTTTGTATGAAACCCAAGTTTCTGTAGCTTTTATTTACGACAGAATCAATATGAGGAATAAATGATAGTTTGTTATCAAGGATAACGCCTAGGTCTCTCGCTTCGAGTTTTTGCGACAATATATTATTATTAATAGTGTAGTGAAATTTAATTACATTTCTGCTTCTACTGAAACTCATTGAGAAACATTTATTTATATTTATATATAATTGATTTTTTTCACAGTAGCGAAAAAGGTTATTTAAATCCTGTTGTAGCAGTGAGCAGTCATGTGTAGATGAGATTTGTTTATATAATTTACTGTCGTCGGCAAAAAGAATTATTTCAGAGGTAGCTATGCATTGTGTTATGTCGTTAATGTAGATCAGGAAAAGCAAGGGACCCAGGTGAGAACCCTGCGGTACTCCGGAGGGAATTGGAACAAAACACGATTGGAAACCTTTGGCGGCTACTGCTTGTGATCTATTTGTTATATAGGACTTTATCCATCTGTACAGATCGCCACGTATGCCAAAGTTCCATAATTTAAAACACAGAATATTGTGGTTAATTTTGTCGAACGCTTTGGCAAAATCTAGGTATATTGTATCTAACTGGTTATTTTCGAGTAAGGCAGAAAATGAATGGTCGGTAAATTCTAATAAATTGGTTTCCACTGATCTTTTACTAAGGAATCCATGTTGTTTAATAGTTAAAGATGTTCTTATTTCAGGATTAATTTGATCTATAATGATTTTTTCAAATAATTTACTGAAAATACACAATTTCGAGATTGGTCTATAATTTTCGATGTTTGAATTGTCTCCAGTTTTGTGTATTGGTGTTATAAGGGCTTTTTTCCACATACTTGGGAAATGACCCTCATTAAGGGATCTTTGGAAAATTAAGTATAATGGATGACATAATTCATTGGCACATTGTTTTATTAAATGGGCTGGAATGTCAATGTTAACTTTTCCATACATAGAAATTTATCTAATTACATTTTTATTCATACTAAATGTTACTACCAGGAATATAAATTTTCTTCCGATAGTATATTTTTATGTTAAGATAAACAAACTATTAATGCAGTATGGTGAAGAATGCTTATGTTGTATGAAATATTTTAATAAAAGCAGATAAATTTTGTTTCAAAGATCGTTAGAGCATTTTGACAATGTTGACACGTGATATCATATGAAGAAATTTTATGATATCTATGAAAAGCTAATCAGTTCTAAGTTCAAGCTATTAATATTCTTATATCAATATGAAATCAATGAACTGAACATTGCCAAATATAAAAAAATTCTTTTGTTACATATAAGTTTCATACAAAAATCCATTAAATAAAATATAATTTTTGAAACCGTTGAATATTTTTCTTTTAACATTGACCAACTTTGAATACAATTTTATGAAAATTCTTGGTGTTGTATAAATAGTTGAAACCAAATTAAAATATCTCTAATTTCCAGGTCGTGAGAGCATTTTTTCTGTTTTAATAGATGAAATCATAAAGAAACATCGAGAAAAAATGAACCGTTGTCTATGGAAAACTAATCAGCTCTAAGTTTATGGACTTAACACATGTGATATCAATATGAAGTCAATCGGACTTATAGTTTGGGCTGCAGAGAGGACACAAAAAAAACAAGCTAAATGATGAATTCATAGAGAAGAAATCAAAAGTTGTCTATGGAAAACTAATCAGCTCTAGATCTTTGCACTTTACACATATGATGTTAATATGAAGTCGATCGGACTTATAGTTTGGGCTGTAGAGAGGACACAAAAAAGATTAATGCTACGGCGTACGGCGTATACGCCATACACACAAACACATCACGACGAAACTCATAGTGTGCATTCTCTACATGATACCCATTGAGAAATTGATGTAAAAAAAATACGCTTAAATTTTGCGAAATCATGACTCTCCCCTATTCCATAGTGTGGAGAGTAAATACTGTTGCAACAGGATCATTTGCATTGTATTACTTGTTGAGTTTTGGGGTATTTAATAGGTTGGTTATAGATGTATTGTATATTGAATAGCATGGGTGAAAGCACGCTACCCTGCGGAAGGCCATTTTCCTGGTTTTCTAGCAGGTTCTTTTGGACTGAAGAGTCGCGTCTAATCTTCTGTTATGTTAAATATATTAAATAAGGAATCGTGTTAACAATAAGATTAGTGCAAATTCTCTGCTGAATACCACTTGGTGAGTATAAATTAGCACTACTAGTTTCGGGAGAGCACTGCTCCCATCGACAGGTAGTTATGATGCACCTGTCGATGGGAGGAATGCTCTCCCGAAACTAGTAGTGCTAATTTATACTCACCAAATGGTATTTAGCAAAGTATTTGCACCGATATTTTTGCTATCGTGGACTACCATAACCGTCAAATCCATTAATCTTTAAGGATTTGTGTGTTTGAACGAGATCGATCATCACTACAAAACACGCACTGCATAATATTTTGGCATAGTGATAATGTATGTACTTACATCGTACATATGTTTGTAGGTAAGTACACGGTAGGATGTTGAACCATTTATGCGTTAGATAACCAGTATATGTAAGTGATGTCAATGTTATATCACATTGATGTCAATGTAAGTGATGTCAATGTTATATCACAGTGATACTCGTTATCACCAAGGACGATGAGGTTATTAGGAAACAATCTGGTTATGGCCAACAATAAACTCTCCACTGCAAAAGTGACTTCATAAATGAATGTACTTAATATCAAGTATCGTAGGATTGACAGTAAACATCTTTGAAACTGCAATGCTCCTCTAGATAATTAGGTTAATAATCCGTGCCTTGATATTTTGAAATAAGTTAATAAGAGATTATTCAAACGATAGAATTGCATGAAAAATTACATTTATTTAAATATTGAATCACTATGTTTATCTTAACAAGGAACTACTAAACAAATTTAATCGATTAGAAAATTTCTGAAAATTCATAAACTTAACCTTCGCAAAAACAATTAAATAACATTTTCGCAAGCAACTCAAATGCCTTCACTGGGATGAACACACTCTTTGTCTTCTGTTTAATATATTGAATTCTCCATCATATCTGCCTAAAAGATTTCAACCTCTGGCCTCTCATGGACTCCCTTTTCGATCTAGAGAAGAAAGAACCCTCGCCATCCCATCACATGCTACGGCTTTCTATTCATCGTCCTTGCTGCCCGGTTATGGAACAACTTGGCCCTTGACATTAGAACTGTACCAACGTTAGCAACCTTTAGCCAAATCTCCTTTTTTTCTTTCCTCTCTTTAGCTATTTGTCCTCAAAAGATATAGTCATACGAAGATAGAGCGATCAATAATTGTCAAATAAATTAATGATACAAGGTATCTCAAAAGAAAGAATATATTTGTATTCAGAGCGATATGTGGAGATGTTAGACGACTTCTTGGTGCCTGAACTGCAAAACTTTCCTGGCTATAACCAAAGAACATGGTTCCAGCAGGATGGAGCAACGTGACACACGTCCAATACATATCTGCCACGAGTTTACAGAGGAAATTGATCACCAGGAGAGGTTACATAAATTGGCCTCCACGCAGTCCTGATTTCCCTGGTGCATTTGAAAGAAAATATCCGTCACGAAATGGTAGCCATCGCTGAGTTCACCTTTCGAGCCGCCATTTAGTAATTTTACTGTTCGACTAAATGAGTGCTGCGAACGCGAGGGTCTACATTTGAACGATATTATTTTTAAGAAATATATTCCCAAATTGTATAGGTAGGTACTTTAATAATTAATGAATATTTTTTCTATACATTAAATATAGACACCCTATTTGTTTATTATTACAGCATAAAATAATGAACATAGAGTTTTATTGTTACTCCTTATTATCTTTTAGAGAAAAATAAAATAATATTTTTAAGAGATTTCATATTTTTAGACTCCTAAGTCTGATTGAATATGCACTAGTTGCATGTAACACATGAGATCCAACTGTCGATAGCGATAGTATGTGTAGTTGAAGAATAAGTACCAAACTATAATCCCATAAATACAAATTATTTAATATTTTAAAATATTTGATTTTCTATACAACACATGTACCTACATATGTATGTATGTCAAGATAGGATAGTATGGAGGTCAGTCCTTTGATCCTACCCAGAATATGAAAACAGAATGATGGTATGAATGTATGTTTGGAGATTAGTATCAAACAATTAAGTCTTCTTAGATATTGTGTGTAGGCTACTACCATACAAATTGTATGAAGCAATGTCGTCACTAAATTCAATTTTTATAAAAATTGTTAAAAAAAATTTGAGATGTGCTAATACAATGTTCATATTTTTTTATAGAAAATTATATTATCTAGTTGGGGTGTTTCGGCTTTTTTCGATATTTTTAAAATATTTGGAAATATAGGCAGTTAAACTCATAAATTTATCATAAAAAAAATATTTTTCTTAATAAAAAATGTTTGAGAGACCCTGGAAATTTTTTGAAAACACTAATTTGAGATTTTGTATTTTTCTATGTTGATACTAATTTTCAGCGTTCTAGCTTTTATGGTTTCTGAGATATATGGAAAAATTAACCAAAATTTCAAAAGTTGATAACCCCTGACACTGAAATAAAAATTCACAATTCTGAGTATAAAAGTTTTGTAAGCCCATAACTGTTTATATATTCTGAAATTTTGGACTCTGTAAATTGAGCGAATCAAAAGTTATAAGGGACACACACACACACACCACACACACACACACACACACACACACACACACACACACACACACACACACACACACACACACACACACACACACACAGGCACACAAAACTCACATAAAATGTTCTACTCCGAATTCTGAGTAAATCCATGTATGGGAACATGTATGCTGCGAGGCCTCTAGTTGGTGTTATTAGCATGCAAAAAGTCCACTACACCATACAAAATTTTCCTTCGTACACGCATCTTGGCTTAATAATGTCGATTCATTAAGAGAATTGAATTCTCATGAACGAATCGACAGTTGGATTATGGTTTTGGTGCCATCTCTATATCATTGAATGCAGAAGGCCATCCTGGTTGTGTTTATAAATTTGAATTTATTCAAAGTAGGTAGGTACATCTATTTTCGGCTTTCTTTTTTGTGCTGGAATTGATGTCCCTATTTCCTCTGTTACTTCTGTCTTTAACGGATACATAAACTCTAACAATAACTATAGATTATCATTATATATAAAGTTCTTGAAGCATGCAACCTAGATTGCAACAGATGAAATGATATTAAAATACGCAAGGCGACACAATTAATAAACAAGAAGCTCGCATCAATCACACATGACATCTTAACAACTGGGTTATTGTGTTCAAAACAACTGGTCATAACATCTTTATTGTTATTAGAACAATTGCTTGCATTCAATTGTCTTCCACTGAAACTTAATAAGCAAGATCTTCAGATAGTTTCAACGTCATTTTACGAGCATCTCACAAAGAGTTTACAATTTTCTCTACAGTCTGAATTTGGTCAGGTTGTATTGGTCGGGATCTTTTGACACATTCAACTTCCTGAGTTTTCAAAGATTTCAAACTGAATTTTTGCTAAAACACTTATACATATATAAGCACTTATTATCAATAGAAAGTTAAGTACCATTCCATTCCCATTCACTCTGCTGATGTATTTTGCTCTCTTTTTTTAAGTAGGTTTCTACAGTCAGATTATGATGGGTGGTTGTGGCAGAGTGGTTAGCGCGCTGGGTTGGTAATCCAGTGGCTGCGAATTCAAATCCTTCCACGACCGATTTCATTCACTTTTAGCATAAACATTTGCTTAATTTATGGAATGTATGAGGATGTACAGTGTACATGTACATCCTCATTTATTCTCTCCCACCACTCTGACTTCGTATATTACCATCTTTCAAAATGTCATTTATATGAACATGCCAACAATTTCTCGACCGGCCTCTACTTGTTATTCCATTCTTTTTAGCCTTGTATGCTTTCTCTTGCAGGCGTTCATCTTTCATTCTCAATCAAAAATTATTGTGAAATATCATAAAAAAAATATAGTACATCTGATGTTGGAAAATTTAGCCTATACCTGCTATCTAACGAATTTTGTATGTAAGTAAAAACCATAGAGAATACAGGTATAAGGCATGCGTGCGACAGATCATGTCGTATGCTATGGAAACTTGAACAGACACTGCACGAACCAAGGGGCTCCTAAGGACAACGGAAATGAAGGTTCTAAGGTCAATTACTGGAAAAACTCAGGAAAACATCAGGAATAGAGGACACTGTTCGGTGGAGTAGATACAGAAGAAGACATTGGAGGTACCACGTAGTAAGAATGGCCAGTGATAGACTTGCGTATATAGTAGCAAGTAAAATCCCCTCTGGTCGCCGTTTACCCGGAAAGCCACCCAAGAGATGGAAGGAGAGTTGGACTTCATCATCCCAGGAGGCATAGATTCTGAATAACATACCAACTAGGCATGGGCGCCCGCAGAAAATTTTCTAGGGGGGGGGGGCAAAATATGTATTTTTAGTATTTTTTAATGCAGACGGCAGGACAAGAATGATCAGCCCGAGTAATGAGGCGCGGGGGCCGAACGCAACATTATTTGACTATTTTCAATTAATCCAGGGGAGGGCAAGTGCCCCTCCTGGATTGATTGAAAATACGCCCTGCAACGATTACATGAAAATTCTTCGAAACACAATTGTTCGAATGCGCAATTGTACGAATAACAATTTTTCGAAAATCAATTATCAGAATGACAATTGTCCGAAAGCAAATTATTCGAACTAACATTTGTTGGAAAACCAATTAACCGAATTTAATATATTTTTGTGTCATTATGTTGCCTCCTTTGACATATTTATTTTGTTGCCAGTAAAATATATTCGATGAAGACTATTATTACTTGTTGAATTATTGTTGGGTACCTACGTATGTTTGCACATTTTTAATAACTGATGTTTGACAGCGCGGGATAGCCTAGTTTGTACACCAGTTTATGTTTATCTAGTATTCACACCAATTTAGTTATTTTATTTTAATATTATAGTTACTTTTTTAAATATATAATGCAACTGGCTCACGCCAGTCGCAATTATGACTACAAACAAACCTAACCAACCTATTTTTACCAAAGTTTTGTAGGTTTAGGTTTAAAAAATAGGTGTACATCCTAGGATATCTGACAGCGCGGTGCGTCGCCATGTTGTTTATTCCATAGATTTTTATTATACATAATATACTATGTAGATGTAGTACTCCGTGCAAAAAGTGAGTCATTTGTTTTCGATTCATACAAAATTTGCTAACTACGACATCTAGTATATTATAATAAAAATCTATGGTTTATTCCTTTCACAATATTACCAACATGACGTCATAAAAATTAGAAAATTGTAAATTCTGATAATTGTGTGTTCGGAAAATTGTTTTTCGAAAAAATGTGATTCGAATAATTGCCATTCGTAAAATTGATTTTCGTAAAATTGAGCATTCGAATAATTGTTTTTCGAATAACTTTCCTGTCACCCCTGCAACTAGGTCTACTAAACGCCTGTGGGCGCCAATGCAACTAGGTCTACTAAACGAAAAAGAAGGAAAAACCAAATTTATCATTTGATTAGGACCGAGTTAGCCAAAACAGATGTCAGTTAATATAGGCATTATATATTGTGTATATTATACAGAATAAAAATCAATTTGTTTGATTTAAAAAAAAAAAATGAACTCAATAAGACGGCATGATCGGTGAACGTTTTTGCCCAAGCGCAAAAAGTGTTCACGTAAACCTGCCGATGATACGCCTTAAGCCCTGTAGATGCCCTGAGTTCCTGGACCTTCTATAATATTCCAACTTCGCTTCTATTGAGATGTTAAATTTTCTTTCATAAAATATAATTGACGCCCGACAGAAGAAAAAAATCAATGTGTGCGTAAATGCAACTTTAAAAAATATTCGATTTAAAAAAAACTTAGAATGAGTCAAATGGAGTTCTAGCCTGTATCTCTCTCAGTCCTGGGTGAAGCTATCCTCAAGACCGTTTCTCTGAAAGATTCTTCTATTCATGCTGGATTGCATTGTCGAGTTCTTGGATCTTTCTCTAGCTGACAAGGAAAATCAAAAGATTTCGCCTGATTTATAATTTTCAAAATATATTTCATTTTATATTTTTTTATATGTATGGTTATGCTTTGAAAACTAGTGCTGTTTCATTGGTTATTATACTTTATAGTTGATATTATCATTCAACGTTCCTCACTGTTCATATCAATAGTTTTATCATTCGTGGAAATCAAAACAGGGAAAATGTAATTACCCATGGTTTGTTTTAATGAACAATACGATGTTGGTTTGATATGAAATTTTATTGCAATATCGCATCACGTCCAGTGGCGTAGCAACTTATGTAGAAGCAGGGTCAAGCAATGCGTGAGGGCCCAAATACACAAGGAGCCCATATTTCTACTCTTGAGCGAAAAATAAATATATTTTTTTTAAAATATCGAAATTAAAACAGAATATCCAAAAATTAAATGGATTATCAAAATAGACACAAAAAACCTAGTTTTCATTTCTCAAACAATGAAAATACCGATTAAAATCATGATTATCATGAATCATCGAATAAATCATGAATATGTCGGCTCAGTCGGCTCAGACTTTACATCATTTTTGAATGAGGGCCTTAAATGTATTTAAAACGTCCGCAAATATCGATTTAAATCATGAATATGATTTTTTATTTATTTTTTTGTAAAGATTATTTTTGTTAAAATGTAGTTAAATAATTTATTTATTTAAATTCTTAATTTACAGCGAGTGCACGGGTTTATTTCATATCGTTATATAAAAATGTAAGGAGACCGTTGCATAACTTTTGCACTAGGGCCCTTGTTTTTTGTTGCTACGCCACTGATCACATAATCGAGGATCATGGATTTGATACGGAGGATTTCTGCAACGTTGCCAACAATGCGATTTTCCCGCTAGATCTGGTAATCGCTCAGGCAGAGAATAATTGAACAAAAAATATTCGCAACAAATCTGGTTGAGATTTGCAAAAACACGTACCTACACATACAATAACAGGCAGCGGAAAAGCGTAGGTACCTAAGCTTTAAAATTGTTTACGATAACTTTTATATCTTTTTAAATAAATTATCATATCGTTGTAACAAGAAGTTAGAAATTCAGAAAAGAAATTCATCCTCAAATATTCACTCAACGAAGCAATAAATGCTTGTACCATTACTAACCTAGAGCACTAATCGCGCCCACTTGGTATTAGGAAAATTATAGTTGTTATTTTTATATTTAAAATAGCTGATTGGCACCGGCTTTGAATAGTGTATCCACTATTTTTTACTATCGATTCTCCCGTAAAAACTGGGTAATCGAAACATAACAGGCCATGTTACATCTCACATAGTTCACCGCACACATTGTGAATGCTGCCTTTTAAGGTGAGAAGAGACTGGTGTCCGGGTATAAACGCATGTGTCTTGCTTCCTTTTATAACATAATACACACCCACACACTAGTCGCTGGTCCACACTAGTCCAATTGATGAAATGCCGAGATGGTATGTATAATCTATATATTAATGCGTGAAGCGAAAACGTTAAATACAATTTTCGGCTAACTGGGCGCACGGAGGAGTTTGAGATTTGGCATACTTAAAGTGTATATGGAGGAGGACTGCAGAAAAACAATATGTATGCATAATATGCGTTGTAAATAAATTAAATTAAATAATATTTCACATCAAGCTAATGATTGTGTTCCATAGATCTGTAAAGAGAGGGGAAACGTATTTTTAATGTACCCGCGTAGTATGAAAATTGTGTCCAAAATATTCAAATAACCGAGGTAGGACACACTGCAGTATTCATTTTTTTTATTTCATGATCTATGTTCCATTTAAAATGTCATTGTGGTACTTACGGCGCAGTTGTTTAAATTCAAATTTCAGAACATCTTACAGTGGGGGCTCAAAAAATTAGAGCCACCCAACATTTTTACTATTTTTAGACTTTATAGGTATAATTCTCTAATTTCATTTTTACGGACCATTATAGATCAATTGTATTTTAATAATATGAGTATATAGAATTGAAAAATATGTATAAAAATGGAATTTATTTATTAGAATAAAAAAAAAACATATTACAACCAAATGCGTGTCAATATTTTGTATGTCCACCTTTTGCAGCAATCACTGCTTCAACCCTCATAGGCATGCTGTTTATTTAATTTTCACACTGTTTTTTTTATATTATCATTATGATGCCAAATATTTATTAATCTCTCAATCAAATCCCTTTTATTTGTGACCAATATGGGCGAAATCCCTCGTTTCAGTAGTTTCTCCATAAATTTTCAATGGAATTAAAGTCTGGAGAGTTTCCTGGCCAGGGTAGCACATCTATTTTTTGTGCCTGTAAAAAAATTGTGATTCTTTTTGCCTTGTGGCATGGTGCAGAGTCATGTTGGGATATAAATGTTCCATTTGGAAACAATTCCATTTCCTGAGGGATCAGTTTATCTTTAAGGACATCAATGTATTGGTCCTGACGCATTGTATTTTTAACAATGTATAGTCTTCTAGTACCCTGACCACTGATGACCGACCAGACCATAATTTTTAATGGATGCTTTACCCTTTGCACGAAACATTTTTCCTTAAATTTTTCACCCTCACTTAGTCGTACAAAATTTGATTTATCCATCAAAATTTTAATACAGGACTCATCGGAGAAACAAACCTAGTAATAGAGAAAATATTCACTTAGAGTTGGTAAAACATTCTAATTTACTGAAAAATGAGCCTTTATCCACTTAAATTGTAATGATATCATGACTGCATCATCAACTTACATTTTTCCAATCCTCAATAGTAAAATGGCGATGATCTTTGGCCCATTGGAGACGTTTTTCTCCCATTGCTTGCGTAAGCCTCGGTTTTCTTGCTGGTCTTCAAGCTTTGAATCCCTGTTCTGCCAGTCCTCTGCGAAGCGTACCAAGAGATATTACAATTCTTTCTTCATTTATTATTTCTTTAAGCATTTTTCTTGACTTTCTTCTATTTTCAACAACAAAATTCCTTATTTTTCTTTCAGTGCGTGGTGTTCTAATACGCTTTCGCCCACATTTTTTTCCTCTTAACTGATTGTATGGGCTCATTATTGTCCATTTTTCTCTTAATGCTATCAACAGTTGCTCTGGTAACCTTAATAGACTTGGCAATCTGTCTATTTGAATGGTTTCCACTCAATATAAAGCCTTGAATCTGACCAAGTTTAGACTAAGAGATGTCCCGCTGTCTGCCCATTTTTGAAAAACTTTAAAAAAATGAGGTTAGCAAAAAGTGTAAAAAAAAGCCTTGATAAAATGAAATAAATAATGGAATATGATATAAATAACTTACTTGTATATAAAAAAAGAAAGAAGTACGAATATTCTTGTAAAATAAAAATTATAAACCGTAAAACTTCAGAATAAATTGCTATTGTTGCAAAAGGTGGACATACAAAATATTGACACGCATGTGGTTGTAATATGTTTTTTTTATTCTAATAAATAAATTCCATTTTTATACATATTTTTCAATTCTATATACTCATATTATTAAAATACAATTGATCTATAATGGTCCGTAAAAATGAAATTAGAGAATTATACCTAAAAAGTCTAAAAATAGTAAAAATGTTGGGTGGCTCTAATTTTTTGAGCCCCCACTGTAAAGATGGAAATGATGGAATAAATATCTTGTATTAATAAAAATGTGTATTCACTTCACCTATACCTACTGTCTCAGTGCGTGCGTGTGTGTGTTTGTGTTTGTGTGTGTGGTGTGTTAAAGTGTATGTGTGTGTAAGGGTGTATGTGTGTGGCTTTATCGATTACCAAAATTCGTCCATTATTGCTGGTAAATACAAATAAAATATTTGTTTATTACATTATTTGTCTGTAGGTAATATTTATCGAATTGTTGTATTACGTATGTTTTGAAATTTGCTTTATGTATTTTTGTATTTTTACAAACAAATAAAATAAATAAATAGGTATATGTTGTTTTTTTCCTTTTTTTAATAGATATAAAATTAAATTATAGATATAAAATTAAATATAAATATTTTTAACTATGCCGTATTGTGTTTGCGATGCTTTTTGAGTAACACATAAAAATATTTTATTTGATTTGGGAACCATGTGATTCATATTAATTACACCAACATAGTTAACTAGTCTCTTTCTATGGCTCTGAAATAAAAATCGCGTCAGAGATTGGATTAATGACAGGTATTATGGCGGACATTGGGATCTGGTTGATCTGTTTTGTGTGAGCCTATATGTTTGTTGAGGTAATGATTGTGATTGCAGAAAGTTGAGATTGTGTACCTACATATTTAGTGTGGAACGGGAACAATCACCTGGTTCATAATTGCATATGATTGTCAATACAAATTGTAAACTGCTAGCCCTAGAACAGGTTTTTTTAGTTGGGCAGCAGTAATCTACTTATTGTTGTCATTATAAATATGGTGTGATAAAAGATAAAATAAAATAAATTAAATAAATACATTAAATATAAATAGAACATAATTTTTTAATCATAATTGTAGTTAAATATATAATGTTGTTTTTACAAGGACTTATTCACTCTTTTCAAAAATTAAAAAATGTAAATTAAAGCCGGGTATTTTTGTTTATACAGATAACGTTAAATACATTTTTGTATCAATGTATTTATGTTTGTATTATGTATGTTAAAGCTTCGTGTTATCTTTTGTTACGTTACGTCGGCTGTCACCACACAATACCATTATAGCAAACAAACATACATACATATATAACAACGAGTTATCTAAACCAGATTATATATTTAAAATTGTTGTGGATGTCTGCAGTAATTTAAAATGTCATCAAAGGACTAAAAAATAACATTTGGGTGCCTCACATTTTAAGCTGTTATCAGAATGAGTAATATTTTTATCTTAACTCTACGCTATATTTTGGATTTAACTAGTTGCATGTAACACATGAGATCCAACAGTCGATGGTGATATTACACATAATTGAAGAATACGTACCAAACTATTAACCCATAAATCCAAATTATTGAATTATTTAAGACATTTTATTTTCTATACAACAGATGTAAGTATGTACCTATGTCAAGATAGGACAGTATGTAGGTCAGTCTGTTTTTCCTACCCAGAATATGAAAACAGCATGATGGTATGTATGTATGTTTGGAGATTTAGTATCAAATTATTGAGTCTCCTTAGATATTGTGTATAGGCGACTGCCATACAAATTGTACAAAGCGATGTCGTCACTAAATTCATTTTTTTATAAAAATTGATAAAAAAAAATTTTACTACCACAATGCTAATATTTTTTTATAGAAAATAAAATCATGTAGTTTGGGTGTTTCGGCTTTTTTACGATGTTTTTAAGAACTTTAGAAATATAGGCAGTTAAACACAAAAAATTATCAGAAAAAAAATGTTTTTCTAAATAAAAAATGTTTGAGAAACTCTGGAATTTTTTAAAAAAAATTAATTTGAGTTTTTATATTTGTCTATATTTATACGAATTTTCAGTGTTCTAGCTTTTATGGTTTTGAAATAAATGGACACACAGACAGTCACACAGACACACTAAATATTCTAACCCGAAATCTGTGTTTTTTTAACTTCAAAGTTGGAAAAACCATGAAAAATATATAGACCCTACATACAATCTCGCGTATTCTGGCTTGAAACTTTGTCGATCTTTTAAGAGAACAAAGTTCTCTTGAACAAATCGACAGTTGGATAATTTAGGCATTTAAATAAAAGTATATTTACACACTTTTATCTTTCTTATATTTCTCTAACTCCCCGACCTGTTAGAGCTCTGAACCTTCAGAATTTGTGTTTTACCGCATTGCATGTTGAAACAATTTTCAGCTCGATTCATCTGATATTATGATAAAGTTGAACAATTTTATACTTCATACAAACTAAGTGTAATTATTTATGTACGAGTGTGAGGTGCCTCCCAGATATTACATAGTTATATTCTTTGACATAGTTCTTATATGTATGTATGTAATTCGGTGCTAGATCATTCAAAACATTTAACACCATCAGACAGATTTTGTAGTCAATTCGTTCTGGATACTTGAACCAATGCAGTTTGTTAAGAAGAGGTGTTATACGACATTGTTTATTTTCGTTGTAAATTAGCCTAGCCGCTGCATAAAACACCATATGTAATCAATCGAGATGATACTTGGGAAACCCAGCATAATATGTAAGTATACCTACCGTTGTAGTATTCAAGCCGAGTGTTTTTGTCTCATTCTTTTGTAAGCTTCGACGACTGCTTTTCAGTTGTCTTAGTTGAAAAAAAAACATGATCTGATCATTTCAGAAATTTGAAAATCAAGAGACAACTTGTTGTCCAAGTAAAGAATTTGACGCTTGCAGCTGGCACCGGCTTCAAGTATTTTTGTTGTGTAAGCAAAGAACTGCTGCATTCCTAAACACAAACATCTTGCTTAAATTAGCTAAGGAAACATGAATATTTTTAGATAACAAGTAATATTGTATGTAAATCAGTCTATATGTTCCTATGTATATTAAAAAAAAATCATGTATTAAACAAATCTACGCTAATTAATTCAATGAAGAGCAGTTTGTAATGATCAAAATATATCTCTTTAAAATCGTTCACTTATTCAGTCTCCATTATTGTGCTGGTTAAATCCAGAATAAGACAATTATTCTGGTTATTAGTAAATGTTGTTCATGGAATAACATTGGCAATTATATTGAATCAATATTTCTTCGCAAATTGGTAACAGAATACCTCATTATTATTCCACAGACAGATTGAGAAATAAACCCACCTTAACCTTTATTTAAATTTAACAAAATTCACCCTCGATATAAATTCTGTTATTTATATTTAAATCAAAACGTTTTGAATACAGTGAATCGCCTGGTAAAATTTCGTATTCATAATATAGGTATTCATTTTTGAATACTTATAAAAAGTGAATATAAATAAGATTTATTCAACATACTAGTATACCACACTAATTACAGATATTTTTCACCCATGTTTAGAGTTCAGCGAGATCATTTTGTTTATTTATTTTTATTTGTTGGTAAATTCATAGAATATATTACATAACATTATTCACAATCTTTAAAATATAAATGTATTTCAATTACGAATTTATACGTGATATATATTACAAAATTTGTATATATGTATATTACAAGAATTTAATTTATTTAAATTCTTGTTACAAAAAGTATTAGGAACAAATAAAATAAACTAAACAATATATTACATTGTTCATATTATTTACTAGTTGCATGTAACACATGAGATCCAACTGTCGATAGCGATAGTATGTATAGTTGAAGAATAATTACCAAACTATAAACCCATAAATACAAATTATTTAATATTTTAAGATATTTAGTTTTCTGAAAAATTGTTAAAAAAAATTGCAATGTGCTAATACAATTTTAATATTTTTTATAGAAAATTAAATTTTCTAGTTGGGATGTTTCGGCTTTTTTCGATATTTAAAAAAAATGGAAATGTAGGCAGTTAAACTCATAAATTTATCATAAAAAAAATATTTTTCTTAATAAACAATGTTTGAGAAACCCTGGAATTTTTATAAAAAAAACTAATTTGAGATTTTGTATTTGTCTATGTTTATACCAATTTTCAGCGTTCTAGCTTGTACGGTTTCTGAGATATATGGAAAAGTAAATCAAAATTTCAAAAGTTGATAACCCCTGACTGAAACAAAAATTCACAATTCTGAGTGTAAAAGTTTTGTAAGCCTATAACTTTTTATATATTCTTAAATTTTGGGCTCTGTTAATTGAGCGGATCAAAAGTTATAAGGGGGGGACGGACACACACACACACACAGACACACACACAGACACACACACAGACACACACACACACACACACACACACACACACACACACACACACACACACACACACACACACACACAGACACACAGACACACGAAATGTTCTACTCCGAATTCTGAGTAAATCCGTGTATGGAACATATATGCTGCGAAGCCTCTAAGTTGGTGTTTTTTGACTTCAAAGTTGGAAAAGCCGTGAAAAAAGTAGACCTCTGCATAAAATTCTCGCGTATCCTGGCTTGAAACATTGTCGATATGTTAAGAGAACAAAGTTCTCCTGAACAAATCGACAGTTGGATTAATACACTAGTTGCATGTAACACATGAGATCCAACTGTCGATAGCGATAGTATGTATAGTTGAAGAATAAGAATCAAACTATAAACCCATATATCCAAATTATTGAAAATTTTAACACATGTTGGTATGTATGTCAAGATAGGACAGTATGGAGGTCAGTCCTGTTTTCCTACCCGGAATATGAAAACAGCATGATGGTTCTGTATGTATGTTTGGAGATTAAGTACCGATCAAACTATTAAGTCTTCTTACATATTGTGTATAGGCGACTGCCCTACAAATTGTATGAAGCAATGTCGTCACTACATTCAATTTTTATAAAAAAATGTTAAAAAAAGTTTGAGATGTGCTAATACCATGCTAATATTTTTTATAGACTAGTTGCATGTAACACATGAGATCCAACTGTCGATAGCGATAGTATGTATAGTTGAAGAATATGTACCAAACTATAAACCCATAAATACAAATTATTTATTATTTTATGATATTTAGTTTTCTATACAACACATGTACCTAGGTAGTCAAGATAGGATAGTATGGAGGTCAGTCTTTTTTTCCTACCCGGAATATGAAAACAGCATGATGGTATATGTATGTTGTATGTTTAGAGATGAAGTATCAAACTATTAAGTCTTCTTTGATATTGTGTATAGGTGACTACCATACAAAATGTATGAAGCGATGTCGTCACTAAATTCAATTTTTAAAAAAATTGTTAAAAAAAAATTGAGATCTTCTACTACAATGTTAATATTTTTTATAGAAAATTAAATTATCTAGTTTGGGTGTTTCGGCTTTTTTCGATAATTGTAAAAGTTTTGGAAATATAGGCAGTTAAACTCATAAATTTATCATAAAAAAAATATTTTTCTTTATAAAAAATGTTTGAGAAACCCTGGAATTTTTTTGAAAAAACTAATTTGAGATTTTGTATTTGTCTATGTTTGTACCAATTTTCAGCGTTCTACCGTTTATGGTTTCTGAGATATATGGAAAAATAAAATAAAAATTCAAAAGTTGATAACCCCTGACTGAAACAAAAATTTAAAATTCCGAGTATAAAAGTTTTGTAGGCCTGTAACTGTTTATATATTCTGAAATTTTAGGCTCTGTAAATTGAGCGGATCAAAAGTTATAAGGGGGGGGACGGACACACAGACACACACACAGACACACACACACAGACACACACACACAGACACACACACAGACACACACACACAGACACACGAAATGTTCTACTCCGAATTCTGAGTAAATCCGTGTATGGAACATATATGCTGCGAAGCCTCTAAGTTGGTGTTTTTTGACTTCAAAGTTGGAAAATCCATGAAAAAAGTAGACCTCTCCATACAATTCTCGCGTATTCTGGCTTGATACATTGTCGATATGTTAAGAGAACAAAGTTCTCCTGAACAAATCGACAGTTGGATAAATCAATAGGTACAATTGTCAGAATTATTGACTGAAATACCCAACAATAAAAGAATATCGACTAAATAATATTCGATTTACATACACTGGTTAGTTGAAAGAAATTGCCATACGGCAATAAACTCGCCACTTGCGCAGGGTGCAAGGAAGTGTTCGTTATTTATTTATGTATTGGCACAAGTAAGTAAACAAACCAAAAAAGAAATAACATTTCTGCCGCAGTTCAGGAGTGACACCTGTGCGAGAACACTGTCACCTCATTTATAAGGACTGTTGCTTTCATTTTTTACAAATAAACCAATGTCTCAATAGATGGCGTTGGATAAAGATTTTTTCGTTACTTCGTAGATGGCAATAGTAATAATGTCCTATTTTCAGGTGATTAGTTACTCATTATTCAAACATTACATATATGGAACTTTCGAAATTCGCAGTCATAAAGGAACTCAATAATAAGGCATAATTGGTGAACGTTGCGCAAAGTGATCACGTGAACCAGCCAGTAGCGGAATTGCTTATAGAAGCAGAAAATCTTGGCTTGCTTACGAATATTACATATGTTAAGAAATTAAACACGTAATATTTTTTAAAACCATATACTACAAGAATACAAATTGAACCGTATGTAGATACGATGCTCAATAGAGACGAAGTTGGAATATTTACTGTAGGAGAACCGGGAAATCAAGGCGGCACGTACATGGCTTACGACCTGTCATCGGCTGGTTTACGTGATCACTTTATGCGCTTGCGCAACGTTCACCAATTATGCTTTTTTAATGAGATCCCT